>LPNX010975661.1:216953-227480 GCA_001517045.1 Pseudotsuga menziesii | reverse complement strand
GAGAGGGTGAGAAATAGGGAGAGATTGGGGTTTAGATAGATAGATAGATAAAGATTGGGGTTAGTGGTTTAGAGAGAGAGGGAGAGAAATAGGGAGAGATTGGGATTTAGGGGTTGCAAGAGAGAGAGAGAGGGAGAGATTGGTGGTTAGGGGTTTAGAGGGGGGGTTGGAAGTTAATTGTTTAGAGAGAGAGAGGGAGAGAGGGAGAGAGAGAGAGAGAGAGAGAGAGTTATAGAAATAGAGAGAGTGAGAGATTGGTGGTTAGGGGTTTATATATAGAGAGAGAGAGATATTTTGGGCTAGAAAGAGAAATTGATTGGGTGATAGAGTTTAGAGAGAGAGGGAGATACAAAAGAGATATTGGGGGTTAGGGGCTTAGTATGTGTGTGAGAGAGAGAAATATATTGGAGGTTAATGATTTATATGGAGCGAGAGAGTGTTAGAGGTTTGGAGAGAGAGAGAGAAGGATTTTATGTTAGGGGTTAGGGGTTTACAGAGAGAGAGTGACACAAAGAAATATGCTAGAGGTTCGAGATTTTTATGGAGAGAGAGAGAGATTGGAGGTTAGGAGGTTAGAGAGATATTTGGGGTTAGGGATTTAGAGAGAGAAAAGGATTTATTGTTAGGGGATTAAGAAGAGAGATAAATAAATCAAGAGATTGGGTCTGTTGTGGGATTAGAGAGAGAGAGAGAGAGAGAGAGAGAGAAAGATATTGGGGGCTTAGGCATTTACAGAAAGAGAGATATTTCATACTAGTGGATTAAATAAATATATAGATAGATAGCTAGGTAGAGAGAGAGATTGGATGTTAGGGGTGGAGAGAGAGAGAGAGAGAGAGAGAGAGATTGTGGGTTGGGGAATATGGGTTTAGAGAGAGGGAGAGAGATAAAGAGATGGAGAGGGTAGAGGTAAGGGGATTACAAACACACATACACACGCATAGAGAGAGGGAGCGAGATATTGTGGGTTAGGGGTTTAGAGAGAGAGAGAGAGAAATTGGATGTTATGTTTTTAGTGAGAGAGATTGGGCATGACATCTTTATAGATGGAAAAATATTATGGGTTATGGGTTTAAGGAAATAGATATATTAGGTTTTAGGGGTTTAGAGAGAGATGTATTGGAGCTTAGGGATTTACATAGAGAGAGATAGAGGTTGGGTGGAGGTAGATATTAGGATTTAGGTGTTCCAAAGAAGAGAGACATTGAGCGTTAATTGTTTAGATAGATAGATAGATAGATGGATAGATAGATATGTAGAGAGAGAGAGAGAAACATATAAAAAGAGAGAGATTGGTGGTTAGAGGTTTAGAGAGAGAGATAGAGTAGAGGTTAGGGATTTAGAGAGAGAGATTAAGTTTTATGGGTTTAGAGGGAGGAATATTGGGAGCTCGAGGTTTAGAGAGTGAGAGAGAGAGAAACAGATAAAAAGAGAGAGATTGGTGGTTAGAGTTTTAGAGAGAGATAGAGTAGAGGTTAGGGGTTTAGAGAGAGAGATTAAGTTTCATGGGTTTAGAGGGAGGAATATTGGGAGTTCGAAGTTTAGAGAGTGAGAGAGAGAGAGAGATTGGGAGGGGGCTTAGGAATGAGAGAGAGAGGGATATTTGTCGTTAAGGATTATGGGTTTAGGGAGAGAAAGAGTGATGGAAAGATAGTTCTTGGGGGTTAGAGGTTAAGGGAGAGAGAGAGATTGGGAGTTAGGGGTTTAGAGAGAGTGAGAGGGAGAGAGAGATATATACTTTGTTAAGGATTTAGAGAGAGAGAGAGAGACAAAAAATGATTCGGGATTAGGGGTTTATATAAAGAGATATATTAGGGGTTAGCAGTTTAGAGAGAGAGAGAGATTGGGGTTAGGGTTTAGAGAGAGAGAGAGAGATTGGGGGTTAAAGTAAGAGACTGATTGGGTGTTAGTATTTTAGAGAGAGATAGAGAGAGAGAGGTTGGATGTTTGAGGTTTGCATAGAGAGAGATTGGGGGTTAATAGGGATTTAGAGATAGACAACCAAAGATATTATAGCTTTGGGGTTTAGAGAGAGAGATATTGGAGGTTAGGGGTTTAGAGATAGAGAGAGATCGAGGGGTTTAGAGAGAGATATTAGAGGTTAGGAGTTTAGAGAGAGAGAGAGAGAGATTGTGGGTTATGGTTTTAGAGAGAGAGGGAGAGGGATACTGGTTGTTAGTTGTTTAGAGAGAGAGAGAGAGAGAGAGAGAGAGAGAGAGAGAGAGAGAGAGAGAGAGATTGTAGGTTTGGGGTTTAGACAGAGAGATTGGTGGTTTGGAGTTTAGAGATAGAAAGAGAGATATCAGACATTGCACACAAAGATTGACTGTGTTAGGGTTTAGAGAGAGGGATATAGGAAGAGGGATTTTGGAGGCTATGGGCTTAGCAAGAGAGAGAGAGAGTTTGAGGGTGATATATATTGGATATTAGGGCTAGAGAGAGAGAGAGAGATTGGTGGTTTGGAGTTTAGAGATAGAGAGAGGGATATTGGACATTGCACACAAAGATTGACTATGTTAGGGTTTAGAGAGAGGGATATAGGAAGAAGGATTTTGGAGGCTATGGGCTTAGCAAGAGAGAGAGAGAGTTTGAGGGTGATATATATTGGATATTAGGGCTAGAGAGAGAGAGAGAGAGATTGGTCATTATGGTTTTATAGAGAGGGATTGAAGGTTAGAGGTTTAGAGAGAGAGAGAGAGAGAGATTAGGCATTAGGGGTTTATATAGAGAGAGTAGGGAGTGAGGGGTTTAGAGAAAGACAGATTGGGCGTTGTGGGTTTAATGAAAGAGAGAGATTGAGGGTTAGTGGTTTAGAGAGAGAGAATGGAGGTTAAGAGTCTAGAGAGAGAGAGAGATTATGGGTTAGGAATTAGGGATTTAGATAGATAGATAGATACAAGGAGAGAAAGATAAAGAGATTAGGAGTTAGGGGTTTAGAGAGAGAGAGAGAGATTATGAGTTAGGATTTAGGGATTTAGATAAACAAATAGATATAGAGAGAGAAAGAGAGAGAGAGATTAGGAGTTAGGGGTTTAGAGAGAAAGAGAAAGAGAGATTAGGGATTTTAGGTTTAGAGAGAGAGATAGGGATTAGGAGTTAGGGGTTTAGAGAGAGAGGGAGAGACAAAGAAAGAGATTAGGGATTTTTGGTTTAGAGAGAGAGAGATATTGGTGGTTAAGGGTTGAGAGAAAGAGAGATATTAGGGGTTTAGAGAGAGATAGAGATCAAGTGTTAAAGGATTTTATAGGTACATATTAGGGGTTTGTGCTTTAGAGCGACAAAGAGAGAGATTGGGTGTGAGGGGGTTAGAGAAATATTAGGGCTTTAGGGTTTATAGAGAGAAGGAGTGAGACATTAGGTATTAGCGGTTTAGATAGATAGATAGATAGAGATTGGGGTTAGAGGGTTTAGAGAGGTACATAACTAGAGATTGGGGTTAGGGGTTTAGAGAGAGGGAGAGAGAGGGAGAGAGAGAGATAGAGAGAGATAGAAAGATAGAGATTATGGGTTAGGATTTTAGATAGATAGATAGATAGAGATTGGGGTTAGGGGTTTAGAGAGAGAGAGAGAGAGAGAGAGAGAGAGAGAGAGAGAGAGAGAGAGAGAGAGATTATGTTTTAGGAATTAGGGATTTATAAAGATAAATATAGAGAGAGAAAGAGAGAGAGGTTAGGATATATGGGTTTAGAGAGAGAGAGATAGGGGTTTAGAGAGAGAGAGAGACAAAGAGAGAGATCAAAGATTTGGGGTTTAGAGGGAAAGAGCAAGATTGGGGGTTAAGGGTATATAGAAAGAGAGAGATTATGGGTTTAGAGAGATACATAACAAGATTAGGGGTTTAGAGAGAAAGATTTAGGATTAGGGGTATACAGAGATACTGAGAGAGAAAGCAATATTAGAGGTTAGGGCTTTAGATAGAGAGATAAAGAGATTTGAGGTTAGGAGTTTAGAGAGAGAGAGATTGTGGGTTTAGGGTATAGAGAGAGAGAGATCATGAAGGGAGTATGGATGGTTAGTGATTATGGTAGAGATAGATGAAGAGTGGTACGTGGGTGTGCATTTGGGTTTTGGGTGAGAGTGAGAGAGAGATAAACAATGACTGGGGATTAGGGGTTTATATAGAGAGATATATTAGGGGTTAGCAGTTTAGAGAGAGAGAGAGAGATTGGGGTTAGGGGTTTAGACAGAGAGAGAGATTGGGGGTTAAAGTAAGAGACTGATTGGGTGTTAGTATTTTAGAGAGAGAGAGGGAGAGAGAGAGATTGGATGTTTGAGGTTTACACAAAGAGAGATTGGGGTTAATAGGGGTTTAGATATAGACAACCGGAGATATTATAGCTTTGGGGTTTAGAGAGAGAGACATTGGAGGTTAGGGGTTTAGAGAGAGAGAGATCGATGGGTTTAGAGAGAGATATTGGAGGTTAGGGGTTTAGAGAGAGAGAGAGAGAGATTGAGGGTTATGGTTTTAGAGAGCGAGATATAGGAAGAGGGATATTGGAGGCTATGGGTTTAGTGAGAGAGAGAGAGATTGGAGGTTTGGGGTTTAGAGAGAGAGAATGGTGATTTGGGTTTTAGAGATAGGGAGAGAGATATTGGACATTGCACACAGAGATTGACTATGTGTTAGGGTTTAGAGAGAGGGATATAGGAAGAGGGATATTAGAGGCTATGGGCTTAGTGAGAGAGAGAGAGAGAGTTTGAGGGTGATATATATTGGATATTAGGGCTAGACAAAGAGAGAGAGAGAGAGAGAGACAGAGAGAGAGAGAGAGAGAGATTGTTCATTATGGTTTTAGAGAGAGCGATTGAAGGTTAGAGGTTTAGAGAGAGAGAGAGAGAGATTAGGCTTTAGGGGTTTATAGAGAGAGAGTAGGGGGTGAGGGGTTTAGAGAAAGAGAGATTGGGGGTTATGGGTTTAATGAAAGAGAGAGATTGAGGGTTAGTGGTTTAGAGAGAGAGAATGGAGGTTAGTAGTTTAGAGAGAGAGAGAGAGAGATTATGGGTTAGGAATTAGGGATTTAGATAGATAGATAGATATAAGAAGAGAAAGATAAAGAGATTAGGAGTTAGGGGTTTAGAGAGAGAGAGAATGAGAGAGATTTGGGATTTTAGGTTTAGAGAGAGAGATAGGGATTAGGATTTAGGGGTTTAGAGAGAGAGGTAGAGACAAAGAGAGAGATTAGGGATTTTTGGTCTAGAGAGATTGAGATATTGCCAGTTAAGGGTTAAAATAAAGAGAGATATTAGGGGTTTAGAAAAAGATAGAGATTGAGTGTTAGAGGATTTTATAGGTACATATTAGGGGTTTGTGCTTTAGAGAGACAAAGAGAGAGATTGGGGGTGAGGGCGTTAGAGAAATATTAGGGCCTTAGGGTTTATAGAGACAAAGAGAGAGACATTAGGTATTAGTGGTTTAGATAGATAGATAGATAGGTAGATTGGCTGTTAGGGGTTTAAATAGATAAAGAGATGGAGAGAGAAATTTGGGGTGATGGGTTTAGATAGATAGATAGAAAAATATTGGGGTTAGAGGGTTTAGAGAGGTACATAAGTAGAGATTGGGATTAGGGGTTTAGAGAGAGAGGGAGAGAGAGAGAGAGAGAGAGAGAGAGAGAGAGAGATTGTGGGTTAGGGGGTTAGATAGATAGATATATAGAGATTAGGGTTAGGGGCTTAGAGAGAGAGAGAGAGAGAGATTAAGGGTTAGTGGTTTAGAGAAAGAGAAAATTGGGGTTATGGGTTTAGAGAGAGATAAAGATATTAGAGGAGAGAGAGAGAGATTGGTTGATTTATTGGGTGTTATGATTTAGGGAGAGAAGGAGATCAAAAGAGGCAGACTAAAGTTTAGGGGTTCGGAGAGAGAGAAAGGGAGATTAAGGGTTATGGGTTTAAAGAAATATATTTGGATGTGAGGGAAGTGAGTGGTTTAGAGAGAGAGAGAGAGAGAGAGATTTTCTATTAGGGATTTAGAGAGAGAGATATTGGTGGTTATTTGTTTATAGAGAGATAAAGAGATTGGCGGTTAGAGTATTAGAGAGAAAGAGAGAGAGATAAAAAGAGATATATTGGTGCTGAGGGTTTTAGCGAAGAGAGAGAAATTATGGGTTTAGAGACAAAGAGATATATTGGAGGATCGAGAGAGAGAGAGAGAGATTAATTGGTTGTGATGATTTAGAGAGAGAGATTAGGGGTTAGGGGTTTAGAGATAGAGAGAGTGTGATATTAGGGGTTATGGGTTTAGAGAAAGATATATTGGTAGTGAGGGGGTGATAGATTTGAGATTAGTGCTTTATAGAGAGAGGGAGAGAGAGAGAGTTTGGTGGTTATTTGTTTAGAGAAAGATAGAGATATTGGGGGTGCGGGGTTTGGAGAGAGAGAGAGGGAGATAAAAAGAGAGATATTAGTAGTGATGGTTTTAGAGAGACAAAGAGATTAGGAGTTAGGGTTTAAAATAAAGGGAGAGAGATATATATAGATACTATGAGAGAGAGAGAGAGAGATTCGAGGTTAAGGGTTGAGAGAGATATTAGGATTAGCGATTAGGGGTTTACATAGTGAGAGAGAGGGGGGTGGAGGCATTGGGGCTTTCTTGTTAATAGAGATTTGGGGTTAGGGGTTTAGAGACAGAGAGATTGAAGTTTTAAGGTTTAGAGAGAGATTGGGGGTGAGGGGTTTACACATACACACATATATATTAATGGTTATGGACTTTTATAGAAATAGAGATATTTGGTGTTAGAGTTTAGAGAGAGAGTGGTTGTTAGGTATTTGGAGAGAGATATTCGATGACATGTGTTTAGAGAGAGAGAGAGAGAGAGAGAGAGAATGAGTGTTAGGAATTTTTAGAAAGAAATTGGGGTTTTTGGGTTTAGAGAGAGTGAGAGGGAGAGAGAGGGAGGGAGAGATTAGGCATTCAAGATTTAAAGAGAGTGAGAGAGAGAGAGAGTGATGAGGGAATAGGGTTTTAAAAATAGAGGGAGATATTAAAGGATATGAGTTTGGAGAAATAGAGAGATTGGGATTTAAGTGCCACATGATTAGAGAGAGAGAGAGATAAATATATAGGGATTGGGGTTAGGGGATTAGAAAGAAATGGATAAAGAGGGAAATTAGGGCTAGGCATTTAAAAGAGAGAGAGAGATATTAAGGGTTAGGGGTTTAAAGAGAGAGATTAGGGTTTGGGTGTTCATATATATAGACACATAAACATAGAGATATTGAATTGGTTTTGGGTTTGGGGTTTAGAGAAAGATGGATATAGAAAGAGAAAAATGCACGGTTAGTGCTTTAGAGAGAGTGTATGTATGAGAGAGAGATATTTAATGTTAGGGATTTAGAAAGAGAAAGAGATTCAGGGTTAAGGGTTTAGAGAGAGAGAGAGAGACATTAAGAGTTAGTGGTTTAGAGAGAAATGTTATGAGTTAGTGGTTTATAGAGAGAGAGACTGAGGTTACGAGTTTAGGGAGAGAGAAAGAGAGATAGGGGTTAGGGTTTATAGAGAGATAGAGATTCGAGGTTAAGGGTTTAAAGAAATAGGTAGATGGTAGGTTAGGGGTTGAGAGAGAGAGAGAAATATTTGGGGTGTAAAGAGAGAAAGGGAGATATTGAAGGTTAGGATTTTAGAGATAGAGGGAGAACTTGAGATATTGGGCTTTAGTGGTTTAGAGGGGGAGAGAGAGATTAGGGGTTAGGGTTTTAGAGAGAGATAGATAAAAGGATAGAGATTGGTGGTTACGAGTTTAGAGTGATAAAGAAGAGGTTAGGGGTTTAGAGAGAGATTGAGTGTTAGGGGTTTAGAGAGAGGAAGATCGTGGTTTGGGTTTTACAGAGAGAGAGAGTTTGGGGGTTCAAAAATGAGAGAGACAGAGAGAGAGTGATATCTAGGGTTATGGCCTAAGGTTTTAGGGAGAGAAAGAGTGTATGTGTGTGAGAGAGAGATATATATTTGAGGTTAGGTATTTAAAGGGAGAAAGAGTTTGGGGGTTAGGGATTTAAAGAGAGAAAGAGATTGGGGGTTAGTGGTTTAAGGATAGAGAGAGAGATTGAAGTTACAGGATTAGAGAGAGAAAAAGAGAGATAGGGTTAGGGGTTTAGAGAGAGAGATTAGGGGTTAAGGGTTTAAATAAAGAGGGAGATTGTAGGTTATGGGTTTAGAGAGAGAGAGAGATATTGGTGTTTAAGGGTGTAGAGAGAGAATGGGAGAGAGAGAATGGGAGAGATTGAAGGTTAATATTCTAGAGAGAGATAGAAACTGAGAGATTGGGGTTTAGTGTTTTAGAGGGAGAGAGAGAGAGATTGGTGGTTAGAGGTTTAGAGAAAGATAGAGTAGAGGTTAGGGGTTTAGAGAGAGAGATTAAGTTTTATGTGTTTAGAGGGAGAAATATTGGGAGTTCGAGGTTTAGAGAGTGAGAGAGAGAGAGAGATATTGGGGGGGGTAGGGAATGAGAGAGAGGGATATTTGTGGTTAAAGATTAGGGGTTTAGGGGGAGAAAGAGTGATGGAAAGATAGTTCTTGGGGGTTAGAGGTTAAGGGGGACAGAGAGAGATTGGGAGTTAGGGGTTTAGAGAGAGTGAGAGGGAGAGAGAGATATATTCAGTGTTAAGGATTTAGAGAGAGAGAGAGAGAGAGAGAGAAAGAGAGAGGGAAAGAGGGAGATTTAGGATTAGAGCTATACATAGACACTGAGAGATAAAGCGATATTATAGGTTAGGGCTTTAGACACAGAGATAAAGAGATTTGAGGTTAGGAGTTTAGAGAGAGAGAGATTGTGGGTTTAGGGTGTAAAGAGAGAGAGATCATGGAGGGAGTATGGATGGTTAGTGATTGTTGTAGAGATAGATCAAGAGTGGTATGTGGGTGTGCATTTGGGTTTGGGTGAGAGGGAGAGAGAGATAAACAATGATTGGGGATTAGGGGTTTATATAGAGAGATATATTAGGGGTTATCAATTTAGAGAGAGAGAGAGAGAGAGAGATTGGGGTTAGAGGTTTAGAGAGAGAGAGAGATTGGGTTAAGGGGTTTAAAGAGAGAGAGAGAGATTGGGGGTTAAAGTAAGAGACCGATTGGGTGTTAGTATTTTAGAGAGAGAGAGAGAGAGAGAGAGGGAGGGAGAGAGAGAGATTGGATGTTTCAGGTTTACACAGAGAGAGATTGGGGGTTAATAGGGGTTTAGAGATAGACAACTAAAGATATTATAGCTTTGGGGTTTAGAGAGAGAGATATTGGAGGTTAGGGGATTATAGAGAGAGAGATATATATTGAGGGTTATGGTTTTAGAGAGAGAGAAAGAGGGATACTAGTTGTTAGCTATTTAGAAAGAGAGAGAGAGAGATTATAGGTTGGGGGTTTAGAGAGAGAGATTGGTGGTTTGGGATTTAGAGATAGAGAGAGAGATATTAGACATTGCACATAAAGATTGACTATGTGTTAGGGTTTAAAGAGAGTGATATAGGAAGAGGGGTTTTGGAGGCTATGGGCTTAACAAGAGAGAGAGAGAGAGAGAGAGAGAGAGAGAGAGAGAGAGAGAGAGAGTTTGAGGGTGATATATATTGGATATTAGGGCTAGATAGATAGATAGAGAGAGAGAGAGAGAGAGATATTGGACATTGCACACAAAGATTGACTATGTGTTAGGGTTTAGAGAGAGGGATATAGGAAGAGGAATTTTGGAGGCTACGGGCTTAGTGAGAGAGAGAGAGAGTTTGAGGGTGATATATATTGGATATTAGGGCTAGAGAGAGAGAGAGAGAGAGAGAGAGAGAGAGAAAGATTGGTTATTACAGTTTTAGAGAGAGTGATTGAAGGTTAGAGGTTTAGGGAGAGAGAGAGAGAGAGATTAGGCATTAGGGGTTTATAAAGAGAGAGTAGGGAGTGAGGGGTTTAGAGAAAGAGAGATTGGGGGTTATGGGTTTAATGAAATAGAGAGATTGAGGGTTATTGGTTTATAGAGAGAGAATGGAGGTTATGAGTTTAGAGAGAGAGAGAGAGAGAGAGAGAGAGAGAGAGAGAGAAAGAGAGATTATGGGTTAGGAATTAGGGATTTAGATAGATAGATAGATACAAGGAGACAAAGATAAAGAGATTAGGAGTTAGGGGTTTAGCAAGAGAGAGAGATTAGGAGTTAGGGGTTTAGAGAGAGAGAGAAAGAGAGAGATTAAGGATTTTAGGTTTAGAGAGAGAGATAGAGATTAGGAGTTAGGGGTTTAGAGAGAGAGGGAGAGACAAAGAAAGAGATTAGGGATTTTTGGTTTAGAGAGAGAGAGATATTGGGGGTTAAGGGTTCAGAGAAAGAGAGATATTAGGGGTTTAGAGAGAGATAGAGATCGAGTGCTAGAGGATTTTATAGGTACATATTAGGGGTTTTTGCTTTAGAGATACAAAGAGAGAGATTGGGGGTGAGGGGGTTAGAGAAATATTAGGGCTTTAGGGTTTATAGAGAGAAGGAGAGAGACATTAGGTATTAGCGGTTTAGATAGATAGATAGATAGATCAATAGGGGTATTGTGTGTTAGTGGTTTAAATAGACA
>LPNX010975661.1:198594-214194 GCA_001517045.1 Pseudotsuga menziesii | reverse complement strand
GAGAGAGAGAGAGAGAGAGAGAGAGAGAGAGAGAGAGAGAGAGAGAGAGAGATTGAGGGTTAGGGGTTTTGGCAAAGAAATTAGGGGTTTAGAGAGAGAGATATTGGGACTCTAGGTTTGATATTTAGAGAGATGTAGATAAGGGGTTAGTATTTTAATTAGCTAGACAGAGAGAAGTTGAGTGTTAGGATTTTAGAGAGATAAATAAAAAGAGAGAAAGGGCTAGGTATTTAGAGATAGAGTGACAAAGAAATTTAGGTTTAGGGGTTTAGAGAGAGATAGAGAGATAGATAGATAGAGAGAGAGAGAGAGAGAGAGAGAGAGAGAGAGAGATGCATTAAGGGTTAACAGTGTTATAAAGAGAAAGAGATTAGTGGTTAGCATTTTAGAGAGAGAGGAAGAGATAGAGAGAGACTTTGTGTTATGAACCTAGAAAGAGGGGGAGAGAGATTACGTTTTAGGAGTTTAGATAGATAGAGAGATTGGATGCTATGGGTTTTGAGTGAGAGAGAGAGAGAGAGATAAAAATAGAGAGATTAGGGGTTAGAGATTTAGAGAGAGATGGATTAGGGGTGAAAGGTTTAGGGGGAGAGATATTAGGGGTGAGGGATTTAGAGAGAGAGAAAGAGAGGGATTTGAGGTTAGATGTTTATAGAGACAGATTGGGGTTTATGTGTTAGAGGTTTAGATAAATATAAAGATATTGGGGTTTAGTGATTATAGGTTTAGATAAATAGAGGGAGAGAGAGATTTTGGGGGCTATGGGTTTATCTAGAGAGAGAGAGAGAGAGAGAGAGAGAGAGAGAGAGAGATTAGTGGCTAGATGTTTAGAGAGAGAGATATATTATAGGTTATGGGTTTAGGGAGAGAGAGAGATACTGGGGGTTAGGGGTTTATAGAGAGAGAGAGAGAGATTGGGGGTTATGAGTTTAGAGAGAGATATTAGAGCTTAGGGACTTAGATAGATAGATAAATGGATATATATATATATATATATATATATATATATATATTTCGAAATAGAGGATTAGAGACAAAGGGACATAATGCTTGGAAATTACGTNTAGAGAGAGAGAGATATTTTGGGCTAGAAAGAGAAATTGATTGGGTGATAGAGTTTAGAGAGAGAGGGAGATACAAAAGAGATATTGGGGGTTAGGGGCTTGGTATGTGTGTGTGAGAGAGAAATATATTGGAGGTTAATGATTTGTATGGAGCAAGAGAGGGTTAGGGGTTTGGAGAGAGAGAGAGAGAGAGTAGGATTTTATGTTAGGGTTTTAAAGCGAGAGAGGGAGAGAGATATTGGGGGTTATGGTTTTAAAGCACATGCGCAAGAGAAAGAGGGAGATTTGGTGTTAGTAGTTTAGAGAGAGAGTGTTGTGATTACTTTTTTAGAGAGAGAGCGAGTCTCAGGGTTTGGGGTTTAGAGAGAGAAAGAGATTGCTGACGAGGGGTTTTGAGAGAGAGAGAGAGAGAGAGATTGGGTCTTACACATAGAGATTGATTTGGTGTTAGGGTTCAGAGAGAGGGGGAGTTAGAAAAAGGGATATTGTGGGTTATGGGATTAGAGAGAGAGTATGTGTGTGAGACTGGTATATATTGGATATGAGAAAGAGAGAGAGAGAGGAGGTTGGGGGTTTAGAGAGATCAATTGAAAGTTGGGGGTTTGGAGAGAGCGATTGAAGGTTAGACGTTTAGAGAGAAAGAGATATTATGCATTAAGGGTTTAGAGAGAGTGTGGGAAAGAGAGAGATTGGGGTGTATATATACATGTAAACCCCTAAATTCCACTCTTTATAAATCCATATATATATATATATATATAAGGAGAGAGAGAGAGAGAGATTATGAGTTAGGCGTTTAGAGAGAGAGAGAGAGAGAGAGAGAGAGAGAGAGAGAGAGAGAGAGAGAGAGATAGAGATTGAGTGTTAGGGGATTTATAGGGATAGATTAGGGGTTTTGAATTTAGAGAGACAAATAGAGAGATTGGGGGTTAGCGGTTTAGAGAGAGAAATTGAGGGTGGGGTGTTTACAGAGAGAGAGAGAGAGAGATTTGGGGCTAGGGGCTTAAATAGAGAGATAAATAGATTTTGGTTTTATGGGTTTAGAGAGAGATAGAGAAAGAGAGAAATGTGGAGAGATTGAGGGATAGGAATTTAGAGAGAGATAAAGAGAAAATGGTGGTTTGTGGCTCAGAGAGAGAGGAGAATTGGAGGTTGAGGGTTTAGAGAGAGAGAGAGAGAGAGAGAGAGAGAGAGAGAGAGATTGGTGTTAGGGGTTTTATATAGAGAGAGATATTTTGGGCTAGAAAGAGAAATTAATTGGCTGCTAAATTTTAGTGAGAGAGGGAGATAGAAATAGGCATATTGGGGGTTAGGGGTTTACAGAGAGAGAGTGACACAGAGAAATATACTAGAGGTTCGAGATTTTTATGGAGAGAGAGAGAGATTGGTGGTTAGGAGGTTAGAGAGATATTTGGGGTTAGGTCTTTAGAGAGAGAAAAGGATTTATGGTTAGGGGATTAAGAAGAGAGATAAATAAATCAAGAGATTGGGTCTGTTATGGGATTAGAGAGAGAGAGAGAGAGGGTTGAGGATTTACATAGAGAGATATAGAGAGATTAGGGGGTTAGGCATTTAAAGAAAGTGAGATATTTCATTCTAGTGGATTAAATAAATATATAGATAGATAGCTAGGCAAAGAGAGAGATTGGAGGTTAGGGGTGGAGAGAGAGAGAGAGAGAGAGAGAGAGAGAGAGAGAGAGAGAGAGAGAGATTGGGTTGGGGAATATGGTTTTAGAGAGAGGGAGAGAGATAGAGAGATGGAGAGGTTAGAGGTAAGGGGATTACAAACACATATACACATGCATAGAGAGAGGGAGTGAGATATTGTGGGTTAGGGGTTTAGAGAGAGAGAGAGAGAGAGACATTGGATGTTATGTTTTTAGTGAGAGAGATTGGGTGTGACATCTTTATAGATGGAAAAATATTATGGGTTATGGGTTTAAGGAAATAGATATATTAGGGTTTAAGGGTTTAGAGGGAGATGTATTGGAGCTTAGGGGTTTAGAGAGAGAGAGAGAGAGAGAGAGAGATAGAGGTTGGGTGGAGGTAGATATTAGGAGTTAGGTGTTTCAAAGAAGAGAGATATTGAGCATTAATTGTTTAGATAGATAGATATATAGATGGATAGATAGATATGTAGAGAGAGAGAGAGAGAGAGAGAGAGAGAGATTAGGGGTTACAATTTGATAGTGAGAGGGATATTGGATATTAGGGGCTTAGAGAAAGAGAGAGATTGCAAGTTAGGGGTTTAGAGAGAGATATTGGCGGTTATGGGTATATATATATATATATATATAGGTAAATAAAGGGAGAGAGAGATATTGGGGGTTAGGGGTTTAGAGAGGGAAAGAGATAAAAAGGGAGAGATTGTAGGTTAGGGATTTAAATAGGGAGAAAGAGAGAGATTGTCTCTTATGGGTTTAGACATAGGGATACTGTGGGCTCAAGGTTTAGAGATAAAGAGAGAGATTAGGGGTTAGGCATTTAGAGAGAGAGATTAGGGGTTGAGGGTTTAGAGAGAGAGAGAGAGAGATTGTAGTTATGGGTTTAGAGAGAGAGAGAGAGAGTGACAGAAAGAGAATGATTGGGGGTTAGGTATTTAGAGAGAGATATTGGGGATTAGGAGATTAGAGAGAGACAGTGGGAGAGAGAGAGAGAGAGAGAGAAAGAGAGAGAGAGAGAGATAGCTTATTGGTAATTTGTTTAAAAAAAGAGAGATGTTGGGGGTTAGGGTTTTAGAGAGAGAGAGAGAGAGAGAGAGAGAAGGAACTAAGATTCTAACAAGGCTTATTTGTTACTATTACAGGGGCTTATGTGTTACTATTACATGGGTTAAGTAGGTATGATAAAAAATTTACAAGGTTTTAGGACTTAAAAATGTTAAAATTTGTATGGTTTATAATTGTTATGTTTTAAAAGTTTGTGGTTAGGGGCTTAAGGGGAGAGAGAGAGAGAGATTGTAGGTTAGCTGTTTAAAGAGAGATTGGGGGTTAAGAGTTTAGAGAGAGAGAGATTGGCATTTATGGGTTTAAAGAATGAGAGAGATTGGGGGCTAGGGGTATATATATATATATAGGCAGATATATAGATAGAGATAGAGATATATTGGTGGTTAGATGTTTAGAGAGAGAGAGAGAGAGAGAGAGAGAGAGAGAGAGAGATTAGAGTTAAGGAATTAAGAGAACAAAGTTTAGGTGTTACTATTACATGGGTTAAAGTAGGTATGATCAAAATTTTACAAGGTTTTAAGACTTAGAAATGTTAAAATTTGTATGGTTTCTAAGTGTTATGTTTTAAAAGTATGTGGATAAAGTAGCTAAGGTTTAGAGGAGATTAAAGTTATATTACGAAGGGAATAGATCCTAACTCCTAGGTTGCATGAATAGAGTGCCAACAAAGGGGGGTCCCTCGTTAGACCACTTTAAAAACCTTTTGTATACATGGTCGACCACCCAACTTGGGGCGTACTAGGAGGGCTTCTCTGGGAGTTACCTCCCTCCACCTATTACTAGCGCAACGGCGTCCTAGTTTCCAGCTACAGCAAAGGCACATGTGTCAAGATACCGAGTTAGGAGATTGTTTCCAGGCAATTTCCCAAAATGGTCCTTTGTAAGCACTCTATACAAGACTTTCAATAGAGCCCCTATGGTCAACATGCTAATGCAAACAATATAAAATATATATACAATTTAATATTCATAAACCAAACAAAGATTTTTTACAATCTTATTCTAATTGAAATATTACAATTAAATTTTATATATAACCATAAAAAAGCATTGAAAACCAAAAGTAAACAAGATAACAATTTATAATCTAGCAAAATTTTAAACTTGTAAAAAACTCTAAACTATTAACTATAAATCTAACTATATTTCAACAAACTCTTAATTATTAATTAGAACCATTTTAATATGAAGAAAAACTAAATCATTAAAAATAACATTAACAAAAAATATTTAACAAGTCTCCATAATCATAGTAATACCTACAAGAAAATTTAAGTTTAACATAAATGCTTCATTTTAAATAAGTAAAAGAAACTTATGAAAATTTCATAATAATATATATACATATATGTAACTAACTAAAAAAAATTATGAATCAAACACATTAATTTATCCTTCAACTACATACAATATCATAAAGTAATTTCAAATTCAACTAAATCCATACTCTAGTACTTTAAGAATTTCAAATAATTCTAAAAAAATCTATGGTTAAACAATATCATAAAATAATCTCTAACCGATAAATACAAGTAAAGTCACATATGAGTAATATCATGAAAATATTACGGAAAAGAAAGCAATTCAAGATTCACTCAATCTAATGTTTAAGTTCAATATACAAAATGTACACACTCACAGTGAATTAAACAGTGGAACATAAAACAATTTGTATTTTTATTTTCGATTAGTACTCATATCAATAAATGGTTTAACGTAGAGGCTCAAGGTGGCATTAAAAAAATAAAAAATCCCTCACACAAATCACAAAATAAAATTTTATGGTAAAAATTATGAAATGAAAGTATATTGCATACCTATATTCCGATATATAGGTATGAAATGAAAATCGTTTGTATTCAGAAATATGATATGTAAAGCAGAGTAAAAGATTGGAGTTGGCTTAATGTAAACATTCTTGCCAAAATCGTGGCACTAGTCCCGTAAAGCACTCAATCACTCCCCATATTTGTAAAGTCGCCAACTATGGAAGCTATGGACGTTATGACATAATATAATAATAAATGGACGTTATGACATAAATGAAACTCATGTAATCGAAAACTGCAGGGAGAGAGTGACTTTTAGAGGTCCAAGAAACAAAAACAGTAGTGAACGAATAAGGAAAACTGAAGTAAGCATGCCTAGTGAATATGCTGATGATGATCATGCCCATGCAAAGATTCAGGTGGCTAAATATTAGATTGAACAATTAGAATACTTACCTGATTCTCCGAATCCAAGAAAACCACGCGCGAGATCCTTTAAGGTTCATGGATGACGAGAATCCAATTGCTTTTTCCTATTTTCTGCTTCTTCGTGATCATGTCTTCCCCTTTTTTTGGTGCCGACAGCTCCTGGAGAATTGAAATACATGTAAGAAGCATTTTATTTGACGAAAAAAAAAGTATATATTACATAAAAAGACTACAAACATCTCAACAGAAAAAAATATAAAAATTAAATATATATAAAGGCACACAGGGTTTTACTTTCGCTGAAAAAGATTGCATATCTGTCAAAAAAATTGCATTCGAGGTTTTATATTCAAGGCATTTCAAAATAGGGTTTTACTTTGACTGAAAAACATTGCAGCTCTGTCAAAAACATTGCAATCGTAATGCTGGACTGATAAAGAACGCGTGGTGATATTTTTATGACAAAGCCACTCGGTTTGAGCATAATATTCTGCAAGCCAATTGGGAAATACAACCCATATGGTATTAGACAAATTCAATATCATCAGAACCCGGAGTGGCTACCTTTCTGCCTGCAACATCAAACTAAAAAAGAGATGCCTCTTACACTAGATAGAGATTTCAATGGCTACCTTTCTTCCTGCAAATTCAAAGTAAAAAGAGATGCTTCTTACAGTGGTAGAGATTTCAATGAGAAAATGACAATCATGCACAGGCATCAATGAAAAAAAATCGTTGGCTAATATGGAATCGCTCTCACCTCTGTTGGGCAGCGGCCCCGTTTACATTCTCGTGGTGGCCTCAAGTCTGCCTAATTTCAGGGCTTCTTCGTTCGCTGGATACGGGACGATGGAAATACTAGTTTCACTTAAATTCTTGTTTTCTTTAAACTCCGCAAGACAGACGGGAATGTGATCTTCAAGGTCGCCTCGTCCAGGCCACAAGCCGTAGAAATGTTCTGAAAGCCAATCGAGAATTACAACCCCAACCCAACTGGGGATAGATCTCATGACCTCCAATTGGGTATATCACCGGAGGGCAGCCAGCCGAGTTGGGTTGACTCCCATTTATCTCAAGCATAAATCTGACGGTTCAGATAATAGAATCAGCCACATTACAAACCAGACGAAGGAAATCTGAGGGTTCAGATAATAGAATCAGCCACATTACAAACCAGACGAAGGAAGGAACAACCTAATATTGTTTCACTGGAATATCCATTAATTACTGCAAGCACACAACAAACCATACCAAATGCCAAGGAATATCAATTAATTTCAAACTGAAACTCACCCTCGACCCTCGGATCTCATTCCAGTAAAGCAATTTTCGTTTGATTATGGCTTTTTGATAATAAAATTCGTTATCCAACGGCTACTCAAGATTTCAAGTGCTTTATTTTATCTCCGAGTTTTACTAGATGACGTGGACAGCGCTCCATCCGCATCTTTTGGAACGAGGAGTAACATGAAGGCTGATGGTGTCAGTATTCCTGAAAGCTTTGATTCATGGTCGCCATGTAAGATTCGAGTGGACATTTAAAATCGTTGGCTTGACTGCTCCTGACGTGCATGATAAATGGTGTCAGTATTAACGATGAACATAACCCATCGCTATGATGCATTGAAGCATGTGGTGTCAGTATTAACGATGAACATAACCCGATGGTTGATAAGCCTAATCAACCATCGGCTAATAAGAAAGCAGTAACTATTATTATTACCACTAGCACTGTCGGTGATTAATTAGAACTTTGGAAAAATAACAAAAGCATTTACCTCGATAAATAAAAATGTATAAATGGCAAAGATGTATGTATACATAGGACTTTTTTTACTAAATGGCAAAGATGTATAGGCATGCCGTTTACATAGTCATTGAACCATTATCCAAAGCCGTTGTAAACGCTAAATGTTTTCAGTGAGTATTACTAACATGTCTGAAATTTTTAAATAAATTAAAATTTTTTAAAATATTTACTTAAATAAAAAAACATTAAAAATATTTTAGTTATGGGTTATTTTCAAAACAAATTTTAGTATGCACAAACAAACAGAAATAATTATAATTTTTTTAAAATATTTTATTTTTATTATCTTAAATTATACTATTTATTTAGTCTTTTAAAATTTGACTTTTATCATTTTAAATATTATATGTTTGACTTTTATGTGTTTAAGCAAAATTTATTTTAGATTTTATTTGTCGTATTTTTATTATTAAGTTATTTGCTTTACAATTTGTGAAAAGCTTTGCTTTACAAGTTGCTTAGGATAACACCATCAACGCCATTTTATAAGATAACAACATCTAAGTTATAAATTCAATTCCATTAGTTATAGGTTACAACATTAAAGTTGGATTACTAACATGAAAATGCTTTATTTCATGTTTGCTATATTTTTTAATATTTCACACCTAAATTTTTGTTGTACACCACTTTATCTCTTAATAAAGCTTCAATTATCAAAGCATTTAAGCATAGGAAGTTATTCCGAAAACAACAACTAGCACAAGAAGCTATTTCAAGCAGGAAATAACCATAACATAAAATTTGATTCAAGCTATCATATCACAAATTCTTCTCATAAAACAAAATTTGATCTATTGCCTTCTGAAACCATAGGCAAATTGTTATCTTTAATCCAAGTTGTCATAACACAAATTCTATTTTTCTTTTTACATAGAAAGTGTGCAAAGTAAAAATAGTGTTCAAAACAACCAATTCAAAATTTAAAGTGCTTCATTCAATATATCTAATTCAATTTTTTTCTATATCTATTCAATTTCAAGAAGCCAATTCAACTAGATCTTATTCAACAATCGGAGATGTACTAGCATAGTTTGTAGCTTTTACTTATCAATAGAAGATGAACTAGAAAATCAGGGTTAGCATGAGAAGCCAGAAAACCAATGGTTGTTAGCTATATAGAAGGGGAAAAAAGAAAGAAAATTGAGATATATATCAATGTTGTTAGTGCATAATTTGATGGGAGAAACCCAATATTTCATGAAGAAGGAAAACTAGTTGTTCCTGAAAGAAGCAAAGGCATTGACATCAAGAGATTCCAATAAGCAAACTATGTACAAGCTAAAGTCTGGGTTTTATATGTCATTAGCTCCCCGATATAGAGACAAAACTATGCAATGTCAAAGAATATGGAGACATGCATTATGCAAACATTATTGGAAAGGCTCGGATTAAAGCTAAAATTGTAGACCAAGTTGTCAAATACATTAGACCAAAATGTTATTCAAGTATTTTATACTGTGTAAAAAACAAAAAGAAGAAATGTGTTTTGATGAAAAAGAAAAAAATCTAGTGGCATGGACCTATTCTAGTGGCAATAGATCAAGCTCCTATAATTTTCATGTGGGAAAATGCCTTGTAGCAAGTTGTGCATTACTGGTAAGGTCAAAGGCATCGGACCATTGCAATGTTGCATTTTTCTTTACATATTTTTCTAATCAAATTTGTTACATATAAAATTTGATATTCAAAAATAAGTAGAGACAATATGGCCAATAAAGAAGGCGCCATTTCAGAAAATGACAATGCAAGATCCATAAAACTACAAAAAGAAAACTACTACAACTAAGAAGTGATAAACATGTCACATTTTTTATTACTGTTTATTTTCCCGATGTGAAAAGGTTAGTTTTTTATTTTCACATAAAGCCATCACCATATTAAATGGGCCAAGTGTGAAAGTGGCAAGGAAAACAAAAAATGTGAATAGCAACATTGTTGTTATGGAAAAAAAATGTATTTGTATTATAGCTACCATAAGCTATAGAGGTGTGGCAATATTTATAAACAACAACAAAAGTTTCTAAGTCTCCATAGACATTATTCAATACATCAAATGGGTAGTTATTTAGTTTTTTAAGTTGTGCATGGTCTCGAGATCTAGTTTTGCTCATTTATTAAAGCAAAAAATAAATGCTATACAAAAATCCAAATGTTGCATTTTTGTTTTGGGCGATTACCAAGATGCCTCATCCGATATATACAAAAAAGGTGTAAAGTCTATTGTATCTTTCTTACGCAACAAAGCAGTCCCTCCCATACTTTTGTTGTTGTTGTTTGTTGTAGTTTCTCTAATCATATTCGTATTCCCTACACATTGTTTGCAGACCACAATTAGAATAACAATGTCATGATATTAAACTGAAATTACCTAACATCTTAGCTCACTTGTTGTTAAATGATATTTAAATGAAATGGGATGTTTAAACTCTTTAGAAATCTAACTAGCAATTTAAAGTAAACAAACTATAGAAAAAAATAACAACAATTTAAATGACAACGAAACATATTTCCATGACAATATTAATTACAAACATTTTTCAAAGGATTTGAATGTCAATAAAGGAAATGTGGATAAACACTACTATAACCAATTTTGAGTAAGGAAAGCATTAATAACCTGAGCTATTAGCGATGAACAAATGAAATGCAATGCATCATAACTATGACAATATTTTTGAAAAGAACAAGAGAAATGTTTTTTCTTTGGGTTGATAGACAATAGCATAAAATCGAATTATCCATTGCAACATATATTGGAATCCTATGCAATAAATATTGATGGAATCTAAAAATAAATCTAAAGTGAAAAAATATGACTACTTTTATGGATGTAGCTTGTTAATAATATTGATGGTTTCTAAAAATAAATAATGGTCATAGTGGTGACAAAAAATAGATAAAATTAAGCTATTTAGAATATTGTAGAGCAGAAAGAAATGAAGACTAGAAAACTAAAGTGAGTAAAAAATCAAGAGTAGAAGATGAATACAATTACTCAAGACTTTGTGTTTGAGTGTAAAACAAAAACCAAATGTGCTCTTGCCGATCCACCATGCAGAACATCAACAACTGTTCCAAGTGAGAAACACAAGAGCTTACAACCTATTGATCAAATTCTAGCAATATTTTTGAATAGATACATTGGAACTTTCCTTCATAAAAGTTCATGTTCTATCCTAGAGTAAATACTGGCCCAGTTTTCATTTAACCATTGCTGCAAAACAATGAAATTTTCTCAGGAGTTACCAACATCATCGAATAAAAGCAATGTGCATGCAATACCATAAAAATGTTTTATGAACAAAGAATCCTTTTTCTTGCTAAGTTCAAAAACACATACAATTGTAGTGTTGCTTATTGTTATCCCATCTCTGATAAATAGATCATAGTTTTTGTTATTGTGATGAGAGGAAATTATAAGTGCAATAACAGATCCTACATAATAGGGGTCTATTGAACTGCATATGGTATATGCTTGTGTCTAAAGCCAACTTGCGATGGTGACAAAATTTTGGTATTGTCTTGACAATGGTCTAGTGTTGTAGATGAATACTATACTCTACATTGCCTTTATCGCATTTCCCCTTCTTTGGAATCACAAAGTTTGAGATATAGAAGATATTGCCAAGAGTGAAGAAATTAAAGAATTTTGAAAAATTCCATTGACCATGTTCACATTATGGTTAATTCCCTTCTTTATCAACTAGATCAACATGCAACAATTGTGTTTTGTTTGGTGGTTTTCTATTTTTAGACTGTGTGGGCCCATACAAGATCACAATATCTCCTTCAAATATATCTGTATATGTCCCTGAATAGAGTTGAAGAATAAAATATGGTAGCTTTGGAATTTATCCCCATCTAGAAGGATTGACAAGGAAAAAGTCTAAAATCATCAAAACATAATATAGCTTTAGAATAGAGTATGCATTAATTTTTTTTAATGCCCCATTCTTATAGAAATGAGAAAAGAGACATGTCTAGTAGTGCACCATTTTTCTCGTCCATTGTAATATCCCCAAATTGGAATTAAGGATATATTAACTCTAATACCAAGAATCAATCCAAAAAGTCAAGACTAGGTGTTGGAAATGCATTGTGATTGACTAGACTTCTTGGAAACAATGATAGGTTGTTCTATAAATCATAGAGAATTAGGTAATGGATCATAAATCAGATAAATAAATGTATAAAAAATACATCAGAGACACATAATATCAGAATTCATTCATATTCAGGACAAAGGATACACAATTCTCAAGTTTCCTTTGCGCAAAGCATTGGGACCAATTAGGTTTCGAGCATCAATGAGGATGAAGTCTACTTCAATGATCGTGGGAACCCAATCCAATGAAAAATATATCCATGATATTGTAATAGGTCACAATCAAAGGTTTGGATAAATTTTGACACATTTTGAGAGTAAGATTTTATCTAAGACAATTCTAGGACAACTCCTCTAGTCTTGATTCATGGATTCCCAAATGACCTAAAAGGATTTCAAATTTGAAAAGTGAGAAATGTATGATATTCATTAATATTTTAAATAAATTTATGAACAAAAACAATTCAAATTCATGGAGTATAAGTTCATTTATAGAAATATTACTAAAAACTAGACAATTTCTATGCAAATCTAGATAAGGTCTTGGAGATAACTTCATAAATGAAAAGAAATGTATTGGAAAAAGTTTAGGATTGATAAAAATGGTTTATATTTATAAATTAACTTCATATGGGACATCATAAAGTATTAATATTTACATAGGGGCTTGACTTGTTCACATAATGATAGAGAATATAAGATAAATAAGAAGAATATGAAGTTTCGAACTACGGATTGATATTTCTTTTTCTAGGATTTCAAGCTTTCTTGATGTTTCTTCAAAACCTGCAATAAAAGTCAGTGATAATGGAAGAATTCCATCATTCTCTCAATACAAAGGGAACATCACCCAACTTGGACTACGAGCATATCTCTCAAGTTAGAGAAGCAAAATTGCTCTCAATACAAAACACAAACTGCCAAAAGATGGGATAGTGGTCTGCACTCTCTTTATATACCGGGGATGAATTTTTGAGCAAGTTAGAGAGGCTAATCCGACCTCATGGATGCATAAAGTTGCCTTGCTTTCATGCTTTACTTTTTCCTTCTTGCTTTAGCTTTTTCTACTTTGCTTTAATGATTTACCTTTTTCTTTCTTTCTTTAACTTTTCCTGCTTTTTTATTATTTTTGGCCTTTATCTTGCTTTTCCTTTTTTGCCTTAGCTTTTCCTGCTTTTGCTCTGCTTTTCACTATTTTTTCTTGCTTTCCTGTTGTATCGTGCTTTTTTTTCTTTTTGCCTTCTCCTACTTTTTTCGCTTTTTTCCTTATCCTGCTTTATTATGCTTTATTTCTGTGACCTTCTTTCTTCTTTTATCCTTGATTTCATAGTTTTATCCTCTTTCTTTCTTTCCTAGTTTTTCTTTCCTTAATTGTTTTAATCCTTCTTTTCTCAACTTTCTTATCTTTAATTGTTTTTGGCTTTTCCTTCTTGTGTAAGCTATATTTTTTTCAACCTTTCCTCGAATGTGAACTTTGAGGATTATTTCTCTTTTTATTTCCTAAATAAAATAGTAATTTATGAATTTAACTCCTAATAAATGCCTCCTTAAACTTTATTCAATAAATTTGACATCTCCTAATTAATTAATATTTTGAACCTTCAAAATTAATCCCAAGACATTTAATTGAATTCCCTTTTAAAACCATAGGGACTAATTTGCTAATATAATGATCCATGCGAAACCAAAATTGGGACATGACCGCCCTCCCCTCCCAAAAATTTCTTGTCCTCAAGCAAGGGAATCTATGAATGATGAAATATTTGGGAACTTTTCGACCACTTTTGCAAACTGCAACATACACCGTTTGAAATTAGTCTCCTTCATAGATGAATCCTTTGGAAATATTTCATTTTACATTCTTCACCATCAACACATGAATTCCCTTTATTTCAAAATAATCCATGTATAGTTGCAAGGTTTGGATTAACATGAACAAAACATGCAGAATGTCTAACCTAAATGTTTTCAGTGAGTATTACTAACATGTCTGAAATTTTTAAATAAATTATAATTTTTTAAAATATTTACTTAAATAAAAAAACATTAAAAATATTTTAGTTATGGGTTATTTTCAAAACAAATTTTAGTATGCACAAACAAACAGAAATAATTATAATTTTTTTAAAATATTTTATTTTTATTATCTTAAATTATACTATTTATTTAGTCTTTTAAATTTTGACTTTTATCATTTTAAATATTATATGTTTGACTTTTATGTGTTTAAACAAAATTGATTTTAGATTTTATTTGTAGTATTTTTATTATTAAGTTATTTGCTTTACAATTTGTGAAAAGCTTTGCTTTACAAGTTGCTTAGGGTAACACCATCAACGCCATTTTATAAGATAACAACATCTAAGTTATAAATTCAATTCCATTTGTTATAGGTTACAACATTAAAGTTGGATTACTAACATGAAAATGCTTTATTTCGTGTTTGTTATATTTTTTTAATATTTCACACCTAAATTTTTGCTGTACACCACTTTATCTCTTAATAAAGCTTTAATTATCAAAGCATTTAAGCATAGGAAGTTATTCCGAAAACAACAACTAACACAAGAAGCTATTTCAAGCAGGAAATAACCATAACATAAAATTTGATTCAAGCTATCATATCACAAATTCTTCTCATAAAACAAAATTTGATCTATTGCCTACTAAAACCATAGGCAAATTGTTATCTTTAATCCAAGTTCTCATAACACAAATTCTATTTTTCTTTTTACATAGAAAGTGTGCAAAGTAAAAATAGTGTTCAAAACAACCAATTCAAAATTTAAAGTGCTTCATTCAATATATCTAATTCATTTTTTTTCTATATCTATTCAATTTCAAGAAGGCAATTCAACTAGATCTTATTCAACAATCGGAGATGTACTAGCATAGTTTGTAGCTTTTACTTATCAATAGAAGATGAACTAGAAAATCAGGGTTAGCATGAGAAGCCAGAAAACCAATGGTTGTTAGCTATATAGAAGGGGAAAAAAGAAAGAAAATTGAGGTATATATCAATGTTGTTAGTGCATAATTTGATGGGAGAAACCCAATATTTCATGAAGAAGGAAAACTAGTTGTTCCTGAAAGAAGCAAAGGCATTGACATCAAGAGATTCCAATAAGCAAACTATGTACAAGCTAAAGTCTGGTTTTTATATGTCATTAGCTCCCTCATATAGAGACAAAACTATGCAATGTCAAAGAATATGGAGACATGCATTATGCAAACATTATTGGAAAGGCTCGGATTAAAGCTAAAATTGTAGACCAAGTTATCAAATACATTAGACCAAAATGTTATTCAAGTATTTTATACTGTGTAAAAAACAAAAAGAAGAAATGTGTTTTGATGAAAAAGAAAAAAATCTAGTGGCATGGACCTATTCTAGTGGCAATAGATCAAGCTCCTATAATTTTCATGTGGGAAAATGCCTTGTAGCAAGTTGTGCATTACTGGTAAGGTCAAAGTCATCGGACCATTGCAATGTTGCATTTTTCTTTACATATTTTTCTAATCAAATTTGTTACATATAAAATTTGATATTCAAAGAAAAGTAGAGACAATATGGCCAATAAAGAAGGCGCCATTTCAGAAAATGACAATGCAAGATCCATAAAACTACAAAAAGAAAACTACTACAACTAAGAAGTGATAAAAATGTCACATTTTTTATTACTATTTATTT
>LPNX010975661.1:179381-198429 GCA_001517045.1 Pseudotsuga menziesii | reverse complement strand
ATAACAATGTGACAATATTAAACTCAAATTACCTAACATCTTAGCTCACTTGTTGTTAAATGATATTTAAATGAAATGGGATGTTTAAACTCTTTAGAAATCTAACAAGAAATTTAAAGTAAATAGACTATAGAAAAAAATAACAACAATTTAAATGACAACGAAACATATTTCTATGACAATATTAAGTACAAAATTTTTTCAAAGGATTTGCATGTCAATAAAGG
Source organism: Pseudotsuga menziesii (assembly GCA_001517045.1). NCBI lineage: Eukaryota > Viridiplantae > Streptophyta > Pinopsida > Pinales > Pinaceae > Pseudotsuga > Pseudotsuga menziesii. The sequence goes on along the minus strand of LPNX010975661.1, from coordinate 198,202 downwards.
AAATATGGATAAACACCACTATAACCAATTTTGAGTAAGGAAAGCATTAATAACCTGAGCTATTAGCGATGAACAAATGAAATGCAATGTATCATAACTATGACAATATTTTTGAAAAGAACAAGAGAAATGCTTTTTCTTTGGGTTGATAGACAATAGCATAAAATCGAATTATCCATTGCAACATATATTGGAATCCTATGCAATAAATATTGATGGAATCTAAAAATAAATCTAAAGTGAAAAAATATGACTACTTTTATAGATGTAGATTGTTAATAATATTGATGGTTTCTAAAAATAAATAATGGTCATAGTGGTGACAAAAAATAGATAAAATTAAGCTATTTAGAATATTGTAGAGTAGAAAGAAATGAAGACTAGAAAACTAAAGTGAGTAAAAAATCAAGAGTAGAAGATGAAGACAATTACTCAAGCCTCTGTGTTTGAGTGTAAAACAAAAACCAAATGTGCTCTTGTCGATCCACCATTCAGAACATCAACAACTATTCCAAGTGAGAAACACAAGAGCTTACAACCTATTGATCAAATTCTAGCAATATTTTTGAATAGATACATTGGAACTTTCCTTGATAAAAGTTCATGTTCTATCCTAGAGTAAATACTGGCCCAGTTTTCATTTAACCATTGCTGCAAAGCAATGAAATTTTGTCAGGAGTTACCAACATCATCGAATAAAAGCAATGCGCATGCAATATCATAAAAATGTTTTATGAACAAAGAAGCCTTTTTCTTGCTAGGTTCAAAAACACATACAATTGTAGTGTTGCTTATTGTTATCCCATCTCTGATAAATAGATCATAGTTTTTGTTATTGTGATGAGAGGAAATTATAAGTGTAATAACAGATCGTACATAATAGGGGTCTATTGAACTGCATATGGTATATGCTTGTGTCTAAAGCCAACTTGAGATGGTGACAAAATTTTGGTATTGTCTTGACAATGGTCTAGTGTTGTAGATGAATACTATACTCTACATTTCCTTTATCGCATTTCCCCTTCTTTGGAATCGCAAAGTTTGAGATATAGATGATATTGCCAAGAGTGAAGAAATTAAAGAATTTTGAAAAATTCCATTGACCATGTTCACTATTATGGTTAATTTCCCTTCTTTATCAACTAGATCAACATGCAACAATTGTGTTTTGTTTGGTGGTTTTCTATTTTCAGACTGTGTGGGCCCATACAAGATCACAATATCTCCTTCAAATATATCTGTATATGTCCCTGAATAGAGTTGCAGAATAAAATATGGTAGCTTTGGAATTTATCCCCATCTAGAAGGATTGACAAGGAAAAAGTCTAAAATCATCAAAACATAATATAGCTTTAGAATAGAGTATTCATTAATTTTTTTTAATGCCCCATTCTTATAGAAATGAGAAAAGAGACATGTCTAGTAGTGCACCATTTTTCTCGTCCATTGTAATATCCCCAAATTGGAATTAAGGATATATTAACTCTAACACCAAGAATCAATCCGAAAAGTCAAGACTAGGTGTTGGAAATGCATTGTGATTGACTAGACTTCTTGGAAACAATGATAGGTTGTTCTATAAATCATAGAGACTTAGGTAATGGATCATAAATCAGATAAATAAACATATAAAAAATACATCAGAGACACATAATATCATAATTCATTCATATTCAGGACAAAGGATGCAAAATTCTCAAGTTTCCTTTGCGCAAAGCATTGGTACCATTTAGGTTTCGAGAATCAATGAGGATGAAGTCTACTTCAATTATCATGGGAACCCAATCCTATGAAAAATATATCCATGATATTGTAATAGGTCGCAATCAAAGGTTTGGATAAATTTTGACAGATTTTGAGAGTAAGATTTTATCTAAGACCACTAGTGGAAAATGAGAGATTAGTGACCAGGAGACCAAAAGTTTTGGTCACCACAATTTTTTTCAAGGGATAAATGACCAAAATTGATAAATTTAAGTGAGTTAACTAAAAAAGACCAAGATAAATGACCAATTTTGGTGACTGGATAAAAACCAATTGAAAACGACCAAGATAAATGACCAATTTTGGTCACTGGATAAAAACCAATTGAAAACGACCAAGATAAATGACCAATTTTGGTCACTGGATAAAAACCAATTGAAAACGACCAAGATAAATGACCAAATTTGGTCACGGGATATCTAGACTAAAAATGACCACATGACAATTGGTCATTTATTTAGTCATTTTTTATTCTTGCGATCTTCTTATCACTCCTAATTAATTAATTATGATTAATAACCAATGTAATTGCAAGACATTCTTTGAAGGTGAAGTCCATAATTTTAGGTCTTCTTCCTGATTATCATTCCTTTACGTCACATTAATTGTTTTCATTAAATAACTTAAATTCCAGCTACGTCTAAGTAGTTTTTTTTGATATAATGAAGTGTGCTCCAACTTGAAAATAATTATAATAAAATAGTTAATGTTATATTGTTACTCATGAAGTGTAAAATTTGTGATATTACACATATGACTACTTAATTAAGGAGTAAACTAGTGAACCGACCATTTGCACCGATCGGACGACCTGGCTCGTGTGAGCGGTCATGTCCGACGTTGCCGGTCGTCCGAGCGGTGCAAATGGTCGGGCAAATAGGTCCCGACCTTAATTACTGTGTTTAAAATAAGTTTCATTGAAAATATATCTTTTTTTCATGTATAAATTAATTAAGAGTATTCAATTGTTTAAAATTGTAAAAATTTGAAAGAACAATATTTTTTTGCATTTTTTTATTAAAATATTTAAGAAAATTTTATTTGTCAATTGAAATAGAATTATTTATATTGTCTTTCATTTGTCAAAAGCAATATAAATAACTGAAATTAAAACCCCTTGCAAATACACAAGTTATGTATATAAACCTACCACATATAGCTTTACTAACACATAGCTTTACTATTTATGCCCTTTTAATTGAAATTAAAACCCCTTGCAAATACCTGGGTATGAACCTACCACACATAACTTTACAATTTATTCCCACCCACATGCAACTAATGAAACTTTACACACTTCTTGCTCGGGCCTTTAAGTTAGACTGGGTTAACATATTTAATTGGTTGGTTGCTAATCTAATTTAAGAGCAGGTTGTCACAATAGCTTGAACAAAACTTCCATGATAAAGGTTTATTTTTTCAACAATTTTTTTTTCTTGATAATTTATGTAAAATGATTTGACAAAGTTATTAATTAAAATAAAAAAAATAAGTGAATTTTTTTTGGTTTATTTCATTTGAATAGTGTTTTCTTTTAAAATTAAGATACAACATGAAAAGAATATTATAAGAAATATATTGCATCTATGGTATGGATAAAAGGGAAGAATGCAAAAGCAAGATGCCCAACTCAAATGAACAACAACGAAGCTAACCAACATACACTAAGGGTAAACCAAAACTCAAACAAGATACCAACAAGTCCACTAGGGATCCTATCTATCCACTAAAGGCACAAATGCCCCACACTTTATGGCCGAAAAATGAAATATTAGAGAACTATAATAAATTTAGACTCAAAGAACCACCATTACCATTAAATGACTTGGGTACTAAACCAACATACCTCAACCAAGTTAAGGTTGATGGAGCCAACTTTGTATTTGTGTAATCATTTTGATCAAGGAAAAAACAAAAAGGCACATTGATATCTGTTATCCCACTTTTAAAAATGAAAGGATGTCGGGAGGAATTGCATGTGTGGTGTTGTCCCATACCCATCATATCCCTTAAATGGACTATCATTTAGATTTAACTTTGACTTCAATTTTCCCCAAGTAGTACCCTTTAGACTATAGATACTAGTAAGTAAATGAACCCAAAGCAAACTCACTAATATTCTTTTATATAAATAGTTATATAAAAGTAAAACATTAAAACATTAACCATATATAAATACAATTGACAAATATTTCTTTTTATATAAATAGTTATATAAACGTGAAACATTAATATTTCTTTTATGATACATCTATAGGATGGATAAAGTGAAAGAGGATGAATATTAAACACACAAACAAACACGTTACAACCGAAAAATAAAGCAGTGATAGCTGTCACTTTCGTTTTGGCCAAGATAATTTGGAATATGATATAATTAAAAGGTATCAAGTATTCACCTTCTTTCCTCTTTTGAGTCGAGCCCCTTCAGAGTTGATCACCGCAACATGATGAAGAGCGAGCCGCGTGGGGAAAATAGAGGGTTCGTTCGGTGGTTTCACTTTCCCCATTTAGTCGAGCCCTTCCAATTTGATCACTGCCGAAATGATGAAGAGCGAGCGGCTTGGGGAAGAATAGAGGGTTCATACGGTGGTTGCCATATTAGACAGCTTGTCCTGGAGTTTATTCTGGTAATTGCTGTGGTAATTCGCGGGAGATTTTGTTATTACAGAAATAGAATGTTGATGTTGGTTAATTGGCGGGAGGGGAGTGATATTGCTTGGGTTAATATATATCCACGAGTGATAGCCTCTGCAATGGAGATGAAGAGGGCATCAGACCGGACGTGGAGGCTTTTGAAGAGGCGCGCAAGGACATCCTTAGTTGCAGAGCTGAAATCCTCGGGTTCTTTCTAGGTAAGCCAAATTCTTCTGATATTTTTGCATCTAGTGTTAAACTGTTAGGGATTAATTGTTAAAAAATTTCTGGATACTCTCTAAGTATGCAAAAGCTTCAAATTGTCAAATTCCTCACCTGTAACTTCTGTTGTGCCTGCAAATAAGAGAGACGAGGTCTAAGTGGATATTACGAAATCTCCACCGCTAATATTGAGGATTTGTATTCGGATGTGACTCTGCTTAGGGTTCTGCTTCTCCTGCTGTTGGCAACTGCTCTTATTTCTGCTTAGATTTAAGGTTTGGACCTTTAGTTTTCCCCTGACACCTTTGAAAACCTTGAGGCTTGTAGTAAGTAATTATGGATAACAAATTTCACAATTGTCATCACAAGAACATAGCAGTTCACTATTTCTTAGATGACAGAATAACACTTGTGAGGCAACTATTATGTGCCGAGTCAATTTCTTTTTGTTTGGACACTAGTCTTTAGCTTGGAGTTAATCACTCCATTTATTCAATGAAGAACACTCGTGGCTCAATTTCTTTAGTTCAATATCACGTAGCTATTGCTAAATGCTATAGGAAGCAAAGCCTTATTCCTTTTATTTCTCTGGACTGTGACAAGTGGCTTCAATACCTTGATGTTTGATGAAGAAGCCGTACACCAACCTGATCTGGAACAAGGATGAGAATGGCCTGCTAGAGGGTCTTGACCGGATCAAGAATTTGTTGCTAAGCCTAGATATTTTTATTTCACTTGGGTGACTGTAAACCGCTCATAGAAACCCCTGAGATGTTGTTTCATAGATGAGACCTGCGATAACATATGTTCGATACCCTTGGGGGATCAAAACAAGTGATGATGTGCATCTATTTGCCCAAAATTACCTATGTCGTTGTCACATGCAATGTTGTTGGTATATATTATAATTCTGAGGTTGATCTTTAAGTATACCAAAGCCTCCTAAGAGGGTCTGAAAATATTATTTTTACCATTCTTACCCCTTGCCATGAACATAGGTTTTTTTATAATAATATGCTTATAAATCATGTTCAGAGTTCTTCAAAATTTTGTCCCAAAGCTTTATTTATGACTGCTTACTATTTTTTAGGGCCTAAGCATGCTCAATAGTGCTCAGATAGCCCAGAGAAAACCCAAGTGACCACCCTTGCAAAACTGGGGTAATAGATGCCATGCATTTTTATGGTCCAGGTAAGGCAATATATGTGATTCCTCTCCCTCTATTATGAATTAAAATGTTCATGACTATAAGATGACTGCTTACTGCTTTTTGATGGTGTAAGCATGCTATGACTGTAATACGTGAGGATATGTTTTTAATTTATTTATTAAGGGTCTATGACAATTATATATTTCTATTATTAAGACTTAAGACTTCATTAGACTAAAATTACAAAATTGAGACTTTTTTTAAAGATACAATACATTACGTAATATGTTGATACTCTAGAAAGGTTGTAGCCAATAGGCCAAAGGAGATTAAAAAACAATATTTTCTCATGCTATTTAATTAACTAATACCTAGTTGGTTTCAACCACCTTTTTTCAATTAGCAATTTATGCCCTTAATTTTGAAGCTTACCTACTCTGTGTATCCAAAGTCATGGTAATCAGTTCCAGTTAGTTATGAAAATTATATAGTCCACATGATTGATTTTGTTGTTTAGGAATTTTATAAAATACTTAGATCATATTCAAATGTTCTCTAGCTGAGATGGTACTGTCAGGTGCATTGTTTCCTCCAATTGTGTAATGAGATATCAAATATCAAATATCATGATTACCCAATTGGGGCACAAATTTTAACTTCGAATCATTGATACAATTGCTGTAATTCTAAATTGGAGTTGTCCTCAGAACAATTTTCTGCAAACTACACGATATTACATAAAGTAGAGGTGAGATTTGCAGCCTCCAAATTTCTTTCCTTCGCTAATAGAAGGTAAAAGATTGAATAGGTTTTATGGATATTTTCATTGTATCTTGAAGCAATGGCCATTCTTCCTCAGCTTGTACTCTATTGCAAAGATCAAGGACTATTGATAGTATGACTAGGAATTGAGTCTTCCTTCTATGGTATGCTTTTTCTGTATAATGTAGTATTTGGAAGTCTCCAGTTTCGATCATTATGCTTCTCTCATTAGAATTCTGAAATTGCTTAGGATCCTGTTAAGCTGTTTTATTGCTTTTCTATTGATCTGGAATCTAAATTCTATCATGCTAGAACATGAGCCTCCATCGTTCTAGGGTAAAGAATAAGTGGATCACTGCCCTAGAATACTGGAAGAATACTGCCTGAGATCATTTACAGGGCTGCCTGGACAGGAGTTAAAAATAGATCTGCTTCATTTGCTGTTAGATCGAACTTTATAAAATATTATGCTGCAAGTTTGAAACCCCATTGGCTCTGGAATTAGTCTGCTGTGACATGTGGATGGCCTATGGAGCTCCCAACGATTTTCTTGCAGTGACATTTTTTCCTGCTCCTCTTGAACTGTTCAAATTTCATCGAATTGATTCTCTTCTAATTCCATGGAGTACACACACTGTGTCTTGGTTCAGCACCTAAATTGATTGGTTCAGGTATTTATTGCTGTTATGAAGATAGAACCAGGACGGTTGAATGTTGATGCCCAGAATTCATGTAGGTGAGCCTAGAATTTCATTTAAGGGCTGTTACTGCTGAACATTACCACTGTTTAGGGCTGAAATTATGCCCAGATATGCCTTTTTTAGGGCTGTTTATGCCTAAAAGATTGCCCAGAACTTTGGATTCAGTGCCCAGATTGATTCAAAATTGTCCAAAAACGATTTAGGACTGCCCAGACTTCTTGCTTTAGAACTGTTATTATGCCCAGAATTGTTTTTTGAGATCTGCATTTCAAAAATCCACCTAGTGCTGCACAGTTAAAGTCTGAGATTGACCCTCAGAAGATGCCAACGTTTGCCCAATTATAGCAAACAGGTTAAAGACAGGCTTTTTCCCTGAATCCACCGACAAGTACAGTGGTGAGGAAACAAGTCTGAGAAGTCTTTTGAGGGAGATCATTAGTAAAAGGGATTTGAATAACCATGAAACTCAAAGCCTTCGATACAAGCCAATATGATGTAGGATCTAGATCATCTAGGGAAACTGTTGCATGATCCTCCATCCTTGTCATCATCATGAAACATGAACTTTATTATATGATGTTTAATTTTAAAACTCTACTGTCGAGTTAGTAACATATCCATATTCACATATACAATCACATATCCACTAAGGGGTCCACGAAATTGGTTTTAGAGGTGGACAACTCCGCCATGAATAGACTACCCTGTGATTCAAGAGTTAAAACAGCTCCACGATATCACCATTCACCAAGTCGCGTGGCTGCTGCTTCATGACCCGGTGCCAAACCACATGCTATTTTTCGGCCCCAATCCATTGATCGGTGTACTATGCGAGCATGAAGCCATTGGCCGTCCACATGGAGCTCCCAACGATTTACTCGCAGTGACATTTTTGCCTGGTCCTCTTGAACTGTTCAAATGTCATCGAATTGATTCTCTTCTAATTCCATGGAGTACACACACTGTGTCTTGGTTCAGCACCTGAATTGATTGGTTGAGGTATTTATTGTTGTTATGAAGATAGAACCAGGACTGTTGAATGTTGATGCCCAGAATTCATGTAGGTGAGCCTAGAATTTCATTTAAGGGCTGTTACTGCTGAACATTACCACTGTTTAGGGCTGAAATTATGCCCAGATCTGCCTTTTTTAGGGCTGTTTATGCCTAAAAGATTGCCCAGAACTTTGGATTCAGTGCCCAGATTGATTCAAAATTGTCCAAAAACGATTCAGGACTGCCCAGACTTCTTGTTTTAGAACTGTTATTATGCCCAGAGTTGTTTTTTAAGACCTGCATTTCAAAAATCCACCTAGTGCTGCACAGTTAAAGTCTGAGATTGACCCTCAGAAGATGCCAACGTTTGCCCAATTATAGCAAACAGGTTAAAGACAGGCTTTTTCCCTAAATCCACCGACAAGTACAGTGGTGAGGAAACAAGTCTGAGAAGTCTTTTGAGGGAGATCATTAGTAAAAGGGCTTTGAATAACCATGAAACTCAAAGCCTTCGATACAAGCCAATCTGATGTAGGATCTAGATCATCTAGGGCAACTGTTGCATGATCCTCCATCCTTGTCATCATCATGAAACTTGAACTTTATTATCTGATGTTTAATTTTAAAACTCTACTGTCGAGTTAGTAACATATCCATATTCACACATACAATCACATATCCACTAAGGGGTCCACGAAATTGGTTTTAGAGGTGGACAACTCCGCCATGAATAGACTACCCTGTGATTCAAGAGTTAAAACATCTCCATGATATCGCCATTCACCAAGTCGCGTGGCTGCTGCTTCATGACCCGGTGCCAAACCACATGCTATTTTTTGGCCCCAATCCATTGATCGGTGTACTATGAGAGCATGAAGCCATTGCGAGTCCACATGGAGCTCCCAACGATTTACTCGCAGTGACATTTTTGCCTGGTCCTCTTGAACTGTTCAAATGTCATCGAATTGATTCTCTTCTAATTCCATGGAGTACACACACTGTGTCTTGGTTCAGCACCTGAATTGATTGGTTTAGGTATTTATTGCTGTTATGAAGATAGAACCAGGACGGTTGAACGTTGATGCCCAGAATTCATGTAGGTGAGCCTAGAATTTCATTTAAGGGCTGTTACTGCTGAACATTACCACTGTTTAGGCCTGAAATTATGCCCAGATATGCCTTTTCTAGGGCTGTTTATGCCTAAAAGATTGCCCAGAACTTTGGATTCAGTGCCCACATTGATTCAAAATTGTCCAAAAACGATTCAGGACTGCCCAGACTTCTTGTTTTAGAATTGTTATTATGCCCATAATTGTTTTTTGAGATCTGCATTTCAAAAATCCACCTAGTGCTGCACAGTTAAAGTTTGAGATTGACCCTCAGAAGATGCCAACGTTTGCCCAATTATAGCGAACAGGTTAAAGACAGGCTTTTTCCCTGAATCCACCGACAAGTACAGTGGTGAGGAAACAAGTTTGAGAAGTCTTTTGAGGGAGATCATTAGTAAAAGGGCTTTGAATAACCATGAAACTCAAAGCCTTCGATACAAGCCAATCTGATGTAGGATCTAGATCATCTAGGGCAACTGTTGCATGATCCTCCATCCTTGTCATCATCATGAAACTTGAACTTTATTATTTGATGTTTAATTTTAAAACTCTACTGTCGAGTTAGTAACATATCCATATTCACATATACAATCACATATCCACTAAGGGGTCCACGAAATTGGTTTTAGAGGTGGACAACTCCGCCATGAATAGACTACCCTGTGATTCAAGAGTTAAAACGCTCCACGATATCGCCATTCACCAAGTCGCGTGGCTGCTGCTTCATGACCCGGTGCCAAACCACATGCTATTTTTTTGCCCCAATCCATTGATCGGTCTACTATGCGAGCATGAAGCCATTGGCCGTCCACATGGAGCTCCCAACGATTTACTCGCAGTGACATTTTTGCATGGTCCTCTTGAACTGTTCAAATGTCATCGAATTGATTCTCTTCTAATTCCATGGAGTACACACACTGTGTCTTGGTTCAGCACCTGAATTGATTGGTTCGGGTATTTATTGCTGTTATGAAGATAGAACCAGGACGGTTGAATGTTGATGCCCAGAATTCATGTAGGTGAGCCTAGAATTTCATTTAAGGGCTGTTACTGCTAAACATTACCACTGTTTAGGGCTGAAATTATGCCCAGATCTGCCTTTTTTAGGGCTGTTTATGCCTAAAAGATTGCCCAGAACTTTGGATTCAGTGCCTACATAGATTCAAAATTGTCCAAAAACGATTCAGGACTGCCTAGACTTCTTGTTTTAGAACTGTTATTATGCCCAGAATTGTTTTTTGAGATCTGCATTTCAAAAATCCACCTAGTGTTGCACAGTTAAAGTCTGAGATTGACCCTCAGAAGATGCCAACGTTTTCCCAATTATAGCAAACAGGTTAAAGACAGGGTTTTTCCCTGAATCCACCGACAAGTACAGTGGTGAGGAAACAAGTCTGAGAAGTCTTTTGAGGGAGATCATTAGTAAAAGGGCTTTGAATAACCATGAAACTCAAAGCCTTCAATACAAGCCAATCTGATGTAGGATCTAGATCATCTAGGGCAACTGTTGCATGATCCTCCAACCTTGTCATCATCATGAAACTTGAACTTTATTATCTGATGTTCAATTTTTAAACTCTACTATCGAGTTAGTAACATATCCATATTCACATATACAATCACATATCCACTAAGGGGTCCACAAAATTTGTTTTAGAGGTGGACAACTCCACCATGAATAGACTACCCTGTGATTCAAGAGTTAAAACAGCTCCACGATATTGCCATTCACCAAGTCGCGTGGCTGCTGCTTCATGACCCGGTGCCAAACCACATGCTATTTTTCGACCCCAATCCATTGATCGGTGTGCTATGCGAGCATGAAGCCATTGGCCGTCCACATGGAGCTCCCAATGATTTACTCGCAGTGACATTTTTTCCTGGTCCTCTTGAACTGTTCAAATGTCATCGAATTGATTCTCTTATAATTCCATGGAGTACACACACTGTGTCTTGGTTCAGCACCTGAATTGATTGGTTCAGGTATTTATTGCTGTTATGAAGATAGAAATAGGACGGTTGAATGTTGATGCCAAGAATTCATGTAGGTGAGCCTAGAATTTCATTTAAGGGCTGTTACTGCTGAACATTACCACTGTTTAGGGCTGAAACTATGCCCAGATCTGCCTTTTTTAGGGCTGTTTATGCCTAAAAGATTGCCCAGAACTTTGGATTCAGTGCCCAGATTGATTCAAAATTGTCCAAAAACGATTCAGGATTGCCCAGACTTCTTGTTTTAGAACTGTTATTATGCCCAGAATTGCTTTTTGAGATCTGCATTTCAAAAATCCACCTAGTGCTGCACAGTTAAAGTCTGAGATTGACCCTCAGAAGATGCCAACGTTTGCCCAATGTTTCGGATAACAAGGCTGCCATATATCCAAGTGATTGTTGTGATGAAACAGATATGCCTAGCTTGTCTCAACCCAGACTTGGAATACCACCGTTTGATAATGGAATGTACTCGGGACTTCTTCACTTCTTCCCAGTAGTATATACAAGGGTTTGATTGCTATTATAGTTTCCCAGAATCCTTTAGGATATCAAGAAGTGCTCTTCAACACGCCCAGAATTGCCCTAGAATAGCCCTTGTATTTTTCCGACATCCCTTCGTGGACACCCGTACAAGATGGGTGGTAACTGTGCCCACCCAACTTACAGGATCACTCATCGAACCAAGCATCCTGAAGTCAGCTACAATCCTCCATGCAATTAGCAAAGTGTTCCCTTGCCATAAGTGGGTCAAGAGCCAACATTGTCCTCTAAGTTACTCAATGCCCCTCTTCCAAGGTAAGTCTTCCTCCCAAGCAATGAACCAAACTCTTCAGGTGTTCACCCCATTAAAAATGTCATCATGCCATCTAGGTCTCTAATGCTCTAAGGATGTGTGGCACATAGGAATTGGGACAAGGTCCGTTAATACATGAGTAAGCTATGTCCATTGTGTATGTCCCTTCGGCGAGGAGGGAATCATTCCATCAGAACATGGGCATAGGACGAATAGGCAGTAAGGGGAGAAGTGGAAGGATCTCCCTTTATTCAAACTATTATCCCCAACCAATCTGGGTAGAAGGCTGATCCAGCATAGGAGTTAAGGAGGGATGGAAATGGAATAACAAAAGAAGGATTGGAGTCTGATGTTATCAGTAGTGGGAGTAGGGGCATGGGGGTTTGATCTAATGGTTCAGGGATTTCATCAATGACGTGGGAGAAAAAATATATTTCCATAATGACACAACCAAGGGTCATTAACACACCATGCACCCGATATCACATGAAGCACCATGAAACAAGGGGTGAACACTTTCATAGAGATTTTTATTGATGTGAGCCCACAGAAATTTCTGAGTGTTACAGCAAAGAAAAAAAATCAGCATTAAATAGAACTCACTTTCCTGGAAATTCGTGCCCAGTCTGTACGGCCTGTATGGACAACTTCTATAGTCCGCTCATCGATTTTTTGTGCTCAGAAAATCACATGGCTCAGCCCCTCGAAATTTGTGCCTTTGACTTGGCCTCGAATTTGGTGCCACAGTTCTACTGTACGGAGTACCTGGAATGTTGTGCCTCTGCTCAGCTGTACAGACCTCCTCAAAATTTGTTCTAGGGATCAACTGTACGGTTTAGTCATACATGCTCTGTACAGCCTGCATTAAATGCTGATTTTGCATTGGGATTTGTGCCCAGTCTCCTTGGGAACTGCACCCCCTTCCAATTCCCAGTCTGAAAGAAAAGGAAGGAGAGGTACTCATGCTCGCAGGGAAGCAGAAAACTACAGAATCTATGGGATAATGGCAGATCTTGAATCAATTCATACTGAGTACACCAAAGGAACTGTTAACTCTAACGAGTATGCAACAGGAAATGTGAACTCTAACGAGTATGCAGCAGGAAATGTCGACTCTAAAGAGTATGCAACAGTAAATGTTGACTCTAATGAGTATACAACAGTAAATGCCAACTCTAATGAGTACACAATTGGAAATGTCAACTTTCATGAGTATGCTACAAAAACTGGTAACTCTGATGACTATCCCACAGAAATTGTTAACTCTGGCTACACCACAATAGCTGTTAGCTCTATTGAGTATACCCCAGTAACTGTTAACTCTAACAGCAACCTTAGCATTGCACCTCATGATTTTGATCATGACTGGACAACTACAGTATCAATGGGTGGCTATTGGTCCCCTTTTGATAGAACAAATCATGGGAAGAAAACTGTCTGGAGTGCTGGTACTGGATTTGAACAGTCTCATGGCTCTCATCCTTTCTTAGGTTTATCAGCCTATGTTCTTCTGAGTCAGGAAAATATTCTTAACTGAGTTTTAGAATACTTTATGATCAATGATGCCATGTTAGACATATGTGCAAGGAACAAGCTCTATCATCAGCTGGTATCCCTCTTGACAGCTATGAAACAATATCTGGATCTCTTTTCAATATTGATGGGATCCTGCCTGGAAAGTGACAGAAGTGATAGTTCCAATCATAACATTGGAAGTGATGGTTCTTTAATTGGTAAAATGAAGAACATATATGATCAATCCAAAATTATCATGAGAAAATTCCCAGGAGGAATTTATGACAAAAATGTAGAACCTGATGTTGGCTTTGCAAAATGTCTCTTGGAATGCTACGAGGGATTGGCAGAAGCAGCTCAGAACCAAACATCTACCATACCACGGATAATATCTGTTTCAGATGGGGAAGATACTGAAATGATAGAGTGCAGTGAAGCTAATTCAGATCAGTCAACATCTGTTTCAGTGGAGGAAATCCCCAATGATGAAACTTGTTCAAATCAACATAAGAAGGATTTGATGTATAAAAACAATTTGAATCCACTCCAATACCTGGACTGTTCCTTGATTGCGGCGGGTTTTCCACGTCACAGTTATAGTAACAACTTCACTGGGTCAGGAGAAAATCGTCATAGCATTGATAATACAGGTGAGCACAATAAAAAAAGGATGATATATATTACTATACACCTTTGAAATTCACACTTGATTTAATACTTCATTTTTGGAAATTGTTTTGGTCACCTTGATAATTTTATTTCCTTGATATCTACAAAAGAATCATGTTATTTTAAGCATTTGATGAGTTTTGGAACCATTCTAGAACATAGCTACTGTATATTCAACAAATATGAATCATTTGGGCATATTGATTTAAAACTGGGAATCACTGACCGTGTAAATACTCCATTTCCTTTTTGCAAGCACTATAGATCAATATTTGGAAACTATGAGATCTAGCTGCCTCCATTGAGGATGGTACAAGAAGTAGCAGTGAAGTCTGAAGAATTGATTTCTCCCTTCAATTGTCCAATTTTTGGTTCTACATATATAAAAGTATTCTTACAGTTTCCAGAATCCATAGCATTTACTTTCTTATTGATAATAACACCTTTATTGGTTTTATGTCCACTCTATCCACCTGCAATATGTCTGTCTTATTTGAGCAAGGAAACTTTTTGTGACTTAACATCATAGTAGTTTAATATACTCAAGTCATGATTCTCTCTAGTTCTGCAGAGAGAAGGATGCACAAATTTTAGATGCTGCACTTGGTCTATATGGATTTTGTGATAATATTGTTTTCATAGTTTAACACCCTACCCTCCCTACCCTCCCTTCTTTTGGGGCAAGTTGTAACTCACTTCTGAATAGCAGATGCTGCACTTGGTCTATATGGATTTTGTGATAATATTGTTTTCATAGTTTAACACCCTACCCTCACTTCTTTTGGGGCATAGTTTAACACCCTACCCTTCCGTCTTGTTGGTACATTGTCTTTTCTGTTGGGTGTTTTGGGGTTTAATTGGAGGATGGTTTGTATGTATTGTGCACATGTCAATGCAGTTTCATATTGCTACAAATAAGTTGCATATTTTTGGTCTCCCAACAACTATAAAATACCTGTCTTCATTGTTAAGTTTGTTTTTTCATGCACGCTCTATGATGGTGTTTTGGCTGTCGCTGTGTTTCCCTTTAAAAGTTTAAAAAGTTTAAATTATGAAGTATTATGTCTTTCTATCCATGGCAGGGACAATCAAGCAAAAATTCAGTTTCTTCAGTTCCTGTGGCACCCCATGTCCGTAGTACACGCAAGGCTTCTAGTGATCATCTTGCACGTAATATAGACATGGACTCTGATAAGTCAACTTCAGACCGTGAAGATGACGAGAAAGGTTGAAATTGTTGTTCTTTGTTTACTCTGCAATACGAGTTCAATATTAATTGCTGTTCTCTGTTTACTCTGAAATTGCTGTTCTCTGTTTACTCTGTTCCATTTCCTCAGCTATACATGCTATAGGTTTTATAGTTGTATTAATTGTTCATACTGTGAGGATCAGTAGTTGCCCATTTCAGTCCTCAACCTATCTTGATTAGAAAGGCAATGTGCACAAGCAACATGAATGGCTGACTCAACTTAAAGAATATGTAAGTCTGTCGTAGGATTTCTTCCTTATTCCTCAAATTGTTGGTAATATTCTTTGGCATATTGAATGTAAACCACTTAGGAAAATCTATTACATTGGTGTCACTGTTCTGCAGCTCCTTCCTCACATCTATGACTACTTGAGATCTCTAGTTTTCAATCCTTATTTTGCAAATGAATATGAATTTGCAAATCCTGTATTGTATTTCTATTCTAAGTTTGGAGATATTGCTATTCCAGTCACTGCAGTGGTGCTCGCAATTATGGTTTTCATTCAACAAAGATGGAATAAGCTTATAGTTGGCCGGGCACTGAGATTTAACTCAAGTAAAATCACACGACTTGGATCAAGGATGTATGAGAAGCTACCATCACAGACATTTGAAGCTGGGCTTGTTTCTGGTGTAAACCCACAAGAAAATGGCAATGGACATGCAAACGAAGAGGTTAGTTGATGCTGATGTGGACCTTCATGGTCATATCCAAATGAAAATTTCTAATGTTTCTTGTTGATTCTATAGGTTATTGGATCACAACCCAGAACAATATAAAATTGCGATTGAGGGTTTTACAATTGCTGGTGTAATGGCATGCAAGAATCTGCAAATGAAGTATGCACACTGCTCCTGGAGAGTGAATGGTAAGAGTTTGATAAATGTCCAAGTTCCCTGTTGTCAGGGTCATCTGGTCAAGGCAATGAGATCTGTGAGTATATACAAATCTTTGAAATGTTAAGATTTTGAAAATTTTAAATCAGTGGAAGGTAATAATTTCATATAGAGTGGAACTTGATGAAACAAGAAGTAGCAGTGAAGTCCAAAATAACTTGTTTGAGAGTTCCAAAATAGCAACATCTTTATTAAAGCATAGGCCTTTCGTCTTGTTGGTACATTGTCTTTTCTGTTGGGTGTTTTGGGGTTTAATTGGAGGATGGTTTGTATGTATTGTGCACATGTCAATGCAGTTGCATGTTGCTACAAATAAGTTGCATATTTTTGGTCTCCCAACAACTATAAAATACCTGTGTTCATTGTTAAGTTTGTTTTTTCACGCACGCTCTCTGATGGTGTTTTGGCTGTCGCTGTGTTTCCCTTTAAAAGTTTAAAAAGTTTAAATTATGAAGTATTATGTATTTCTATCCATGGCAGGGACAATCAAGCAAAAATTCAGTTTCTTCAGTTCCTGTGGCACCCCATGTCCGTAGTACACGCAAGGCTTCTAGCGATCATCTTGCACGTAATATAGACATGGACTCTGATAAGTCAACTTCAGACCGTGAAGATGACGAGAAAGGTTGAAATTGTTGTTCTATGTTTACTCTGCAATACAAGTTCAATATTAATACTACCAATAACTTACTACATTCATTATCTGGTGATTGTGGCTTAGGTCATGTTTTCAAGTCACTCACATCAACTGGGATCATTCCAAAGTCTACAAGATCACTAGCAGACCGGATTGATGGGATCTGGTAACCTTTTAAACTTTAAAGATATTTTCTTGCATTTGAATGAAATTGTTTTCAATTCCTTTCATGCTTTGGCAAAGATGGAAATAAATGTCTTTTGAACCAGGGTTTCTGGTGGGCGTATGCTAATGTGACAACCTACAGCAAGGATGGGTAATATAGTTTATTGGGTTGTACTACATTTTTGGATGGTTGTGACATTATTGTAAAAATAATTCACTAGTAAGATTGGCTGGTTATACAACGGCAACGTGAGGTGTCAATATGTTGAGGTATATAGTAATGATTCCTGCTATCTCTACTAAAAGCTAGAAATACATCTTGCTCGTAACTCATTTATGATTTAGTGGATTATTCTATATTAGAGGGAAGACAGAAGTCACTCCATACATCTCTCTTGTCATGCTAGGTGTTCAGGCCATTGGATATAGTATTCCTCTCATAATACGTGCAGATGCCTTGTTTGAAAGGTTGAAATAAGATTCTGAGGAGAACGAATTTTCTGTTCTCAGTCAGAGCCGATGGTCTGAGGTCATTTACTACATTGTTAAACTGCTAGTGTTGGTTGCATTTCTATTGACTCTTAGACTGTTCCAAAAGGTTTGGAAATCACGTATTCGGTTGCTGACAAGAAGTCCTCTAGAACCATGGCGAGTCCCAAGTGATAAACGAGTCCTTGCCATTTCCTCAGCTATACATGCTATAGGTGTTATAGTTGTATTAATTGTTCATACTGTGAGGATTAGTAGTCACCCAATTCAGTCCTCAACCTATCTTGATTAGAAAGGCAATGTGCACAAGCAACATGAATGGCAGACTCAGCTTAAAGAATATGTAAGTCTGGTGCAGGATTTCTTCCTTCTTCCTCAAATTGTTGGTAATATTCTTTGGCATATTGAATGTAAAACACTTAGGAAAATATATTACATTGGTATCACTGTTCTGCAGCTCCTTCCTCACATCTATGACTACTTGAGATCTCTAGTTTTCAATCCTTATTTTGCAAATGAATATGAATTTGCAAATCCTGGATTAGATTTCTATTCTAAGTTTGGAGATATTGCTATTCCAGTCACTGCAGTGGTGCTCGCAATTATGGTTTTCATTCAACAAAGATGGAATAAGCTTATAGTTGGCTGGGCACTGAGATTTAACTCAAGTAAAATCACATGAATTGGATCAAGGATGTATGAGAAGCTACCATCACAGACATTTGAAGCTGGGCTTGTTTCTGGTGTAAACCCACAAGAAAATGGCAATGGACATGCAAACAAAGAGGTTAGTTGATGCTGATGTGGACCTTCATGGTCATATCCAAAAGAAAATTTCTAATGTTTCTTGTTGATTCTATAGGTTATTGAATCACAACCCAGAACAATATAAAATTGCGATTGAGGGTTTTACAATTGCTGGTGTAATGGCATGCAAGAATCTGCAAATGAAGTATGCACACTGCTCCTGGAGAGTGAATGGTAAGAGTTTGATAAATGTCCAAGTTCCCTGTTGTCAGGGTCATCTGGTCAAGGCAATGAGATCTGTGAGTATATACAAATCATTGAAATGCT
>LPNX010975661.1:25336-177948 GCA_001517045.1 Pseudotsuga menziesii | reverse complement strand
GAGATGGTTGTCGAACAATAGGGCCTCATGACAAGGATTTAGATGAAAACCAAGGGCCTTGCAATTTCCCAGCTTGCAAAGGGCTCGAATCCTTAGTCCGACACTTTGCTGCCTGTAAAACTAGAGTCCCTGGTGGATGTGTACACTGTGTTGTCCCCCGAAACTGGCACGCGGGTGCCGAAAGCCCAAGCTGCGGGCGTGCCGGCCCGGCGACAACCTCTCGAGAGAGAGGCCAATGTCACCACACCTTCTCTCTCCTCGCTTCAGGCTGGCTCTTTTCCAGCTCTAGGGGGGTTTCCCTAAGTTCGGATCTCTAAGGCAGGTGCAGCTAAGGGTAGGGTGATCTAAAGAGGCTGCCTTAGAGAAACTCGGGTAGAAGAAAGGAAAATAAGTCGGATTGATGGGCAGGAAGGGAAGGGAGGATCAGTCCTCGAGGGAAAGGCCAGTGCCAGTATCAGAAGGGCAAATGGAGTCAGAAGGGGAATCAGAAAGGCTTTGCGTTTTGCAGAAGGGAGATCAGGCTGGTCCGCTCCATAATTAGAGGCCAGGAGAATGGTAGTATAACTGACTACTTTCCATTACTCCCAGACCTCCGAGAACATAACGGCAACAAGCAACTTGGCAACCGCAAATGCTTGCCCAACGTGCTAGATTGTTAGCCTTCTATGCCGGCTTAGTCTACAACTTAAGAAAACACAAGATTACCACTGAAAAACCCAACATGTCCAAAAATCTCAACAATGAATTTCTTTATTAACTCTGGGGAAAAATCCTCCCAGCCCAAAAACTTTCCATCTTTACAATGAAAGAGGCTGGCCTCTTTATAGACCAAAAACCTCTTATTCTAAAATAAAGGAAATAAAATAAAATAAAATAGAGAAAAAGTAAATCCACTTTTTCTCCCTATCGAATCATGCCCAACACCACTTTATTAATGAAAACTCAGTTAATGGTTCCACCGCTTAGACACAATGCCCAACACTAGTCGAAAGGCATGCCGTCAACGCTAATGACACGCTTGACGACTCATCAACCACTTGGGGAAATCACTGAAGTTGACTCCCGTATAACCGCAGTCCACTTTATCAAAGGGTCTCCAATGCACACGTTGATAAGGAGTTGTTTCAAAACAAACTTCACAGAACTTGTGACCAACTCTCAATCAATTCGGCTGCCAATTAGAAGGGTCCATGGTTTGGCTTCCAGCTGACGTGAACTGATCCCTGACTGGTCGTTCCAGATTTTCCACGCTACCTGAAGTGGCTACTTCATGCAAACTGAACGTGGAACACTTATCCCGTACCCAGCAGTCAACCACCGAAGTCGACTTCTCCACAAATGCAATCGGCTGGCAATCCACTGATTGTAAGTCACGACTCCACAGCAATCAACTGATGAAGTAAAGGGAGCTGGGATCACCCGTGAAATGCTCCAGAATTTGATGTAAACTGTGAAACCAAACGCGGGTCCCAAATCCACGCTATTTGTGCTGTAATTGGCTATCAATGTGGATACTTTTAAATGTGTGAAGGCGCCATCAACTGCAGAAAAAGTGATGACCGGAAATCATGTTCATGTTTTCTTCAGTAAACTCACTGCCGATAGACCACGGATATTGTGTGATGTAGCCACAATCAGAAAAATTCGAGGCTGGATCATCAATTACTGCACCACGATCCCATTAATTTCTGTGAAATTACGCTCAGTTGTAAGCGTGTCAGGTAGAAACTCCATAAAATATTTGTTTGTATCCTTCATTAACTGGGAGAGGATCTATCAATCAGTAAGACAATTTGGAACTTCATCAATGGCCATGAAATAGACTTCTTTTGGAAACTGGAGTTGTGGCCTTGCCTCACGCGCTTCATATTCAAATGTTGATGACTGAGCCTAGGTATACAAGATCCATAATAAAAGGCAAGAAGATGTGATCCATGACCCATCTAACCTGGCGGATAAAGACCCATGGCCCACTGAATTGACCCAAAGACACTTTTTACACTACGTCGTTGCTTCCTCTGCCCATCTCAATGATTTGGAAGCTCACAGCTTTGATGGAGTCACTAATTTGTGACGGTTTTCATAAAAATCGCGATTTCTGTCAGTCGTTCAGAATATACATCTGATTCCACGATTTTCGTTGCAAGCCTGAGAAGACGAATCTGAGTGCACCAACGCCATGACACACGAGCCCAAACAGAGAATAGACTCTGCTCACACGGGTTTACTCCACCATTTTAGATCCACAGCTGTAGATGGAGATTGGAAACGATCCAAATCCCCTAAAGACACCAAGTAGCAATTTCGGCATTCACCACTCTTCTTATGTGCATTTGATGGAGGTTTAGACTTGATTTTCTTCTTTGGGTGCTGAAGATTGTAGGTTGATCTTTCTGAGAAATACCCAGTTGATGCATACTGTGCGCATACATATGTATGCCTTTTTATTACACTTATCACCATCAACAAGAACTCTTTGAGAAACCCATCACAAATAGGCGTATTTGGACTGACATTTACATGTCTATAAGGACAACCCTTGAGTGTACAGAAGCCTAGCAGGAAATTTAAGCAGTATGGCAATTGCTCTGAGATAACCTTGTGTGTCAGCCTGCAGTCCAGACTGGAGCAAGTACCTTTCAAAAACTGTTTACAGATTGCTACCTTCTCAGGATCATGATTGTAGGGGCATCTGCTATCTTCCTTATCACATTCATTTTCCCATGCAGATGCGAAAGCTCAGACAGAACACGAGATATATCATTGAAAAGTTGTTCCTCCTACCTGTGATCAATGAATGGCTCACATTGTGAAGAGACTCTTTGGACTCTAAAGCTGGGAAGACAATTTCATCTTCTGCGTTGCTGTGAGCTCGATAGAGTCCCCAAGTATAGAATCCCCATCATAAATGCCTGTAATCAAGTCATTCTCATCTGACCCTACAGAACATTGAGATTCTCACTACACGACCTTTTCAGCATTTTACTGAGCGATGAGATAGGCTCGTTGTTTGAAGTATTTAGGAAATACCACCATACTAGTATGCTTTAACAGATGCAAAATTTGTTTTCCTAACAGGCCAAGGTGCAGAGATGCAAAATGTTAGCACATTAGGATGAGAAAGGCTGCACTTTCAGCATAAAACTAGCACAATCTTCAGTTTTTTGATGGTCAATCTAAATAAGGATGATCATTGTCTCTTGCAGCCCTGTGGATATCCCTGTCAAATTAAAATTAAAGCCTTTTTTGATGGTGTGCTTTTTCTTTTTTGAATAATCTGTAGAAGTATAGATTGTACTTGAAAAGGCTTAGCCGTGTGGCGAGTCAACAGGGTAGCATGGGCAATGCATTTGGAGGAGGCAGGGAATCTTCGTTTGGTTCTCTTTGCCAAGTAGATGGAATTGGTGATTTGCAAGTTCTTGCTCAATATGGTCACCTGTCTGCTCGTGCTCTTGAATCATTGCAAGCAGGAGTTCTGGGTAGATTAAATGGTTCAGACTTCAGTAGGCTTGGGTTTACCAGGTTTGAATTCCTCTGGAATGCTCCAATTTGCCTCTCTTCCAGGCCTAGGCTGTAATAATAGCATTGGAAGAGCACAAGGAATTGCACCTGTTAACAATCCAATGAATGCATTTCCTTGTTTATCAACTGGACTTGAACTAGATCAGTTACAGCAAAAACAACAAATTGCTAGACTTGGAGATATAGGTGCTCCTGTGGATGATCCTGCAGGATTTCGCACAATGCAGCGGCAGTTGACAGCTACAAATAGTTCCCCTGTTGGCCTGGGTGGAGGTAGCAGTGGCAACATCTCAGTGCATTCAATAAATAATGCTTTGGTGTTGCAATTGATGCAACAGCAGCAGCAGAAGCATGGAAGGGGTTTGACCACCTTAACCACTGAAATATCTATTAGTCAAAGATCGGGGGCAAGTGATATTAACATGGTAATGTCTTCTCAACTACCTAATATGAATGGAAATAGTGGAAACTGGGGTAATGGTGCCGCAGTGTCAGTTTTACCAACAAATGCACGTTCAGTGGGTGGCCCTCTAAGTAGTACAGGTTCTGGTGTGCAGAATGTAAGGGAAATCCTTTTAAGTGCCTCAAATGTTGATTGTATGTCAATGGACATTTCTGTTCCTCCAGTTAATTCTCTTGTAGGGCCTAGCTGTCATAATCTTATCCCAAGAAATGATCTCTCTCTGTCCTTTATTAGTGCAATGAACAATAGCACTGGGAACATAAGCGAAGTTGTGCCATCTGACAATAGAAGACCTAATCTTCCAATTCTTGGTAATATGAATACTGGTCTTAGACAGGGTATGAATCAGATTATAAAGAAAGAATGGAAAAATCATAATCAAGATTTTGGAACCATTTCAAATCCTCTATTAAATACTCAGTTGAGCCGGGCATCTCTTCTTAATCAAAAAATGGTGGGAACATATACTGCTCAATCTCAGGGGCAGAACACTGGATTTTGTGATCAAAAGATGAATTTGGATTTCAAACCACCAGTGAACTCAGTTGTTCCAGGGTTTGGTGGATGGTGTGAAAGTGAGCAATCCACTGCAGACAGTCAAATGAAGTTGAGGGAAGATTATCCAATAGATCATGTAAAGATGGAGAATGGCTTTCTCTCTGAAAATTGCAATTCTGGAGATGAACTTATGAACATTATCTTTAGAAAAGTAAGTGTGTTTTTACGAAGCCCTCCTGAGATACAATATAACATTCTAAGCTAGGTCTCTTAATTGTGCTTTTTCTTTATGGTTATTGATGAGCATATACTAATACATTTTGAAAAAATAGGTTTCAACTTACATGGCTTGCAGTCATAGTAGTCTGTTATGCTTTTTTTGGGCACTGATTGAGCCTATGTTTGTTCTCTTTGGCAAATTTGACTTGTATTTTTTTCCTTAATCTAGTTTTCTTATGTGGATTATTTCCTAGATCTCTGTTTCTGTGAAGCGGCTTGTATTGATACAATCTGTGTTTGTTATATATGTTTAACATCAAAGGTTCGACCCTTCTAGCCTCTTTGAGACATTCGAGTGATTTTGGAAATATTTCTCCTCAAACTGGGATGCTTGCACCTCTATGTTGATTCCTTGTCCTTTACATCTGCCTTGAATGCCTGGTAGATGTACCTCACCAATGAATTGCTACTTACATTGGGACATGCCATACGAACCATAATTTGGGTTTTGAGCTTCCAAGGCCTCCTCTCTAACCTTGTATGGTTTTAAATATTTGGATGGAGCTAAGACTTCTTGTAGATCTTCTTTGATTTCTTCAGTGTAGGCTTGTGACCCCGTCCAAATCTCTATCAATTCATCCCTTGTGCTGAATTTTGAATATGACCTCTTTTCCTTAAAAAAGTCGACTAGCTCTTTCATTCTCAAAGCTCCCTCTAGCTCACCTTCATTCCTTCAAGTTCAAGAGTACATCATAGATTATGACTCTTAAAGTGGAGACACTTTCTATGTCAGATTCTTGAGAAGGATTGTGAGGTATGTCATGTCTCAGAGAACTATCAAAAATATTTGGAACATCTTTGTCACACCCTCGAGCACATAAGTTAGAGTGAGATTGTTGGTACCTTGTTAACCCTAATTGGCTCATGAGAGGCAAACATGTCACGAGGGGCGAACATGTCACAAGTTGGATTTAACCCTGGTTGGGGAGGATAACTACTCTTAGTCTTAACCACCCAAGCTATAGCCATTTGGCAACTGGCTGACATTCTGTTAATCATGAATTGTCTGATCTTTTTTTGGTATTGGGAAGTCTATGTCTTTCAAACCCAGAATTGGATGCTATTTTGGAGATTGTTCTGGGTTTGCTCATTTTTATTTATTTTTAGGGACTATATCAATCATGTAGATTTATTTTCCTGTAAACTTTTGCAATTTTTACAGGGACGGATATTATTATTAATTTTTCTAAGTATAGGAGCCCTTTCTTTCTTTCTTTTGAATCTTCCAGGTGAAGGATGAGGCTGTTACAAGTCCTGCAACATCAAAGACTGGGTAAGTAACAGTTCTTTTATTTATCTTATAACTCAAAAGAATGATTTTGTCATTTCACATTGTTTAACTAGGTTCAATATTGAAGAAGAATCATACAATTTGCAGTGTAAAAGGCTGCAGAATTAGAAAAACTAGCAAGTTTTCTATGTCATTGGTTTAAATTGAGCAGATACCCTGGAATGCCAAATCTGGAAGCTATAACTCTTTCATGGAAGCATATAAATCACTAGTGCAACCGATACTTTATCATGAAATCTTACATATGGTTGCTATTAGCAACACTTAATATAAAAGTTCAGTAGTTGTGGCTTTCTGTTATCCACTGATTAAAGCCCCAATTTCAGATGGATCACTTTAACTCATTAACAATCATTTCTTAACTCATAGACAATCTTGTGTGTTTCAATCTCATTTTCTCTCTATCTGTTATACAGTAAAGGAACTCTAGCTGCTTTAGTATATTTTTCATCACTTTTAATTGCTATTAAAGTCTGCCTCACATTGCTAACATGCCATCTGTAATGCACAACTAATGTTGTTTCCTGAGCAAATAAATTTTATATTGTATAACATTTCTTGTCCAAAATAGTATGTAACTGAAACTACAAATTAAGAGTATACTGTATAACATTTCTTGTCCAAACAGTATGTAACTGAAAGTGCAAATTAATTTTATATTGTATAACATTTCTAGTCCAAACAGTATATACTTGAAAGCATTCACTTGATTAGATGTTTGTGTCCACACTCCACATATATAGTGTGCACTCTCTCTCCACACCTGGTAATAGTCCACATGTATAGCGTGCATTCTCTTTCTACACATAAGGGAATATCCCTTATAGTCGTGTTCTGGTTGCTTGGAAAAATGCAGTCACTCCTTTCATCAAATGACAAATAATATCTGGAAAAATAACCAATTCGTAGTGGAAGTCATTATCTCTCAGAACCATGCAATGAAGGAAATCCAAGTATTTATTGATGGTGTTTTTCAAACCGGCAACAAATAAACCTGGAATAGGAATGTTCCAGCCAGCTGACTAGTGACTTTAACTTATATCAGTGATCAACTGGACATGGATGGCTGCAGGAGGAGCGGAGGGGCTGCTGGGGTTGGAACCCAATTCATCCATCTCAATAAAGTATGGCAGATTCTTTGGCGCGCACCAGGATCTCAGCTTACTAGAAGTCTGTGCTATCTGAAGCAGCTCAGATATGGTGTATAATTAAGGTGCTTCAGTTTGTCTCCAATCACTTGTAATCATTGCAGTAGATCCATTCAAAGAGGACTTGTTAACCTTCAACCCCTTCATTACTTCTTGCGGAATTTGTACAACTTACAGTTGCTTGCATATGGTTATTTTCCTGATGTGCATTGAGACAACATTTCCATATTTTTCTACATGGCTCAGGTTTGCCAACACTAGCAGACAAGAAGCAAGACGAATGATTAGTTGCAGGAGACCAATTGCAGAGTTTGTAGATGATTAGGAACACTCAGAATTGGTCAGGACAACTAGAGATCATCTGGAATCTAACCAAGTTGACTACTGTTTCAATAAATTAAAAGCTAAACACTCTTTCGTTGCTATCCAAATATGTCCAGTATTAACCTTTATTTTTTAGATAGTCAATCCATGCTTTTTCAATATAAAACAGTTTTGTTATCTTCCAAAAATTGTAGCCTATTTCGGAATGGAATGGGAGGAGTCCCTTTTTAGTTGCCTCATATATTGTATGTGACGTTTGCAGATTATGAATACTATATAATTATGGTGCAATTATTCAACTTGCCGTGTTTATATAATTATGGTGCAATTAATTTAAATAAGCCAAACAACTGAATAATTTCCTCTACTGTTAAGGGTGGTGAAATAGGTATGGTTTGCAGTTCTCCATCTCCTTTAACTACAGTGTCATGTGATGATTGAGATTCTGAAGCTTACCATCTACATTCCCCCTTCTTGTGGTTTAGTACCTTAAATATTTTTTTAGGTGACAAGAATAGTATATCCTCTTACTTGGTTTGTTGCATCTATTGGTACAATGCAATTTCTTTCTCCAGTTATGCTATAATAGTTTCTATCTCTTGTAGGCGATAGCCCCACGGGAATTGGCACTGCAGACCAGGCTAAGTATGAACATGTCACAACTACAGAACGTGGATAGTGAAGGACTTGGTGGTTATGGTTGGGTTGGACACTTTCTTGTGATCTCTGAGCTCCAAAAACACGTGTTCAGTTTATGAGAGGCCTTAAAGCTTTTGCCTTGCAATGCATCAGCAAATTTAGATGAGGTATATTAGTTCTCTCCTATGTCAAACAATATAAATTGGTAGTGTTGGTCTCTAGATATTTTGAAGCTATGATTGCTTGGACTTGGCCTAAGAATTTGTTGCAGTAGTGTAATTTTGTTTTTCATCTTGATTAGAAGAGTTGTAAGTTGTTTCCACTAAAAATGTATATTGATTTTTATTATAACACATGTTAACATGTTTATTGTAGCTATTATTGAGCGCCATGGAAGCACTCCATAAAAGACGATTCTTTTTTTCAGTTCACCTTCTCTTGTTCCAACAAGGCCAGCTCATCAAGCGGCTTCCCCTAAGGTTTCAGTTCCCTCTTCTCTTTTGATTTATGTTTATTGCATGTTTGGGAAAGTAGGTTTATACAACTTTTCTCACATACACAAGTCATACATTTTAATTTTTTGTTGCACCAACATTTCCAACTCGTGTTTGAGTGCATTTGTTACACTTTTGCACCAAATCATACATAGCAGAATGGCGACTCCACAGGTAAAGAAATCTATTATTTATTCTTTTGGGCGTTGGATTTGAGACTTTCTTAAATCATTAATCAGTTTCCATAGTTGTCATGTCATTCATTAACCACATGACATATAGGGGTGAACTCCTTCACAGATTGCACTATGTATACAGGTTTCTACCTGTGCAGTCGAGCATAATTGTTTTGTGGATTCGGTGATTATATTTCCTGTTGAAATCCATTTCCTGGTTTAGAGCTGAGTTTTACTTTTCTTAGGTACTAAATAGTTGCAGATTTAGCCATTCAAGTTTAATTTTAACCAATTCTTAAATTGAATTTGTTAAATTAAATTTTCCTATTTTGCACATGATCTTGGTTATTGTTGTTAGTTGTTGAACAAGATAAATAATTTGCTTCATTGTTTTTCTAATTTACAGTTCATTGTTTTTCTATTTTACAAGTGATTATTTTTTATTGGATTTTGTAGGAGTGAGCTTAACTTATAAGTGGGCCATTGCGTACGAAGAGCTCACTACTGAGGATTTGCCATTCCGTATGAAGAGCCTGATGTTGAGGCTTTCAAGCTGCTAAGTGTGGTTTTGAAGCTGCTGACGTGGGATTTAAGTATGGTTTTGCAACCAAGTGCAAGTATGATGGTTTAGCCATTGTAATATTTTGAGAAGTGATGGCTTTCCCATAATGTTATATGGAAATTAATGTGTTTTTGAGAAAACTCATATTTATTGTAATAGTTTTGACATTTCATATAATATAATTTGTGGTTTAAAACTTATATATATGGTTGTACTTTATATTATGTATCAATGTTGTTATTATTAAATAATTAATATACAGTTTTTTGACCTTCAGCATAGTATGCATTTTATTGTTCCTGTCTTGGTTTGAGTCCACTTTGCTAGCAAGTCTTGCTCCGGATTATCTGATTGTTGATCACCTCCGATACTCTCAGTATTATATAACCTGTTATAACAGGGATGATGAAAAAAGTCTGCTATGATCAGACTTTAGTTCTTTCTATATGGATGCAACAGTTCGCATGATTACATTTGTTATTTTGTGATGCTCTGATTGCTGATTATGCTCAGACATTTGATGCTATGTAAATGATGTCTTTTGATTCTTTTGAATAACAAAGGCTGGTATTTTTTCCTTTGAAAACTAATTAATATGACATTACATGATTTCCATGTGTATTAGATTTTATTTACAAGTGTTGTAATTAATTATAATGTGACTGCATAATTCGCATGTGTATTAGATGAGAATAAATGTATGATTATTTTTTTTAATTTAAACATAATATCATATTAAAAATTTATATTGATTAATAATGGACACCATTCAAACTATTAAAATATAATGACCATACATAAAGCGACTAAAAATGACTAAATTAGTGACCAATAAATGAGATTAATGACCACAATTCACAAATAAAATGACCAATAATTGAGAGATACGCGACCAAACAATGAAATACAAATGACCAGAAAAATGACCAAAATTCGCATATCAATGACCAAAAATCAGTTTTGGTGGCTAATTTATGGTCTTTTATTACGCGACCAAATTTGGTCATATTATAGCTTGTCATGTGATCATTAATTTGGTCACAAATTTGGTCATATATTTGGTCATTGATTCAAGTATATGACCAAATTAATGACCAAATATATGACCAAATTAATGACCAACAGACAAGCTATAAATGACCAAAATAAAAATGACCAATTTTGGTCATGTAATAAAAGACCGCAAATTAGCCACCAACGATCGCCAAACCAAAAGTGGTCATTGATATGCGGATTTTGGTCATTTTTTTGGTCACTAATCTCTCATTTTCCACTAGTGGACAATTCTAGGGCAACTCCTCTAGTCTTGATTCATGGATTCCCAAATGACCTAAAAGGATTTCAAATTTGAAAAGTGAGACATGTATGATATTCATTAATATTTTAAATAAATTTATGAACAAAACCAATTCAAATTCATGGAGTATAAGTTCATTTATCGAAAGATTACTAAAAACTAGACAATTTCTATGCAAATCTAGATAAGGTCTTGGAGATAACTTCATAAATGAAAAGAAATGTATTGGAAAAAGTTCTGGATTGATAAAAATGGTTTATATTTAGAAATTAACTTCGTATGGGACATCATAAAGTATTAATATTTACATAGGGGCTTGAATTCTTCACATAATGATAGAGAATATAAGAGAAATAACAAGAATATGAAGTTTCAAACTATGGATTGATATTTATTCTTCTAGGATTTCAAGATTTCTTGATGTTTCTTCAAAACCTGCAATAAAAGTCAGTGATAATGGAAGAATTCCATCATTCTCTCAATACAAAGGGAACATCGCCCAACTTGGACTATGAGCACATCTCTCAAGTCAGAGAAGCAAAATTGCTCTCAATACAAAACACAAACTGCCAAAAGATGGGATATTGGTCTGCACTCTCTTTATATACCGGGGATAAATTTTTGAGCAAGTTAGAGAGGCTAATGCGACCTCATGGATGCATAAAGTTGCCTTACTTTCATGCTTTACTTTTTCCTTCTTGCTTTAGATTTTTCTACTTTGCTTTCATGATTTACCT
This sequence comes from Pseudotsuga menziesii, assembly GCA_001517045.1. Classification (NCBI taxonomy): domain Eukaryota; kingdom Viridiplantae; phylum Streptophyta; class Pinopsida; order Pinales; family Pinaceae; genus Pseudotsuga; species Pseudotsuga menziesii. The sequence continues at coordinate 166,518 of LPNX010975661.1, read as the reverse complement.
TTTTCTTTCTTTCTTTAACTTTTCCTACTTTTTTATTATTTTTTGCCTTTATCTCACTTTTCCTGCTTTTTCTTTGCTTTTCACTATTTTTTCTTGCTTTTCTGCTATATCCTGCTTTTTTTGCTTTTTTCCTTCTCCTACTTTTTCTTCTTTTTTCCTTATCCTACTTTATTTCTGTGACCTTATTTCTTCTTTTATCCTTGCTTTCATAGTTTATCCTCTTTCTTTCTTTGTTCCATCTTTTCTTCTTTATTCTTTCTTTCCTAGTTTTTCTTTCCTTAATTGTTTTAATCCTTCTTTTCTCAACTTTCTTATCTTTAACTGTTTTTGGCTTTTCCTTCTTGAGTAAGCTATATTTTTTTCAACCTTTCCTCGAATGTGAACTTGAGGATTATTTCTCTTTTTATTTCCTAAATAAAATAGTAATTTATGAATTTAACTCCTAATAAATGCCTCAAACTTTATTCAATAAATTTGACATCTCCTAATTAATTAATATTTTGAACCTTCAAAATTAATCCCAAGACATTTAATTGAATTCCCTTTTAAAACCATAGGGACTAATTTGCTAATATAATGATCCATGTGAAACCAAAATTGGGACATGATCGCCCTCCCCTCCCAAAAATTTCTTGTCCTCATGCAAGGAAATCTATGAATGATGAAATATTTGGGAACTTTTCCACCACTTTTGCAAACTGCAACATACAACGTTTGAACTTAGTCTCCTTCATAGATGAATCATTTCGAAATATTTCATTTTACATTCTTCACCATCAACACATGAATTCCTTTTATTTCAAAATAATCCATGTATAGTTGCAAGGTTTGGATTAACATGAACAAAACATGCAGAATGTCTAACCTCTTATTGAAGCACTTAGGATGGGAATAATCATACTTTGGTAAAATTGCATTCTTATGAACAAGAGGATGTGTGTTGTAAATAATCAATGATTCGATGATATTTCCTGAAATGCAACTATCATGCACCAAAATATTAGTGAAAATCATCAAATCAAGACTGGGACTATAGCAAGGATTTCTCCCTGCTACAGGGGCAGGAATGGCTCCCTTATGCTTATAGGGCACAAGGGTAGGTTCCTGCTAATGGTGAAAATGCAAAAAAATGAAACGAAAATAACAGAAGCAGAATAGTAAACTAATCTAAGAACTAAGAACAGAAAATTGAAGCTAAGATAGATTGCAAGCTAAGAACAGAACAGAAAGAAGGAGATGAAGCATTGGTGAACCCCTCTGCAGAGAATGGGTCAGGGTTACGCCTCCTTGAAACCTGCAAATAAACCTAAGCTACAATGGAAAACCTGCAAAACAATGTTAATGACAAAACCTGCAAATGGAGACAAGGGTTAGAAAGCAAAACATATTAAGAAGCAAAGAAATAAACATAAAATCACAAATATACCTTCTCTAGTGGGAATGGGCCACCATGCACTAGCTCATGGGAATGCCTCTCTTGGTTTGGGAGAAATGGCTCAATGGGAATGGAAATGGAGGAGAGGGAGTGTGGGTGGTTTGAGAGGCAAAGTTCTCAAAGCATCCATGGGCAGCATAACAATAGGCAATGGGAGAAGTGTTTTGAGAGTGACCCCCCACCCTCCTTTTATAGCTTTTCCAAGGGATTTTAGGGTTTTAAGCCCTTGGTCAGGGCTTTAGCCCCTTCCGCCCTAACTTTAGCCCCTTTAGGGTTTTAGCCCCTTTTTGAGGGATTTAGCTCCTAGGGGGCTATTTTGGGCTCCTTTTTGGGGGTTTTAGCCCTTTTTCTTCATCCTTAGGCTATTTTGGAGGTGTGGGGGTCTAATGGAAGGTCTAATGGAGTGAAAATGAGGGTTGTGAGATGGTGTCCTTGGGTGGTGTAGGCCATTGAGAGCTATGTGGGGGATTTTTGGGTTAACAAATTACCCCCTGATGTGTAAGGGCATGAGCTCAACATATGGCCGGCAAACATCATAGGATCTGCTGCGTAGAGGTGGTGCTTCTGGGGCTGGGGCATGGTGGCTTTTGGTTTTTGTATTAATATGGTTCCCATCAATGGGTCAGATACAAATAATGTGTGACATGTATATGGAAGAGGCAGGCATCCTCATGCTCGTGACAATGTCAACAGAATAATTTGATCTATGCTCTAAAATACAAGAGCCGATCATATACAACTGATATTACAATAATGGTTGCCTCCATGTGAGGATGAATACAATGCTGATTTGGTACATTGGACCCATGGTGTTATAGCTAGATCTTGTTCTTAGTTTATCTGTTCTTTTTGTTCTAATTTTCAACTGTTGGGTTAGAATGTATTTATATTTTATGTTGATTTTAAGAATTTTTGACAACCAATAATTTTGGTTGGATTCAATGTTTTTAATGGTTGAATTATTTCATTATTTTAATTTTAAGGTTTGTCTTTTGGGATTATTAGTTAATATGTACATCTTTAAGATTTCAAAAAATTATAATAAAAGTTTATTCCAAGTTTTTATTTATAATCTACCTCTCATTTTTGAGTCCTTTGTCAAATATTTTCATGAGGAGATTTCTGTAGCAGCTCTGTTTTTCCTGTTTTTGTCATTGTCATTGGGAGCATATTACGAGGCGATGGAAACGATTTTAGGAAAACAAAAAGAGGTTTTTGTCCAGAACAGACTCATTCAAAAAAACCTCTCTCAGTTTCGCAACAAATGTTATCATTTGAGAGATTCGAATTCATCTTTGTGGCCTATTTTCAGGGTTTGAATTATTTAATAATTCCCTGTTTTAGTCACAAATTTGCAGCATGTATTCCATTCAATTGAAGAGGAATTTTGAAAACCCAAGACATATTTTTGTTCATAACATACTCATTTAGGAAAACCTCTCTCAGTGTTTGCACATGTGTCTCAGATCAAGAGATATGAAGACGTCTTTGAGACCCAAATTTCCAAAAATTCGCCAAATTTCTCCAAATCCGATTTGTTATTTTTATGTTAATTATCTTTAAAGATTTTGAGTTCTCATGTAACTAATTGATGTAACTGTTTCAAATTTTGAACTAGAAGGTAGTTATGGAACTACTTTACTTTTGTAATGATAAAAGGAAGACAAACATACACTTTTGGTGGTGGGATTTTTCACTCAAGGAAAGTCTTTTGGAGCTTTGATTTCTCAAGCTAGCACTTATAACTCTTATGTAAGTGGATGACTGTTATTGATTATATATAAAATGATAAGCCCTTTTACCTGTAATGCTTTTTCATTTCTGATCGAGTTGATTTCTCAGTCTACAATTTCTTTTCTTGTTTAAAGGTTTATTCATGTAAATGCTTGTAGCATGTGGGTGGAATCAGTATTGCATGTGTAATGTTTATGGGTTATTGGGATGTGTTTGATCCCCAGTTTATCCAAATTGCATGATTGAGTTATGTATTAGCTTGTGGATGTTTATTTCCTCCTTGCTGATGAATTTTTTAAAATCAAAACCATAAACCAAAACCCTAAAAACTTGTTTTACTTAATTTTATTTATGAGATTGTGTTGGCTTGTTCTTTAGTAGTCTAAGAACAATTTCTGGCACTAGCACATGGTATTCTCATGGAATGCTATATATTCATGACTAAGCATTTGTTGGATCTAGAATAGTACATAACTATGTGGAATCGCTGATTGAGAGTAAGAGTCTTTGTGGTACGAGTATGCTGCATAAATCATAAAGGTATATCGATGCACTGTTGGGGATTTTGAACACTGTCTCCAACGCAACAGGAAAATCACAAGGGACATAACTTTTTTAGGTTCCTTTAGTGGACTCACCAATGTACTAGAGTTTGGTGACATCCGGGGTCTCCGACCAAGTACTGTGTGGAAGAAACCCTGTATGAATCTCAACAGTGCGATGATGGAGTTGAACTCAAGCATGTGAGAAACAATCATCCCAAGAGGCACTAAGGATTCCTCTCAAGTGATCCAAGGAACTCATCAATGATGTTAATGAAACCAAGGTATACGGACCTCTAGGTCTATCCTATGGAATATGTGTGTTGGCGTCAACAAAGGGAGACATACCCCTAGTTAAGGCAATGATGTTTCCTTGACCAGGAGCGCGAGGGAGATAATCGAAAGGTGTGAAGCAATCTGTGGACTAACTCACTGAATTTGGGGGGGGAGGGAAGGGAAAGGACTAAACAGGGGCAGGGGGAGTGTGGGAGACTCAAATTTACTTTGTTCAGAGTATGACGGTAGGGCGGACTAGGCAGCAAATGAAACTAACTCATGGGAATGGGATCGTAGCTGTAATACCAGGGATGTTGCTGCAGATGGGAAATACTTGGAGGAGGTAGACTCTTTTGATATTGGTGGGATCCAAGGAAGACACATTGCAAAGTACTTTGAACAAAGGCGACCCAATGGGGGAATGCTACCAAACTATTTGTTGTGGGGAGGTGTCTAAGGACATCGTTATGGTACGATCTTGTGGATTTTTGGCGAGCCCAAGAAGGTGAATGCTCGATGGTGCTTTCAATTTTAGAGTGTTTGAAAGCATGAAGAAGACTCCAATGGGGGATATTTTTTTTTGGTAGTCTCCTGTGCCCGAAAAAGGATAAAAGTATACATACGAGAGCTCTCCCATCCTGTGAGGGATGAGAGACTTCTTTACTGTTGGTAGTCCAATCAAGCCGAAAAAGGTTAAACCTATACTGAGTGGATGGTCATTCAAATACTTTTACGAGCATGAACAAAACCAAGTTTTCTCGACAATATTTTCTTGATGAGACGGCTGGAAAAGAGCTTAATGACAACCAGTGGTGAGATTTTTCGTAAAGTGCGGCCCCTCTACCCGAGAAAGCATAAAAGTATGCAGAGGGGAGTGGTCTTGGCTTGAGTGTGCCAAGGAGGTCCTTTTCATGAAATGGTGTACATGGTATGCAAAAGGAGATAAACAAGATGATGTAGATGCAACTGTGCTCGACGATCTTTTCATTGTTTTAAGGAGTCAGAAAAGAGCTTAAACGAAACTCCAATGTAGTCAACTGATGGTGGCACATGCGGTGCCCCATGTCAGGACGATGGACAGAGGTCCAAAGGTCATCCACATAGTATGGATGGAGCAGAAGGATCTCAAACATACCAATACATGCATGGGATAGATCGCGGCAGAGGCTTGCGATCCAGTGCGGCAGAGGCACACAAACCGAGGTGGCTCTTGGAAATAGGTCAGGAGAGCATGTGTGTGTGTTTGTTGTGGATGAACTTGACCACATGCGATGTGAGTACAATTCCAGAGGCATTTATATGCCTAATACGTGTAAGAAAAATATATTGTTTTTTAGACAGTGGTCTAGAGGTCCGTGTAAGGTGGGGTGAATGGAAAAGACAACTATGTGTTAAAAATGCAAAATAAAAGATAAAATTATAGTCCTTAATGGGTGGTGGCCTAAAAACTCACATGAGTAGCGGTCAGGAAGTGTGATACAAGTACAGGTCTGTAGACACTTGCATTGTCATGTCGTGGCTTGTAAATCGAGGTGATTGGTGGGAAATGGTCCCAAAATTGATTTATTAAACATGAGACGATGGTATCATAAGGAGATAAAAGTTTGATCCTGGAGATGTGAGAGGTGTCTCAAACTGATTCCAGGTGACTTTGAACTGGTAGCTGATGGTGCTACCCCTGAATTGTGCTAAAAAATGTTGAAAAACAAGAAACAGAAAAAAACTACGCTATAAGGGACTCATAGTGGTTATATCAGGCATAGACTCTCTTGAGCTGGAGCCCGTTGCACGGCTTCTTCAAGAGTTGACCATTTGAGTCAATGAAGAGGTATGCCCCCTTGCTGAGATGAAGGTCATTGGCAAGGCAGGATGATGAAATCTAGTCTTTTATGGGAAGCATCGATTCCACACTATGGTTTAAAGGGAATGGGGTAAAACCGAAGGCGGTCTTACAGATATCCTTGTCATCGCGTAAGTGGTGTCGAGATAGATCAGGTGGATCTTCCACAACTAATGAGATGGAAGGGAAACTAGTGCTAGCCATCATGTAAATGGTATTGGTTGTAGTTTTTGTGGTGTTTCCCCTAGTCTCTGTTGGAGGAAGAGGGGTAGTCCTTGAGACAAGAGGATTCTTTGATGGACTTGGAGGTAGGTGCAACATCATCTCAATTAAATCGACATGAGTTAACACATCCTATGGCCTTAGAGGTAGGGTAGGTGGTTCAAGGTACCACATAGGATCTCCCAGTGTGAAATCCTATAAGTTGTGGGCTACCAAGACATAATTAATCATGATCTCAGATGGTGGGAAAAGGAAAAGGAAAAGGAAAAGGATCATGCTGAGCGATAATGAACCCCAATGTTTCCCTGGTAACTGAGGTTGAGGTTGCAGCTGTGGTTGGGAAAACAACAGAAGAGAGAGTTCTGATGGACTGTCGGTGATGGTGGAGACAAGAGGGTCTATAGAAATGGACATCATGTAAATGGACATGGTGTCTGAAGAAGGTAGTGGGGGGTGAAATTATTTGATGAAGGTGATCTTAGACTCAAGGGAATGGTAACGGAGGTTAGCGAGAGCCATTCCAAATTCGGGAAGGTCTTGGCAATGGTGGAAGTAATGTCCATACAATCCGCAAAGGGGGTAAGCATTCTTTGTCCTCAATGCCTTCTTCCTGGCTACTGGTGCGGTTGGTATTTCAACCACAAGGATGTTTTCATTTGTATCCATGGTATCTAGATGCACACGGATCACTAGGATTTCAGGGCAATTCTGAGTTGGATGGCCTTGCTACTTGTAGATGGTGCAAGGTGGGACTTGTTGTGGATCTATGGTGACTTTGGTGTTCTTTCCCCTGGCTCTTTTGGGTTGGGGCAGTGCAGGTGCATGTGCGGCGGTTGGCTTGTATGGACTGGGTGGAGGGTGAGACTCAGTTGCGATGGGTTGCATCGTGGTTTAAAAAAACTAGGGCATTGCTAGTTGAGCTGGTGGATGAAGATACCACATAGGAATTCCGAATGTAAAGGTGGGTAGGCTTAAGGTGGCCATTATCAGTTTTCTCATGACACCAGGTGGGGGAAAGAGGAAGGGAATCATATGGATTGGAGATGAGCCCAGATAACTCCCTGTTGGTTGCATGTGGGGATGCGATTGTGGTTGTGACTGTGCATAATGTTGCTGCTACGAGTGATATTGCGGCTGCAGACGATGTTGTGGTTGTGGTTGGGGATGTGGCTGTGGTTGTTGTTTGGGTGCAGCGGTGCTTGATGAGACCATGTACAAGTCCGCAGTTTTGTTTTGTGTCAGCGGTGGTGACACTAACGAGAAAGGAGCCATCATGGTGGGATTGGTAAATAACCCAGAGCCCACATTCAATGGTGGGGAGGCTAGTGTGTTTTTAACCATGGTTGTGATTGCAGGGACGACATTGGCATGTGTGGTCACCCCTTTTGGCTCAATGGTGGTGATGGTAGGGATAACATTGGCAGGTGTCAATAACCCTTGGGGATCATGATAAGTGAGCTGGTCAACCGTCACAATCTTCCCTTTATGGGGGAACATAATGAGATGGAAGAGAGTTGATGCGACTGCTTGCATGGCATACATGTAAATCCTTCCGAGGAGGAGGTTGTAGTCCAGTTGAGCATTGACGACTTCTATGTCAATCAGCATTGTCTTCCTGACTAATGTGATGGGGACATGGGGGAGGATTCCTTGGGATTTAGTGGGGTGTCCATCATAAGCCCGTAGAGTTGTGGATGATGATTACAGAATTGGTGATCCAAGTTTCTACCAAACCAAGGTAGACATAACGCATGTGGATGCCCCCTCATCCACTATGAACCAGTGCACAACCAAATTCCAGATGGACACCAAGATTTGAAAGGCGATGGTCGATGGCATGTGCGATTCTCCATTCTCTATGTCAAAGGTGATCAACTTGGATTCGGAGGGGTCCACTGCCCCTAGGAAGGATAGTAAGGATTTCTGCTGCATTGGGCATGTTTTAAGTACCTCAAGAGTGGACATGGCGGTTGGATTTTGGGCCAAATCATCCATAATGCTATAGCTGACTGTAGCTCTAGCTGTGGCATTATTGGTAACTCTGTGTATTGGGGGCGTGGGAATGGGGGTAGTTGAAGAGGTAGGTTGACTATCTTAGACGTGGATGTTGCTGATGAGTCAACAGGTTCGGTGGTGGTACCGTATTGATTCCATCTAGTTTGTAAGTTGACCTCTTTAGTTGTCATGGCTAGTAGGTGGTGAACACCTATTTCGGCCATCGGAGGTGCCCTCGAAGTGTTGGGATTGGGTTGGGGAGAGGGAGCATTTGCCACCAATCCTTGGACTGGCGATGGGTTTTGAGGCACCATGGGGGGAAGTCCTTGAGGTGCCGGGTTGGGTTGTGCTTGGTTTGTAGCGTTGGCAGCCTGTTGGGCCTTGTTTCGAATGGCCTGCTTCGTGCGGCCCATGAAGGGACACTCGAATGTATAGTTCCCATAGACTTCACAGAGTGTACATGGCTGGTTTGTGCATAATGGGGCATTGCGTCTTGGTGCATTTGGTCACGAGGGGTTCTAGGATGACCAATTTTCTGCAGCATTATTGGGAGGGTTCGGTTGTTGACCACCTCCATACGGTTGGTTATTGCCTTGGTTGTGGGGGCGGTTGTTTCTAGCTTGCCCTTGTTGATTGTTGGGGGCATGTTGGTTGGGACAGTTTTGTTGTGTGAACACTTTTCCCAATGGAGCAGGTGGAGCAGGGGCAAGGGCTTGCACAAGTTGTACTGGCAGTGCATAGTAGATTTGTGGGGGTGGTGGTGCCACAAATGTGGGCATTTGCCCCACATATTGTTGTGTTGGCTAAGCCATGGACTGAGCCTACTATGGTGGCACAGGTTGTGCATAAGACATTGTTGCTCCGGACTGGGACATCATTCTAGCATAGTATGGAGCTTGGTTTTGGTAAGCAACATTAGTAGTGTTGCTTAGTTGTGGTGTAACGACAGGTGGTGTAGGCCAAGGCTACAGCTGTTGGGAGACTGATCCTATGATGCCATCTACAGCATGGGATGCCCCCAGTGCATCATGGTAGGAGGTGCTTGGATAGGGAGCATCTAGAATGACGGTATACAAGTATCTAGACTAGGCATAGATGAGATCAAATTGTTGGGCCTTCAGTATGGCCTCTTCTTCAGATTGGGGACATTCAGATGCGACATCCTTTGTGATGGGTGGGAGCAAAGTCTTAAGGAACCAATCCAAGAAGATCATGTCATCTAGTTGGATTTTTCATAAGCTACAAAGTCACCGCCACTCATGGATATGGTCATTTATGTGAGTGGCAGTGCTTTGACGGAAGGATAGTAGGATCTCCACCCCCTCATCATATCTGACAAGGAGTTGGAAATACTGTAGGAACATGAAGGATAGGGAGTTGAAGTAGGGGTACTTGGCTTTTGGCAGCTCAATGTACCATTTGGCTGCGGCACCTCTAAGGGTGCATTGGAACAGCCTCAACCTGACGGAGTCATCTACGATGCTATTGGATGAGCACCATAGATGGAATGTCATTATGTGGTTTTGGGGACATCCTCGGATTTTCCTTCAAACTTGGGGATGTCTGATGGTAGCTTAGTTGACATAGGTGGCCAAAAAGCTTGGTGGCAGATGGGGTTGTTTGTTAATCTAGCCAAGTTAGGCAAGTTGAGATGAGCCATGAAGGGCATATTTGAACCCAACTTAATGTGGGACGGGGCTGCGATGGTGGTGGGGTTTGCATGTGCATAATGCATCTGCATGGCTGGGGGTGCTTACGATGGAACCATTGTAGATGGGCCGATGCCCCCAAGTGATTTATGGGGGCCGATATGGGTGGTGAGGGAATTGCTCCCATGAATGACAGTAGGGGCAATGGAGGTGGAAGTTGCACTACGCCCCTTTGTGGCAGGAGGGGCAGTGTGTGTGGAGGGGCCATTGCCCCCGTGTGTTACCATTGGGCCAACTTGGATGGTCACTATGGGTGGTGGTAGTTGGCTAATGATAGTCTGCATGACTGTGCTTGGGCCACTTGCCAATTTGTGGGTGACAGGTTGTGATATGGACATGGGTCCACTTGCTAAGGTTAGGCTAGAAAATGGATCTGGGTTCGCACTAGCCATGGGGCTTGACAGTGCGGTGTGGAGGTCTGGTTCAGACTGATATTGGTCTGAATCAGAATCAGAGGCTATGTGGCCCTCTGATGGTGTGGGATATTGCTAAGAACAGCTTCGATGGTGTCGATTGAGTGTTCCAAACAGTGGTGGTTTGCCTCTCAGGCGTGAGGAAGAGCATGGAGGATCAATTGTGTTTGAATGTGTGTGTGAAACTGGTAGGTATGATATTCAGACCCTGGTTTCAGTGGCTTCCTATTTGCTAAAGGTGGTCTCTTGGCCACCAAGACTGCCAAAAGACAGTGCTTGGCTTGTTCATCATGGGTGCTTCTACTCAATTGAAAGGGGTCGTTGCCCATTTTGCTTGGCAATTCCTCTCAACGGCCAGCTACTTTGGGGTTCCTGTGGTACTCCTCATAATGAGTTTCTGGGAAAATCCCAAGTACTTCCATTAGTTGAAGCAGTCAAGGACTTATGTCCTCAAAGACTACAGATTTGTTTGTACTTAGTGTAAATTGGTAAATGTTAAGGCTCACTCAACGTCATGAACTGAGTTGGGTTAATTAGTTGGTATGGTGTATTTGTTTGTTTATTCTTCTGGTATTTGGTTGCTACAATATGGTTTATGAATTCATCATGGTAGAGTTCATATCATTGTGGTTGTGTGTGCAAGCATAGATAGAAATTGTAAACAAGTACAGTGATTAACCCTGAATGTTTGTTGGCCTAACTAGATGTCTACCTCATAATGGTATTCCTCTTCAACTAAGAGAAGGTGCTGCGATCTCAACAAAATGGGTCTAATCCCATCCGTAGATCCTTAGGTCACCTCCCGGATGCCAGGTTGGTCAACAAGGAGGATGCTTAGCGCTGTGAGAAGCCCTCCTTCTCTACCCCCTCTACCTTCCAGGTCTCCTGGTTTTAGTGGTTTGGAACAATATCATGGAGTGCCTAGATCTATACGAGCTTGCCCTTCGTCGTATCCTAGAATACCCTGAAGGGTGATTACTAGGTAGAAANTAAGTTGCTTTTAGTTAGACTAGGTTCATTTTATTAAGCCATAATGGTTTACTTAACATTTACACATTGTTCATGAAATAATTTACAGAAAATAAAAGCAGAAATCGAAAATGACCTGCAATGGTGGACAGAGGTGGCTGGGCCACACTAACAGTCCTATGAAACTGAAATTTATTGTCTATTAATCTTAAATTAAAGTTTTGTTTGATAGGTCACACATTTCTGACCAAATCTAGTGAGGGGGGCATGATATTTTCTCAGAAATGAGTGAGGGGGTCGCATAGAATGTAGAAACATCCATAACTTAAGTTTCTAGGATGAAGTTTCACTTATTAGGGGATTAAGTGCGCCTTGGGTGCACCTGTTTTCCCACTAAGTGTGCCCCAGTCTCACCTTTTGCCCCGATATGAGCGTCGTGCTCCGGAATGGGGTTTTTTGGTGAGACAGAGTCAGATCTGGCCGACAATAACTGGTACTAGGATCAATATGACTTAGTTCTACCTAGAAGAAGCTTTGGTAGCAACTAAAACAAGAAATAAACTGAATCTAAGATAGATTTAACAAGAAATTTTTGAAAACTAGGGTAAAATTGAAAAAAACTTGAAAAATTAAAATTTTGGCCTAGGGATCCTATGGGATTGACCTGGTATGGTCGCTAGTTTTGTAGCAAGGATTTCTCCCTATTACAGGGGTAGGAATGGCTCCCTTATGCCTATAGGCCACAAAGGTAGGTTTCTGCTAATGGCGAAAATGCAAAAAAATGAAATGGAAATAACAGAAGCAAAATAGTAAACTAATCTAAGAACTAAGAATAGAAAACTGAAGCTAAGCTAGACTGTAAGCTAAGAACAAAACAGAAAGAAGGAGATGAAGCATTGGTGAACCCCTCTACATAAAATGGGTTAGGTTTCTGCCTCCTTGAAACCTGCAAATAAACCTAAGCTATAATGGAAAACCTGCAAAACAATGTTAATGACAAAACCTGCAAATGGAGACAAGTGTTAGAAAGCAAAGAAATAAACATAAAATCACAAATATACCTTCTGTAGTGGGAATGGGCCACCATGCCCTAGCTCATGGGAGCACCTCTCTTATTTTGGGAGCAATGGCTCAATGGGAATGGAAATAGAGGAGAGGGAGTGGGTGGTTTGAGAGGCAAAGGTCTCAAAGCATCCATGGGCAACATAACAATAGGAAATGGGAGAAGTGTTTTGAGAGTGACCCGCTACCCTCCTTTTATAGATTTTCCAAGGGGTTGTGGGGTTTTAAGCCCTTGTTCAGGGATTTAGCCCCTTTTTTGGGTTTTTATCCCCTTCTGCCCTAACTTTAGCCCCTTTTAGGGTTTTAGATCCTTTTTGAGGGCTTTGGCTCCAAGGGGGCTATTTTGGGCTCCTTTTGGGGGTTTTTAGCCCTTTTTCTTCATCCTTAGGCTATTTTGGAGGTGTGGAGGTATAATGGAAGGTCTATTGGAGTGAAAATGAGGGTTGTGATATGGTGTCCTTGGGTCGTGTAGGCCATTGACAGCTATGCAGGGGATTTTTGGGTTAACAGGGACAATTGTGCTTTACCCATTTATGTTCCTGAAGTGGTAGAGAGGGTAAAACATAAACATGTTCCACTTTATATTTTTGACATGGGATGCAACCATTTTCATAATTCAATCCCTAATCATTGAGACATTTCCATAGATCTCTAAGAACAACTATTGGAGTGAAACTAGTTATGGAAAACACTGAACAAGTTCCCATTACTTTCTTCATTCCTTTGAAATTCTCCCAAAGTCGTCATACCATGGAAAACTTCTTTGACTTCCTTGGAAAGCCATATATGTTATGGATCGAAATGAATCTCTACATGGTGCATCACCCTTACCATGCTCATTCATGGAACTAAAATTCGATATCACTGTCCTTCCAACTTCATGTTCGACAAATTGATATGCAATGATTTATCTACCCAAACTCATGACATATCTTTCAATACAAAGGTGCGCTTCTTTCAACATCCTACCATGAATAAGAATGTAATAAAATAAAATAAACACAATGTTACCAAAGTGATTGACATATTATCTTCCCATATAAGATGATGAAATCATAGGTGCACTAACCAAACTAACTCTCATGCATAAAAATATACAATAGTCATAATGGAAACAAGGAGATGTTTTCTGCGAAAAATTGTCTTTCAAGAGAATTTGATGATGATGTACAAATTAAATGTCAATTTTGGGAGAATATTTAACCTTATGCATCTCTTTCCTTTTAGATATGTCTCTGTCCCACATACTACTACATGAATCCACCAACTGAAATAGTTGAGACCAAATATGATTCCAGGGTCCCAAACAAATATCATATTAAGGAAGTGTCTCCTACTCCCTCCTCTAAACTCCTTAGTTTCTCCAACAAAAGCCTCATGAAAAATCCAACCCACCAAGCATGAGATTTTTGAGTCCATCCATGATATGATTTTCCATGTAGGAAATCAAACAATTTCTCTCGATGGATGAACATCTAGAAATGAAGGCTATGTCTTCCTCCTAGATCCCACTAAATATGTTGCATGATCCCAAACAAACATACAATCAGGACTACTTTGTCACTCCATATAATTCCTAGATACCATGGTTTATGCAACACTCCACTTGACATATTGATCATCTGGAACAAGTTGGTATTCCAAAGGATTTTAGGATCCCATAGACATGTTAGAATCACATCACTTCCCATGTTTCTGAAAACTCTTTCCATGCAATTGCACATCCAATAATCATGTGCATGTGTACTAGAGGTATCTAATGGTTGTAAAATATATCTTTGTTGCTACTGACATTGTGAGAAAATATTAGTAAAACCAAAATAATTATCATAGAAGCAAAAATAATTTTTACCTCATTGAATCTCCATCTTATTTATGTATCCATCCACTTGAATCCATGGTTGAATAAACAATTCGTCTTGCTGATATATTTGAGAGATGTAATCATTTACCTTTCTCAATTATAAATATTCATTACATATAGGAAGCTCATGAGGTCTCTATTCTAAGGGATGCATGCCAAATAATTCTCTACTGATGCAAGCAAGTTTAGTGCATCAGTTGTTATCATGTAAAATGACACTTCTCCGTCTGAGTACTGACGCCCAATGTGTCGGCCCACAAAAGGAAAAAATGGATTGAAGTAGCCAAAAGACTATAGACAGGCATGACCTTTGATACATCATCACCTTGCCAGCTGAATATATATATTTTTTGTACATGAGGGTTGGATACACGACTATGTGCATAGAAACCCAGATATCATACGCGAGTATGTGCATTGGAACTCGTGTATTTATTATTAGGTATTGCACCTGCAGGTTTCCTTAAAGAAAGTCGCATATCATACGCAACTTGCTAGTATACATAGTCACGTATGCCTTAATTCATAGTTAAAATATATAAACATGATTATTCAAGGACAGTTTGGACCTTAATCATAACTATCTGAATGCCCACAACCATCTCAACCTTCATAACCTCTCTCTTTCCTCATGAATAAATAGAGGGTAGGGGTTGACGCTAAGGAATCATACTTGGTAGAGAAAATTTATGCTAGTGGTATGCCTTCAGATATCTTGGAGCAGTAAAACTCGATGTCCTTGGTTTGTAGAGGAGAAATTGTCTAAGATGTTGGGTTTTAATCTCACCACACTTGTTTATCATTAAAGAAAGTTCTTCTTCCAATATTGTGTCTTTGCACTCTTATATATTGTGATTTCTTAATTATCTTATTGTTTAATTATTAATATGTTATTTCATTAACCATTGATCTAATATAAAATATATTGCAGGAATATCTTGTTCTTTGTAGGTGACTGGAGATACCCTGGAAGTTGTTAAATCAACTTGAAGAAAATAAGAAAAGATAGGATCAACCGTCATAGATAAGGTATGCGCTATTTCTTCCTATTTCTACTTTAAATTCTGAAATGGCTGATTTTCTGCAAGTTGGTTTAGTAATTTGGTAACCCTAGAGGCCCTAGGTTATAAGGGTTTGTTTCTTGAACAAAAAAACTAGCGACTCCACTGGGGAGTCCAACCTACTGTGGGTCCTCTCTTTAGGATTCCTGACTAGTTTTTGTTCTGTCTGATTCTGTTTGTGATTTTTTTTTATTTTATCTTTGATTTCCAGTATTGCATGTTCGGATCCTATCTATCAGTTGCTTTGATTTTTGAAAATTCTTGGCAACACACGCGGGTTTCTTCGGTGGAATTCAAGTGTTCCACTTTGTATATGTGGGATTCCTTCCAGATAAGCACGTAACATACGTGGGTTTCCTTTATAATAGTCATGTATTCCTGTATGTGTCTGTGACTCTTTAGGGTTCTTGCTTGTCTCTATTTTTATGATCTCTCAGATGCTTATGAAGGTTCTATTTTGACATGATACGGTGGTCTTAGGTTGGTGCATTTCACAATTTACTTAATTAGTCAAATTCATGAGTGTTTTCTGTTTGATTTTCTTCATTGGTGAATGTGTTAGGTCCTCCTACTTGGCTCTTTTGGGTCCGAGGGCATGTGTTTTAGGTCATTGATGAGTCCTTTGAAACACGGTATGGTCTGTACTATTGTTAGTGTTCTGAATAAGTCATTATTGCCATTTTGGATCTATTAGTATTTGATTTGATAGTTCCACCAAGTCTAGGTTTTTTTCCATTTCTTCCTGTTTGGGTGAAGTGTGTATAGGGCCTGTTTGCATCATTTACTACTTTATGCTTAGATTGTTCAAACTCACTCAAGTTTGCATTCATTTGCATTATAATTTTTGAAATTTTTTGAAAAGAAAAGACAAAAGTTTTTTTCACTTTTTGCATTAGGTTGCATTTACTTGTTTTTGTTATTTTTTAGGGAAAAAATAAAAAAAAATTAAGTCTTGTAGTTTCTCATGCTTTGTTTAAAAGTAGATTAGCTTTCATTTTACAATAAAAAAGAAAAGAAAAAATTGGCTTTGTATTTTCATTTACTTTGAACGTTTTTATACATCATTTTTTCTTTCTTTTCGCCGAGTCTATAACATCATACAGTCTCATCCTGCTACCTTTGACTAATATAGCCCATTGAAAAGAATGATTAGTTAAAATTTTACTAGTAAGTGTCTTTTTTCTAGGCTCATACATCAACTAGTCCAGGCTAGGCTTATGGACTAGGGAATTTTAACTGTCCATAAGCATTTGATTTCAAATGTAGTAGGAATTTCACTAGGTAAATCCTCTTCTACATGAGACCATTTGGAAAGCTCATCTCACACAGGAGTTAAGCATGAGGCTGTGTAAGGACCTGGTTGAGGAGATAACCCTTTGATTCCTTGTTCGAGCGTATATCAAGATTTTTATGTGTTTGGGGATCTTGTGAATACCACCTCTTGGGCCCCGTGTGGTGCCAACATTGACAGGATTTTGGGCTTTGCTACCCTTCCCACGCATAAGGATCATGATTGTAACTATTTCTCTAGAATATTGGTGTAGTTGTGGTATCCTTTAGTCTCTTAACACTAGGGATCATAGAGAAGTGTTACTGGAAGGCTATCTTCGATACACCTTGGACGGACTTGGAAGGTAACCTCGATAGATAGTTTGGGAGGGTGTTTGGGTGATTCCAATGCTTGTTCCTAAGAACATATTCATAGTATACCAAGTAATCCTCCATCAATCTTCTTTGGTTGGACATGGGCCCTAATCATCCTAGGATTTCTTTTGGAAAGCACACCTTATATCTACTATGCCTGTGGGACGTTAGGACATTTTTAGTGAGTGGTATTTGGTTTTTATCTACTTATTTGACCTTTAGGTGTGTGTGAATCAAATTGTTAGCTATGGAGGGACATCCTTTACATAGGTCAAGAAGGTTACAAAAAATTCCTCCATCTGATACAGTGGAGCCTCCCTCGCCCCTCAAAGGTGGAGACTAGATACTGACGGTTTGTTTGAACCAGTAGGAGTTAGTGAATTTCCAGGTGGACAAAAACTTAGGACTAACCAGGAAGAAACAACTACAGTAGAGATTGAATACTTGGAGGCTAACAAGTTTGCAAGGAATTTCAAGCCACCTCTAACTGACTTAAATGATCCTGTGATTATCCAGGTTCTTCCCTTTAGTTCACCTGCTATTGGTTTTCTTGTGAGCAGAGTTATGGATAGTTTTGGAGAGGGTAATTCTACCCCAAATTCATCCATTTTGGCTGGTGGAGTGCCACCTCCCCCAGTTGGTACTTAAAGACCAAGTGAATATACTGCACCCTTGGACTATCCTAGTGAAGTCGACCCTAGGTGAGTCATTGTAAGTCGGGACAATAGTCCCCACCATTGTGTTAAGGAGAAACCTCCTTGTTGGATGAAGGAGGAAAAGTCCCCACAAGTTGTGGGGCACTAGGGTTATTAGACACTCCTAGAGATGTCGGCTCTAGTAAGTAATTGTTAAGTGAGGCTGACATGTTGGAGTGGGTTCCAAGTGAATGGAAGAATATAAATAGAGAGTGAGTCTCTCTATTTAACATACTCACTCTCACTCATTGGGGCACATGATTGAGAGAGGATAAGCTCTCTCAGTGTGTGAGAGAGAGACAGAAGCTATGGAGATCGTCTTTATGTTTGCAAGATTTTCTACTGACATTCGTGCTGATTCTATCTATGAGGAAGTTGCGGAGTTTTATCCTTTATGGTTTCCCATAGGAAAATTCTTTGTGTCTCTTGTCTCTTGTGTTTTATTGCTATGCATGCTATTCTCTCAGTTAAAGATCCTAAGATCATAATGCTAGCTTGAAGAATAAAATTCTAACATGGTATCAGAGCTAACCTGAGAAGAAGACATTGTGTAGCTGCAGAAGCAAGGGCTTCTTACATTTTGGTTCTGTCTCCACAATCCATCAACAAAAGTATTCTAGGATGATTCTCCATTGAAGGGTGCATCTTTCTGTCGAAGCGGAATTCGATTCCGAGCATTTTCAGTTTTGGTGCGAGAAATTAGGGATTCTTACAGAAGAGGAATTTTTGAGTGATCCTAGCATAGGATTTTTATCCTCATCAAAATCGAATTTTAGAGACCTGGATCAATATTTTTGGTTGGGTGAAACTCTGAGAAAGTCAAACCCTAGTTTGACACTAGGCTGGAAAAATCCTAAAATACTAAAACTTCTAAGTTTTGGTACATTCACTATATCTCAGTATTGGAGAAGTTCCAGGAACTGAAAATTGCAAAGGGAAAATATAAAATCCTTATTTACACTGTATCCAAAATTCAGCCTCAGATTCACTATATTCTAGGAGATAAGATCCCTCCAAGTTAGGGTTCTAGCCCCTTTCAGAATTCATCCATAAACAGGAAACTTGGGGAGAATTACTATATCTTGAGATACAAAGTTCCAAATGACATTTCTGAAGATGTTCTAGAAATGGAATGGAATGTAATTTTGGTGGCCTGTATTTTAGACCCAAAAGATGAACTAGAGACATGTGAAGTCCGTACAACATCGATGTTCTAAACAGTCCTGTAAATGGTCACCTTGTTACAATTATCATAAATCCCAATTGGTGAAAATAATTCAATTGAAACCTATGGTGTTGGATCAGGGACATGTGAGGGTACTTTAATGCAAAATTTTAGACATAGAGGAGCAGTAATTTTGGAGATACCATAGAAACAGTAACAGGCATTTCTGCAGAAGAAATTGGAAAACTAGGGATTCCTGTTCCAGGAGCTTCCCTCCAATGTTTTCAGAAAAGGAGTACATTGGACAACTCCATTGGAAGAGATATATATTTCTATCCAATCAGATCTGAAATATTCCAAGTTTCAAAATTAGTGTGTCTCTGACAAACCCTAGATCACCCAGCTTCGGAACCAGGACGAACACCTAAAATTGGTAAGATCTAATCTATTGCTATTTCCATTTCAAACTGATCTATCACATCAGCTTGATGATAAGTGTTAGCACTTAGAATGTACCCAAGGTTGTGGAAGGTAAATCCCAAGGTAACAGCAAAATCGCTTTAGAAAGAAACTGGTTTTTCTTTTAGAGAGGGATCTCTCAATACAGATTTAACAAGACCAGATATAAATGTAAACACTCAAGGATTTTAAAAAGGTGGTTGAAATAGTACACAGAACCATTGGGCATGGAGTCACACATGGATAAAAATTATCACAAAGTCGCATGTTCAAGAGATTATCAAAGGAAAGATAAAAATTTAATTACAGTCATTCATTGATTCATTTGGAATGGAGGAAAGGGAAAAACAATCCATCAATACAGAGCGCCAGCTGACGAATTCTATATTAACTTTAGCACAAAAAGTTTATAAAATATTTGAAATAATGATCAGAGCATGGCTAGCATGAGTTCTAATCATTCAACGCTATATTTCAAATGCGAAGGAAACAGAATGGAGTGTAATATTGGAAAAGAAAAATCACAGAGAAAGAGAAGCACAGACTGTAATATAAATGACGCATGAATCTCTGATAATTCATTCACATTCAACTTAGTTCTTCAAAAATATATGTCTTTCAAAATTCTCAACAACACGATGGGTTCCAACCCCCATCTCATAAAATAGATGCAAATATATACAAAAAACAATTTGATCTTCCAAGAAGATTCATAACTGAATGATCGGCTTAATTTAGAGTCTTGTAACTAAATCCCTAAATTCTAGGAATAAATCATAGCTCCAATCCTAACAGATCATAAAGTAAAATCAACTTGATAATAGGTGTTGGCTATGATGGGTAAACCCAGGTTTACTATCTTTAACCAACAACACCCCTAGCTCACTGGCCCTTTCGGCAACAGACCGCAAGCGGCCTGAAGTCTCACCCAAAGTGATTCTAATGGCTTGGTCAAGGACTCAAGTGTCTTCACTAGGTTCTGTGATGATCCTCCTAGCGACCCGCTGCTCTACTAGCCACGAGGCCTTTATCTTTGTGCATCGCGCGACCCTTCCACTAACGTCGTGTGATCTCCTCGCCTCGCACTTCCTCTAGCTGCGAGAGTTCTCGTCTACTATTACGCAGTCCCTTTCCATGTCGCGCAACTTCCACTAATTGACGATGATTCCAGCCTTAGCGCATCACCGCGCACCAAATGACACGTAACTTCCTCCCAACGCTAAGCACTTAACCTACGGTATTGCGCACCATAGCTCCTCTGCCGATGCAGTATCGCCTCTCTGTGATATCCTACCTCTGCGGTTTAGCGCACTTAGCGTTGTTCGTGTCGACTCACAAGACTCAACATACCAGGCTGTTTAACACTACGACTAGTGACTGTTCAAACAAAGCGTCCATGAACCCGCATACAACATGCCAAATATCTCAACTTATGTTTATCCTTCTATAGTGCTGTAACTGAACAACTCATTCATACATTAAACTGTAAACAAAATGCATAACATAACTGGTAGATGCAGCAAATAAACACAACACACAAGTCAATCACAGAACACTGGGTTTTAACGTGGTTCACCTCCAGGATGGAAGTTACGTCCACAGAACTGTGTTTCTCTATTATAGTTTAAGGGAAGGTAAACACAGTTCTGTTGCACCTCATATGCAGCTATCTTCTCTCTTAGATCTTTCGTCTTCTCTATATTTTCTCTCTTACAATATACTCTTCCCTCTCAGTTGATTCCTACGGATCATTACATGCATTATCTATAAGCCAGCTACTGGTTACAGTAAGATTGCTACCACTAATAACAGAACGAGAGCTTGGATTTTACAATAGTCTAATAATATACAAACAACTAACAACTGAATGAACCCCTTTACAATACAAAATATATCCCTTTATAGGCAGCCCAAAGGTCTTTCCATTACAACACTGTGGGCCTGTCCCAACAGTAACCCAAACCCTAATTAGTGACAACTGGCCATATTTGTCCTTTGAGGTAGCCACTTTCCGTCACACCACAGCTCTTTGTGGTCTTCCATGCTTCCCGGCACTGATCATGGGTACTGTGCACCGCTTCCTGCTTCTGTCCTTCATCTTCAATACCTTGGCCTTTTTGCTCCTTTTCCTTTATGAGGGTAGCTGAGCCCTCTTGTCTTCCGCCACTGCCTTCAATGTAGTGGGTGATCTCTCTCGTCTCGGCCGCTCAGGTACCATGACCTTTCTTGACTTTTCTATCTTAAAAGTCATGGTTTCCGGCTCTGCTTTACAGCTGGAACCCTGCTATGGCGTCGTAGCTCCGCTTCTTCTATCTCCACCAAAACTGTCTGTCTACCAAAAATAGCAGCTTCTCCTGTAGCTGCGGGACCCTACTCCAATAGTCCCCTAACACTTACTTGTGGCTTGCCCTCGAGCAACTACCAGTGGGCTTCTTCTGTTGTAGCTTCTCCTTCACTTCCTGCGAAGTCCATTGTAACTTGTCCCGAAGTCTTGCGACTTCATTCTTCATTGCTTTGACATGCTCTCGTGCCGAGTCAAGCAAAGCTTGACTAATCTTGGAGTCTTCTGTTTTAGCTAGTTCATGGGTCTCTCTTACTTTTCTATTTGTCATGCTCTCGCTCTCGTCACTCTTGAAACTTTTTAAGAACCTTGTAGTGTTTATTAGGTCTTCCACATATATACTTTCCTCTTTATCTAGGTTAGAAATTTTATCACAAGGAAAACCTGTATCTTTCGGCCTTCTCAAACATTTCGTTCAGTCTGGAGCCCTCTATATGAAAGAGATACAAACCATGAAGTCTGTTCCGAGAACAAGCGTTTGTCTGTATCTTGAAGTTCCGCTTGCCTGGTTTGTCTTCCCTTTCACTTTTCTTCTTGACTACTCGCTCCAGGTATGCATGTGACTCTGGTTCTGCATATTTTCATTATTGGGATCTGGAACCTCTTGTTCTTCTCTTAGCTGATGAGATAGGTCATCTTCCTTCTCCCGTTGCTTTCTTTTTCTCATTTTTACTTTCTTCTTGGTGGGAGATTTCTTCTCATCATTTTTCTACTCTGCTGCCTTATCTGTAGTGATCTTCTTGTCTTTCTTCTTCTCTGCTTTCTTATCTTCAGTGATAATCTCATTGTTCTTCCTCTCTCCGACAGAGCTTTTGATGACATCTTCGTTATCCTGCGCTTGGTTCTTCATCCACGGTGGCTTTCTGACCTGTGATGCATCTAATTTCACAACCTTGGGTGGTGTCGACATGGCGGCTAGGAGGCCACCATGCTCAAACTTTCTCAAAATGGATTCTTGGGGTTCGTCCTTGGATAGAACCCACTTGGTTGAATATCCTGGCCATGCAATAGATTCGAAATCTAGAAAGAACAACACTCTGCAACTAAATCAGCTCTATACTCAGGGAAAAATTAACAACTTACTCTATAGCTCTCGGGTTTTTCAAAGGTAACCCTCCCACTTGAAGAACTTGTGGTTTTATGCTGAAGGCAACAATCCCGGATGCAACGGTCATCCCAGGTGAACCCGTTGGTCGTAATTATTTCATGGACAAGACCACATCCGTCATCTGATCCCCAATAAATGCTAAAATCTGATCAAATTTCCCTCGAAGCATGTGTACAGGAGCCGGTCTCATTGAAGATTTACCAAATCTGGAAACTTAATTATGCTGTTGCCAAATCTA
The DNA here is from genome assembly GCA_001517045.1 of Pseudotsuga menziesii. NCBI lineage: Eukaryota > Viridiplantae > Streptophyta > Pinopsida > Pinales > Pinaceae > Pseudotsuga > Pseudotsuga menziesii. The sequence goes on along the minus strand of LPNX010975661.1, from coordinate 143,746 downwards.
TGGTAAGGGATACCAGTCATTTCCTCATTAATTGTATGTCATAGGGCGAATTGAATAGCCCTCTATCGGTTGCAAAACTGAATATGTGGCATGGGGAACGCCGCATTACTGCGCTAAACATCTCATCACCTACGCAAAATAAACAAGCGTTTTTTTTTTTTTTAACATTAACTGAACCGACCTTATGCGATTCCTCATACTTAGAAAATACCTACCGATGTAGACTAGTTCCCAGTGTGATTCCTCCTTTCAACTACACTGGACATCTTCACCACCATAAACTGGCTAAGCTAGGGTTGAGAGGTGGGGTGGCTATCACTATAGAGCTTAATCCTACTGCCATTAATCCATGTGGGAAGAAGCTCCCAATTCAGCTGGCTGAGCTGAATGGCACCTCCCTCTGTAACTTGTTGTATCTGATATGGCCCCATCCAATGCGCCTTAAAATTTCCTGGAAGCTTAATGAATTTACTGTCATAGAGGAGCACTAGGTCTTCGATCTAGAAAGTCTTCCTCTTAATGTGTCTATCATGCCAAGCTTTTTCTCATGCCTTCTGCACTTTCTGATGGAATCCAGCAATGAATCTGTCTTCCTCTAAGGCAAGCAGTTGTGCTAGCCTTTCCTCCACTGTGTTTGTATCAGTCATCCCGATAATCTGAGCGATTCTTAAACTGGAAAGAATATACTCCATAGGCATAACAGCCTCCTATCCATACACCAAGCTGAAAGGTGTGTGTCCTGTAAGTTTCTTGCATGTGGTCCTGTATGCCCATAATAAGAGCATTTTCTAAAATCTTATTAAAGGCCTCTACTGTACCATTAGCCTGTGGGTGGTAGGGAGTGCTCTTATGGTGCTGAATCTGGAATTCTTCTATCAAAGCCTCAATGGTGTGGTTCAAGAAATGTGTACCTTGGTCGCTCATCAAAATTACTGGACATCCAAATCTACTGATGATGTTTTCAAAAAGGAACTATGCGGCTGTAGCAGCATCACAATTTTTTACCGCTTTGGCCTCCGCCCATTTGGTGAGGTACTTTGTGCCAATGATAATATATCTCGCACCACTGCGCTTTCCTGGTGGGTTGATATAACCCACAAAATATATAGCCCATTTTTCAAATGCACGCAGCGTGACCCGTGGTCACAGCAGCATTTCATCACGTCGCGAGGGTTTTCCTACCCTTTGGTAGATATCGTAGCATCTACAAAAGTCCTTGGTATCTTTATGCAATGTAGGCCACCATAACCCTGCCTCCAATATTTTCTACGCAGTTGGCTTTCCTGCAAAATGACCTCCTGCGGTTCCTGAATTTGCCTCTCTGAGAATAGCGTCTTTTTCATGCGGCATCACGCATCTGCACAAAACTTCATCCGGTCCTGGCTTGTATAGGTGTCTTGCGATCAGGGTGAAGTCTGCTGCTTTAATGACCAACTGCTTCTTTTGCGGCTTAGTAAACTCATCGGGTGCTACTCCTGTAGTGAGAAGGTGAATAATATCTGTATAGTAGTCGTTTGGGATTTGGATAGAAAACAACTGCGCATCGGGTAAATTGTCTTCTAGGTTATTTGTCCCTTCTCCCGATTCTATCCACGACAGATGATCAGGTCTGACATTGAGTCTTCCTGGTTTCACAATGATTTCAAAATCATACTCCTGAAAGAGGAGTAACCATCTGCAAATTCTCCCCCCTAACACTGGCTTATTGACCAGATACTTCAATGCGGAATGGTCAGTAAACATCTTGAACGAGGCACCCAATAGGTAGTGCCTTAACTTCTGTAGAGCATACACCATAGCTAGGCCTTCTCTTTCTATTGTGGTGTAGTTCTTTTCTGCTGTCGACAGCTTTCTACTGGAGTATGCGATAGGATGGTCAATATCCCCTTCTCCTAGTTGCGTTAAGACAACCCCTAGTGCGATGCCTGATGCATCCACATGTACATGAAATGGCTTAGTATAGTCTGGAAATACTAGGATAGGTGTTGTAACCATCTTCTCTTTAAGTGTGTCTAGACTCTGCTGACATTCCTCATTCCATAGGAATTTTACATCTCTCTTTAGCAATTTCTCCATTGGTGCTGTAATCTTTGCGTAGCCCTTGATGAACTTTCTATAGTACCCGGTATGACCAAGTACTGTCCTCAGTTGCTTGACTGAGTTGGGTGCTGGAAGATTTACAATGATGGCAATCTTCATGAGATCTACCATTAAGCCTTGTCTGCACACAATATGACCCAACAAAATACCGAATGGTGCACAAAATATACATTTTTTCAAGTTTAGAGAAATCTGGTACTACCTACATTTCTCTAACATCAGTCTTAAATCTCCTATGTGCTTGTCGATTAGTCCAAATACAGTCCAATCATCAAAATATACTTCTAGGAATTTATGGATGTATTCTTTAAATACAACAACTACTACTCTAGAAAATATGGCTGGTGCATTCTTAAGACCAAAGGGCATTACCGTATACTGGAACGAGCCCCATTCTGTTGCAAAGGTGGTCTTATGGTGATCCTCTAGATGGATCCTGATCTAGTGGTAGCTTGAAAAGCCATCAGTGAAGGAGTAAACCTCCTGTCCTCCCACGTTGTCTAATACCTCATCGATGAATGGTGTTGGAAATGGATCGTGAAGTAATGCATCGTTGAGCTTACGCAGATCAACACAGATCCTGATGTCTCCTTTTGTTTTCTTCTCTTGCACAACCATGGGGCTAACCCATTCACTTTTTTCTACTGGTTCAATGATGCCTGCTGCTAGCATCTTATCAATTTCATCCTTAACTTTTTCTTTGTAGCGCGGATTCAATCTATATGGGCGCTGCTTGACTGGTCTAGCATCCTCCTTCAATGGTATCCTCATAATTCCCAGGTCTCCAACTATTCCCTTCATCTTTGTGAACTTGGTGGGAAATAGGTCCTGATAGTCATGTAACAAGTCTGCAATCTGTCCGACTGTTTCATCGTTCAAGTAGTCTCCAATAGAGGCAAACTTAGGTTCTGCGTCTATGCCAATATTGATTTTTTTTATCTTGATGGGTTCTGTGAATGCTAGAATCTCTAACTGTGATCCCTGTTGCCGCCTTTTCACACACCTGGATCACGTGGCAGAAATATTCAAGACACTCGGTGTGTCCTTGGGGGCAAGTCTCGAGTCAAGGCTGTCACCTTGTTCTTGAATCCTCCGTTTAGGCTCAACTCCTAACGAAGCCAAGGGGGGTAGACCCTATTAAGTTACTAAGGATGATTTCTTAGTGTAATGATGTTGTAGTGAATCAGTTATTTAGGAGTTTGAATACTTTAACTATAAACAATCAAGATGACAAGATACGAAGATACACATGAAAGCACAAAGTTGATACACAGTATAAATATGAAGCAAAAAAGACCAGTGCCTTAATAATGGAGTCAAAAGAGATCAGTGTGCTTGCATGTGTTTGGAATAATTTTTTTGCGATTGCATCTTGGTATGTTTTAAGTTAAAAATGAAGTATGAATTGATTAAATTAGGCTAAAGAGGGACTCCAGATATACCCGAGAGTACTTGGAGTATGTCCAAAACAAAGCCTATATGCCTACCCGCAAGGAATATGTGGGCTGAAATGGAGTCTCTGTGGCTGTGTTCGTAACGCACCCGTTAGGGTGTGATAGAGATCTGCGCCTCGAGGTCACTTTTCAGTAGGTTCCCGCTTCCTTTGGGTATTTTTCCACCGTAAAGGCTTGATCGAGGTGTTGGATTTTCACCTGATGGTTTGTTAATTGGGGAGGGTGAGTCCTAATTATGCTAGTCACCCAAATGATTTTGATACAGCTTGACTAATCGGATGAACCGCAGCCAAGTGCAGAGCATACACACTGGAGTCTTGTAAATTTTAATAAGTTATTAAGAGATGTGTTCTTGTTTAAAAGAAAAGCCTCCAAGAACCTCTTTCGATCCAAGTGGATCTCAATCGAGGAATCAAGGAGGGGTTAATTTTAAATCTTCTGAAAAACAAATGATAGAAAAAAAAACTACACAAATATGGTTTTATGATTAATCCTACCACGAATCTCTTTCCCCTTTCGGGTCACTCGGGAAATCGTGGGGTAAGTATTATGATTACTTTTGAAAATAAGATATGGAATATGGAATTAAAAACAAGATAAAATATACTACCCTGCAAATCAGATCAATTCTAGTGAAAGGAAATAAGCAAAAAACGACGAAAATGGCACCGACGCGAATCCCCCCAGGGGGGATGGGGAATGGGCTCGAAAGAGCCTATTCAAAGGATGATTTTATTACAGAGGTTACAATATAAAAGAACTGATAAAACAGATATTTCTTGGTCCTTATACAGGATGAAACAAAGATATTACAGTTTATATAAAAAAATTACAAATTATGTGACAAAAGAGAGACCCTTGGGGGGATTTGAGCGCTCCAAAGGACACTTTGGACAGAAGCTTCCTTTCTTCTCTGTCAGACCTTCTAAATGACAATGAGTGAATTAGAATAACAAATTCCCCAAAACACTTTAAGAGTGCCTTTGGGACAGCCTACTTTATCTCAAAAAATTGATGAAATTAAACTAGCTAAACCGATGAAAAAGGAACCAAGGAAAGCAAGCTTTCCTTGGGATCTTGGCTTGCTGTTTGTGTAGCCAATTAAAAGCACTGATTGTAGAATTTTTAAATTATTGAACAGCAAAAGAAACTACCTTAACAACAAGCTATTAATTTTTCAATAAACTACTTGCGAAACTAAGGCAATTTTAGCTAGATCTCTTGAATTTGAACTTTAAGTGCACAATGAAACTAAGATCTAGAAATTTGAAGGTATCTTTCTAATTATATCTATGTATGATTTTATTTATGAGATATATTAGAATTAAAAAGAAACCTTAAGGTAACCAGGTTAAGGAAAGTTTAATAATTTTTAAAGGAGGAAGAGAGAGAAAGAGTGTTTGAAGCACAGGAATTGTTGGGCTTTGGATTCCGCTTTGGTTGAACACCGACGGACTATGTCATTTGTAAGATTCTGAAGATGAGGAAGATTCAAACCAGCTCAACCTATTCTACCAGTGAGATCATCTGCAACTTAAAAATCCTTGCACAGATAGATGGTTAAAACATAGGTGTTGCCGAAAGAGATGATTGGAAAGCATGCAATTAAACTTAAAATACATACAAATCCAATAGATCTAGAACAAGCAGCAGTAAGCGCATAAATCAAACTATAATAAACTCTTACCCTAACAGGAGGGATCTCTCTCCTTCAATGCCAACAATTAACCAGCAAAGCAATGATAAACAAAAGCAGATTATAGCTCATAAGCATTTGACAATCAACATCCACACATGAAGAGCATTACACCATAGATCTTGCCTCTAAAGCTTCTTTATTCCAAACTGAAAAAACAATACAGCATAAGAGCAACAACACCTCAATCCCAGTTCTAACTAGCTTGGAAGAGGCTGCTGTGCTTGGATTTATACAATTTATAGGCCATCTAGCCTAGGGGGGGCGAAATTCCTCATGGAATCAAGTGAAATCAACTGATTGAGAGTTCATCAATGCACAACTAAAGCTGGACTGAGCCTACTTGTCAACCGAGGGCCTGATCTGGCTGACACATAAACCCATACACTGACACATTGGCCCAAACAATGAAGAATCCACCAAAAATCATCCAATTGAGCCAAAAACGTGTTGAGGAGAGAGGGAGGGTGAAATTCCCCATAAAGACCACTGTAGATCAACTCTGGATCTGATTTGATCCCCTCCTTCAATCAAGGATTTGTCAGATCCAGTCAATCTGCTCCAGATCTGATTGATTTCAGTCAAATCGGTTGAGAATCCATTGATTTATTTGATTTTGGATTTGCTCCATTATCCATCAATTTATTAATTAAAATAATCAATAATTGATTTTTGGGGCTTTCTGACCCGAGGGATGGAAGATCACTCAAAACTTAGGAAATAGCGGGTCCATGGGTTTACATGGTGCTCTTAGCTTGAAAATGAGCACCTACATGACTGAAACTGATTATTTGGCCCACTTTTATTACAAAATCAATTTTTCCAATTAAACTATTAAAAAATAGCCTAAGCTTTGGAAAAATTAAATTTTAATAAAAAACACTGAAAAAACTGAAAAATTGAAAAATTGAAAAACACCTAGGGGGACTTAGACATGTTCATATGACTCAAAAGTTATGTCTAGCATGCTTACACATTGACACATAGACTCTAATAACCTCAATAGGCCCAAATGCCAAGCCGACCACCCCAACTTTGGAGGTATGGAGTGAAAAACTCAGAAATTATCAGTTGTTTATTCAACAACAAATAATAACCAAGGGAAAAAACACCCTGGGCTGATCGGATTGACAAATTAAGTCTAAGACACCGAGTCTTTTACAGACACTATCATGCTAGAACATTTATTACAACTCCCCCATGGGGTATGAACATGTGATATGATACAAGAAGCACTTCTAGAAGTACTTCCAAAGGTCTCTTGAAGTCCGAACAAGTTATCCTTGTCCAGTTCACCAGGATCACTTGATAAAAACGACTAAGTACAACTTAGGTGGTAACATTCTGGCTCCGACTGTGGGACGTGTGCTCGATCTGGTCTTTAAGGCAAGGAGAGGATACGAGAATATTAGAATCTCTTGTTTATATACCCTGTAAAAACATCTCAACCTAACAAGAAAAACCTCGGTAGCACAAGTTTTATAAAAAACCAAATGAACCATTAAGTTGATTTATTTAAACAACATAAATGTAACTAATTGAAATAAGCAAAGTTTTATTATAGCTAAGTATAAAAACGAAATGCAGAAAGTAAATGCTTTCTTTCAAGGAGCTTATTTTCCTACTCTAAGCATGCCATAAAAAGGGTTAAGTGTAATAAAAAATCCAATGTAACCACCTAAGCATTTTATTGACATAAAAAAATTTTCCCTTGTCTTTGGTTACCAGCCAAAGTAAGGATACCTTATTCAGAAAATGAAAACCTGCGTGATGATTCAGGATGGACGAGATGGATGGGAGATCATACGCATGAATAATGTGATAAAAATTCTTCCCCAACTTGTATGTGCTCATGCAGGCTGCTTCTATCCATGACTGGATAGGACTGATATACCAATTAGAATGATAAGGCAGATTGACTACATCATCATACTGATCATCGGGGCTTATCAAATGATAACTTGTTGCACAAGCCCCAAGTAGCTCCAAATCATAAGGAACCTCTATATGTGAAAAAGATGGTTGAGACTGATATTCCACTGACTGCATTACATCTGACTTTTCACAATACTGTTTCTCAATGTCTTCATTTCTGATACCCTTGTGCGACTCCACATGGTATGATTTTGAATGATCACATGAAAATTCTGAATGCTTCTCTTCCATACTAAGGTTTTCCTAGGCATCCATATCTGTGCTTCCCTCTATGGATGTATCGTAGATTGGACTTCCACAAAATTTTGAATAAACACTCCCATTGTTGGACATATCATGGATGGGATTCTCCATAAAATTTTCACAAGTTGGATTATCTATGAAATTCCAATAGTCATCACTCCCAACCATGTCATATGTGGTGGACTCTTCATCCATGGCATCATGCTCTTGCCTATCCATGTCCTCCTTGTATTCATAACAATCTTCTTTAGATAAAATGTTACAAGGAAATAAACTTTCCAAACCTTCATCAATATGAGGAGAACAAGGTCTAGTATCACCACACACTGTATTGTCATTATCATAGGTTTCTTTATAGGCTTTTGTCATGATATCATGAAGAGGATATTCAATATTATCTTCCATAAAGGAAACCTTTTGGACATGTTCAATGGGATCACTTGGTATGTGTTGCTTAGTGGATTTATCTAGAGGGATTTCTGGAAAGGTATCAATATTGCGACACACTTGAGAATACACCAAATCTTCAATGTCTTCAGCTATGGTGATATGAGGAGAGTTTTCAACAATGTGTTCCATCATGGGCTCCTCCTGAAGCTCTTCAATATGATCATTTTGGATTTTCCCTTCATCAGAATCTTGTTGTGTATTGGGAGATACCTCATTTTCTTTAAGAAGACGCTTAATTTCTTCATCTCTTAAATAATTTCTAGGATGCTTTTTGATGGGAGTATCATGGACTTCCTCTTTAATTAAATGTTCAAGAAGTGATTCCAAGTCTTCAATACTTTGTATCATGGAAAAAGGTCCATCATATGCTTCCGAGTGATACTCTGTCCCAGATAGGTAGAAGGTACAGATCTTTTCAAGGAACTTTTTTAAACCATTCATACTACCCCTACCATCATGCCACTGCTCTAGAAAAATCCAAAGGAAGCTTGGAAAAGAATTTATACATTTATCAAGAAGGCCTTGATAGAACTAATAACAAGCTTCACCTCGAAAAGTACTAGCAAACATTTCCATCATATGGTCTTCATAAAGAATATTGAAGTCAGCAATCAATTGAAGGAAATATTTGACATGCCAGATGGCTGATTCACCATAATCTCCATAAAATGGTGGAAGCCAGTTATATGCATCCTCCAAACCATCACAATAGTTAGGAAAACCGGTGATGTTTGAGAAATCAATAGGTTGACACCTTAAGGATAACTGGGCATCAAAACTCTCCTTTAATTTATCCAAAATAGTATCCATTTGATATAATGATTAAACCTTGTATTGACAAGGTGGAGCTATCAAGTGATGATCTTTAAAGGTTTTAAAATGTTGCATTGGCTCATCTACACACAACAAAACTTCACAAGTTTATGAGAAAACAGGGTTTTATCCCTTCAATGGAGTCGCCATGTGAAACAGAAAAATAAGCATTTATGAATCTTTTCACAAAAATTATTTTTTGCTTTTCTTTGTAAAAATAAAAACTGGAAAAAGGTCAGTGGAGTCGCCAGATGAAAATTAAAGATCTACTCTAAGCATTCATCAAACAAAGAAAAAACAAAAAGGAAGAAAACAAAAAGTCGTACTCGGGAATAAAAAGATTTATCCCCGGCAACGGCACCAAAAAGTGTTGCCGCCTTTTCACACACCTGGATCACGTGGCAAAAATCTTCAAGCCACTCGGTGTGTCCTTGGGGGCAAGTATCGAGTCAAGGCTGTCACCTTGTTCTTGACTCCTCCGTTTAGGCTCAACTCCTAACAAAGCCAAGGGGGGTAGACCCTATTAAGTTACTAAGGATGATTTCTTAGTGTAATGATGTTGTACTGAATCAGTTATTTAGGAGTTTGAATACATTAGCTATAAACAATCAAGATGACAAGATACGAAGATACACACGAAAGCGCAAAGTTGATACACAATATAAATATGAAGCAAAAAAGACCAGTGCCTTAATAATGGAGTCAAAAGAGATCAGTGTGCTTGCATGTGTTTGGAATAAATGTTTTGCGATTGCATCTTGGTATGTTTTAAGTTAAAAATGAAGTATGAATTGATTAAATTAGCCTAAAGAGGGACTCCAGATATACCCGAGAGTACTTGGAGTATGTCCAAAACAAAGCCTATACGGCTACCTGCAAGGAATATGTGGGCTGAAATGGAGTCTCTGGGGCTGTGTTCGTAACGCACCCGTTAGGGTGTGATAGAGATCGGCGCCCTGAGGTCACTTTTCAGTAGGTTCCCACTTCCTTTGGGTATTTTTCCACCGTAAAGGCTTGATCGAGGTGTTGGATTTTCACCCGATGGTTTGTTAATTGGGGAGGGTGAGTCCTAATTATGCTAGTCACCCAAATGATTTTGATAGAGCTTGACTGATCGGACGAACCACAGCCAAGTGCAGAGCATACACACTGGAGTCTTGTAAATTTTAATAATTTATTAAGAGATGTGTTCTTGTTTAAAAGAAAAGCCTCCAAGAACCTCTTTCGATCCAAGTGCATCTCAATCGGGGAATCAAGGAGGGGTTAATTTTAAAGCTGCTGAAAAACAAATGATAGAAAAAACAACTACACAAATATGGTTTTCTGATTAATCCTACCATGAATCTCTTTCCCCTTTTGGGTCACTCGAGAAATCATGGGGTAAGTATTATGATTACTTTTGAAAATAAGATACGGAATATGGAATTAACAACAAGATAAAATATACTACCTTGCAAATCAGATCAATTCTAGTGAAAGGAAATAAGCAAAAAACGACGAAAATGGCACCGACACGAATCCCTCCAGGGGGGATGGGGAATGGGCTTGAAAGAGCCTATTCAAAGGATGATTTTACTACAGAGGTTACAATATCAAAGCACTAATAAAATAGATCTTTCTTGGTCCTTATACAGGCTGAAACCAAGATATTACAGTTTATATAAAAAAATTACAAACTATGTGACAAAAGAGAGACCCTTGGGGGGATTTGAGCGCTCCAAAGGACACTTTGGACAGCAGCTTCCTTTCTTCTCTGTCAGACCTACTAAATTACGGTGAGTGAATTAGAATAACAAATGCCCCAAAACACTTTAAGAGTGCTTTTGGGTCAGCCTACTTTATCTCAAAAAATTGATGAAATTAAACTAGCTAAACCGACGAAAAAGGAACCAAGGAAAGCAAGCTTTCCTTGGGATATTGGCTTGCTGTTTGTGCATCCAATTAAAAGCACTGATTGCAGAATATTGAAATTATTGAACAGCAAAAGAAACTACCTTAATAGCAAACTATTAATTTTTCAATAAACTACTTGCGAAACTAAGGCAATTTTAGCTAAATGTCTTGAATTTGAACTTTAAGTGCACAATGAAACTAAGATCTAGAAATTTGAAGGTATCTTGATAGTTAGATCTATGTATGCTTTTATTTATGAGATAGATCAGAATTAAAAAGAAACCTTAAGGTAACAAGTTTGAGGAAAGTTTAATAATTTTTAAAGGAGGAAGAGAGAGAAAGAGTGTTTGAAGCTCAGGAAATGTTGGGCTTTGACTTCCGCTTTGGTGAAACACCGAGGGACTATGTCATTCGTAAGATGCTGAAGATGAGGAAGATTCAAACCAACTCAACCTCTTCTACCAGCGAGATCATCTGCAACTTAAAAATCCTTGCACAGACAGATGGTAAAACATAGGTGCTGCCGAAAGAGATGATTGGAAAGCATGCAATTAAACTTAAAATACATACAAATCCAATAGATCTAGAACAAGCAGCAGTAAGAGCATAAATAAAACTAGAATAAACTCTTACCCTAATAGGAGGGATCTCTCTCCTTCAAGGCCAACAATTAACTAGCAAAGCAATGATAAACAAAAGCAGATTATACCTCATAAGCATTTGACAATCAACATCCACACATGAAGAGAATTACACCATAGATCTTGCCTCCAAAGCTTCTTTATTCCAAAATGAAAAAACAATACAGCATAAGAGCAACAACACCCCAATCCCAGTTCTAACTAGCTTGGAAGAGGCTGCTGTGCTTGGATTTATACAATTTATAGGCCATGTAGCCCAGGAGGGGTGAAATTCCTCATGGAATTAAGTGAAATAAACTGATGGAGAGTTCATCAATGCACAACTGAAGCTGGACTGAGCCTACTTGTCAACTGGGGGCCTGATCTGGCTGACACATCAACCCATACACTGATACATTGGCCCAAACAATGAAGAATCCACCAAAAATCATCCAGTTGAGCCAAAAACGTGTTGAGGAGAGAGGGAGGGCGAAATTCCCCATAAAGACCACTGTAGATCAACTCTGGATCTGATTTGATCCCCTCATTCAGTCAAGGATTTGTCAGATCTAGTCAATCTGCTCCATATCTGATTGATTTCAGTCAAATCGGTTGAGAATCCATTGATTTATTTGATTTTGGATTTGCTCCATTATTCATCAATTTATTAATTAAAATAATCAATAATTGATTTTTGGGGCTTTCTGACCTGAGTGATGGAAGATCACTCAAAACTTAGGAAATAGCGGGTCCATGGGTTTACATGGTGCTCTTAGCTTGAAAATGAGCACCTACATGACTGAAACTGATTATTTGGCCCACTTTTATTACAAAATCAAATTTTCCAATTAAACTATTAAAAAATAGCCTAAGTTTTGGAAAAATTAAATTTTAATAAAAAACACTGAAAAAACTGAAAACTTGAAAAATTGAAAAACACCTAGGGGGACTTAGACATGTTCATATGACTCAAAAATTATGTCTAGCATGCTTACACATTGACACATAGACTCTAATAACCTCAATAGGCCCAAATGCCAAGCCGGCCACCCCAACTTTGGAGGTATGGAGTGAAAAACTCAGAAATTATCAGTCGTTTATTTAACAACCAATAATAACCAAGGGAAAAAACACCCTGGGCTGATCGGATTGACAAATGAAGTCTAAGAGACTGAGTCTTTTACAGACACTATCATGCTAGAACATTTATTACAACTCCCCCATGGAGATGAACATGTGATATGATACAAGAAGCACTTCCAGAAGTATTTCCATCGTAGTGACTTAGACAAGTATGCGCACCTGCGCGCTGAAACTTTTTGAATTCTGTTCTACCAGTTCTCTAGACCAACATCTGAATCTAATGCGCATGAGCTGTCGCATTGCCAATTAATGTTCCCGTCTTCTATTGGATTGACATAGTCGCTCTGGTTTGTGGTCATCTGATAGAGACTCTCCATGTTATGTTCCTCCTCCTCTGCTCGGATAGGTTCAATATATCTAGGGCCTTGGAAAGGATCCAATGGCGCGATGACCCGGATCTGCGCATCCTCAAAGGTCATTTGTCTTCTCTTTAGGTCGATAACAGCCAAGTTACCAATCGCCCAATCAATGCCTAATAGTGCTGGATACAGTTTGTTGTCGCCAATGATTTCTATAACTTCAAAGTCCGCAAAGCTACGAACTCCGTCAATGTCAACTAGCACCTGCGGTAATCGACCCAGAGGTGATACTTGCTGTTGGTTGGCTAATATCAGGTGGATAGGCGATCTAACTAACTTAGGGATACCCATCTGCTCCCATATCTGCTTTGTCAGAACATTTACGTCCGATCCTAGATCTAGGATTACCTCATCCATTTCAATCTCTCCCACCTGCGCTGTAATTCGCATCTCTCTTCCTGTTATTGTATGTCCTGTAATATTATGAAGAGCATGTTATGTACTGCTCATGGAAGAAGATGGCTGACACTGATCTATAATGCACTGAAGTTTTGTGATAGCTTGCTCATTCCATACAAGTTTTAGACAGCTCCGCAGGAAGGAATGTACACTTCATTTCATCTTGTCCTCATCGCATCTTCCTGATGTGGTAGCCTGTGGTGTCTGTACAAGGCTATCGCCACAAGGTGCTTGCTATGGTACGCCCCTAGGTGGCGGTACTTGCGATCCTGATTGCGTAGGTTCATCAAAGAAAGCCTTGGCTTCATGAAATGTCTGTTTATTTTTCTGTAGGTCGAGTGGTGTTGCTTTACTAGGCGCTCGGCGCACCCACTGCTGACCTGTGTTCTTTTCCATTTCCTATGATGTCTCACTGGTAGAAACACCGCTACGAGTCACAATATTGACTCTTGGTTTTGGCTCTTCTTGCTCGGCAGCAATAACCTGGCTGTTCTGGTGTACTACTGGCTTAGGTTCTCTGATCTTAGCTATCAAGGTAGGGCACTCCTCTATAGTATGATCATAAGATTTGCAGTAGTTACAAGTGGTAGTGGGGCTCTAACAGTCCCTAGCACAGTGTCCTACAACTCCGCAGTTATAGCAAGTAAGTGGGCCACGACCACGGCCAAAACCTTCTCCTCTTGCAAAGCCTCCTCCTTGGCCTCGTCCTCTGAATCCTCCTCCACGGCCACCGTAAGCCGGATCAGGCTGTGGTCCTGCTGCTAGACCCTGTGTCTCTGATTGGACTCTGTACACATCATGTTTTCGATCTAACATGAGATCATAGGCTCGACAATCCTATTCATCATGTCCTACAGACTTGCAGAAGATACAGTATAGGTTCTTAGGTGTCTTTACATACTTCTGAAGCATAGGACATTGCTGAGGCTGATGTCCTCGTGTCTTGCATATTTCACACCATGGTCCGTGTGCTTGTGGTAAGGGGTTAGGAGCCCCTGATGCTAAATATTCTGCAAATACTGGACAATTGTCTTTGGTATGGCCTTGTGCTTTACATCGTAGACACCATATGTCTTGCATAACCTCTTTCCCTTTCTTAAGTTCATGTATCTGCAACATGAGGTTAGCCAACTGGTTCTGTAGGGTAGTCATGCCTGTGCTAGTTTCAGCTAGAGGTGAAGCCTCTAGTTTCATCGCCATCTCCAACGCGTCATCCTGCGTTTGGAGTTTCTGTTGCATTAGTGGCAGTCTGATGTGAGGGATTAGTGCTGCAACAAACCATTCCTTATGCTGCTTCGGCACAAACTCAAAGCTTACTTGGTCTATCAGAGCTTTGAATTTCTGGTCAAAGTCCCATACTGACTCTGATGGTAGTTGCTTAATGTCCTTGAGCTCTGTTATACACTGAGACTCAGACTTAGGTTTCTTGAACTCTTTAATCATGGCATTCCTGACCTGGACGAGTGTTCTGGGTGTGGCATCATACTTCATATACCATGTTAAAGCTCGTTCTCTCAAGGTGGTGACCAACTGTACAAGTTTAATGTTATCATCATGGATTTGTTTAATGGTCCACATGGCTTCGCATAGAAACCAATGTTGTTCTGGGTCCTCTGCTCTTGTACCCTTAAAGGTAGGTAGCTTCATACCATCTCCCATTCTATTTCTTTGTGGTGGGATCTGATTGACTGGATTACTACCACTCAGCGGTGTAGGTGGAGGTGATGTAGCAATGGTAGGCATTGTCTGCAAGCTACTGGATGGAGTACCTATGGGATTACTCTGAGTCCTGGTATGTTTTTGAGGGGTATAGGGATGATAAGGGATACCTCCCTCTGGTTCTTCTATGGTACTAGGACTCTATTTCCTAATATTGTCTGAACTGTCTTCAAATATAGGAGGTCTAAAATCTACTTTATATTTCTTGCCACTTCGTGTTGTTCCAATGTCATCAAAATCACTTTCAAACTCTTGTGACATTACTATCTCTACTTATTCATCTGAAATCATGTCCATTACTCCTTTTTCATGTAACAGCATCTTAATGGACAAGTTTAGAGTTTTTAGGTACTTACCACGATATCCTTTGAAGAAGTAGTGCTCAGCCTCGCTGAAGCTCTTTCTCTGGTCAACTACAAACTCTGTAACAAAGCCTTCTAGCACACTCGCAAGCCAGAAGTCCACTGCTCTTGTAATGGGATTATCAAGGCTCTGCACGGTCTGAATCAGCTCCGGTGTCTAGACAATGTCTCTTTTCTTCTTGAATATGTTCCTATTTGTCAACTTTGATAGCCAGTTGTAAAGCTCATTTCCATAGGTTGCAAATAATATCGCATGTATATATAAAGAGATATGTTTTTGTAACCAGGCCTCTGTGCTTATTCTAGGACTCCGATTTTCTTTCTTAGCAAATTCCCTTAATTTTGAGTCCAGCCACTGGTGAAACTCTTCTCTAGTAGGATACCAATAGAACATTAGTACTCAGTTGTTCAAAATAGGCAACAAAACCATTTGTTGGCTATGATGGACAGACCCGGGTTTACTATCTTTAACCAACAACACCCCTAGCTCACTGGCCCTTTCAGCGATAGACCGTAAGCGGCCTGAAGTCTCACCCGAAGTGATTCTAATGGGTTGGTCAAGGAATCAAGCGTCTTGACCAGGTTGTGTTGTGATCCTCCTAGTGACTCGCAGCTCTACTAGCCACGAGGCCTTTATCATTGCGCGTCGCACGATCCTTCCACTAACGTCGCGTGATCTCCTTGCCTCGATGTTCCTCTAGCTGCGAGAGTTCTCTTCTACTATTACGTGGTCCCTTTCCACGTCGCGTAAATTCCACTAACTCGCGATGATTCCAGCCTTAGCGCATCGCCGCACGCCAAGCGACACGTAACTTCCTCCCAATGCTAAGCCCTTAACCTATGGTATTGCACACCGTAGCTCCTCTGCCGGTGTGATATCGCCTCTCTGCGATATCCTACTTCCGTGGTTTAGCGCACTTAGCTTTGTTCGTGTCGACTCACAAGATTCAAAATACCAGACTGTTTAACACTACGACTAGTGACTGTTCAAACAAAGCGTCCATGAACCCGCATACAACATGCCAAATATCTCAACTTATGTTTATCTTTCTATAGTGCTATAACTGAACAACAAATTCATACATTAAAATATAAACAAAATGCATAACATAAATGATAGATGCAGCAAATAAAGACAACACAAAAGTCAATCACAGAACACTGGGTTTTAACGTGGTTCACCTCCAGGATGGAAGTTACGTCCACAGAACTATGCTTCTCTATTATAGCTTAAGGAAAGGTAAATGCAGTTCTGTTGCACCTCATATGCAACTCAATATCTTCTCTCTTAGATCTTTCGTCTTCTCTATATTGTCTCTCTTACAATATACTCTTCCCTCTCAGTCGATTCCTACGGATCGTTACATGCATGCTCTATAAGCCAGCTACTGGTTACAGTAATATTGCTACCGCTAATAACAGAACCAGAGCTTGGCTTTTACAATAGTCTAATAATATACAAACAACTAACAAATGAACAAACCCCTTTACAATACAAAATATATCCCTTTATAGGCAGCCCAAGGGTCTTGCCATTACAACACTGTGGGCCTGTCCCAACAGTAACCCAAACCCTAATTAGTGATAGTCGGCCATATCTGTCCTTTGAGGTAGCCGCTTTCCATCACACCACAGCTCTCTGTTGTCTTCCATGCTTCTCGGCACTGATCATGGGTACTGCGCACCGCTTCCTGCTTCTGTCCTTCATCTTCAATACCTCGGCCTCGTTGCTCCTTTTCTTTTATGAGGGTAGCTGAGCCCTCATGTCTTCCGCCGCTGCCTTCAATGTAGTGGGTGAGCTCTCTCGTCTCGACCACTCAGGTACCGTCACCTTCCTTGACTTTTATATCTTAAAAGTCACGGTTTCCGGCTCTGCTCTGCAGCTGGAATCCTGCTACGGTGTCATAGCTCCGCTTCTTCTATCTCCGCCAAAACTGTCTATCCACCAAAAATAGCAGCTTCTTCTATAGCTGTGGGACCCTACTCCAACAGTTCCCTAACACTTACTTGTGGCTTTCCCTCCAGACACTACCAGCGGGCTTCTCCTGCTGTAGCTTCTCCTTCGCTTCCTGTGAATTCCATTGTAACTTGTCCCGAAGTCCCGCGACTTCATTCTTCATTGCTTCGACACGCTCTCGTGCCGAGTCAAGTGAAGCTTGACTAATCTTGGAGTATTCTATTTTAGCTAGTTCGTGGGTCTCTCTTACTTTTCTATTTGTCATGCTCTCACTCTCGTTGCTACTGAAACTTTTTAAGAACCTTGTAGTGTTTAACAGGTCTTCCTGGGTGTTATCTAAACTGACAATATCTATTTGTAGTTTCTTAATCTGAATGGCATTCGCCTTATTTTCCACTTTTTCATGTTTCAATTGAATCTCTAACTTATCTATCAAAATTTGTAATTTATTTATCCTTACCATAGCTTGTAACAAGTCTGAATAAATGATATCACTGGTTTGTTTGTAAAGCTGTATCTTATCCGGTACACTAATTTTATCCAACCGAATCTCCATCTCTGACATCTTTTTGTCATTCACCATAGCCAACTTAAAGGTATTTCTTTCGGCATCTCTGGCAGAAATTAGAGAAGTTTTTGAACTGTATAAACTTCTTACTCGCGGGAGCAAATTTCTTGTCTCTTCCAAAGATTGTTTTCTTTTCTCCATATAACTGACCTTGAGTTCCTCCTTTGACTTAAAGATTGTGCTTGATTCTAAACCATCTACACTTTTAAAGGAAAACTAATTTACTTGAACAACTTTCATTGTAACTAAAGAAACCTTTTTGAAACCATCAGAAACTTCTTCATTTAAAATTTCACCACCTTGAAACAACTTAGCCTTTTTGTGTGATCCATCTTCGTTTATTTCCATACTTTTGATTTCAGACAGAATCCTCTTACTCACAATACTAGTACCCTCTTCTATTTGGGATGCTATGACTGGCATAGTATGTGTATCTTCGTCAGACCTTGAAATCTCAGCAAACTGCAACAAATTGGCTGTTTCAGCCAAACCTTCAATAGACTGGTGATCAAACGGTTTGTTCTTGTTGGCCTGCTTCCTCAAGGAGATTGCATGGTGGCGATCATAATTTATCTTTGGCTCCTTTCGGAAATCCATATTCTCCAGCAATTTCTCTATGAACACTAAAGCACCTTTACTTTTGAAAATGAAAGAGCCAACCTTGAGAGGGAATTTAATATTTGAAGACTTTTTAAAAGCTCCAAAATGCTCTTCTTCAGATTGTAACCTTTGTCTCATGAATTCTAAAGCAAAAATCCTCGGGGTTAGGAAAGCAGGTAACTTATAAGACTGCATGGTAAATTCATATACCCTTAACATAGTGGAGTCTTTATGCAGAAACCATTCTCCAACTCAGGCCTCAGGTGAGGACTGCATCAAACATTTCATCTCGTCCAAAACATGGGGCAATCCTTCATCAAACAACATTTTATACATCTCCGACATGATCGAATTGGAAAATTCGAACATGTTGATTCGCTTGGGCAAATCAGAGGAGCAGATACTACTCAAAACTGCAGTTCAGTGACATTGGAACATAACAACATGTTGAACAAGTAGGTCTAAAATATAAAGAACCGAATCATTGGAAACTCACTTAACTGAAGATGGATTGCTTCAGCCAGGTACTCATCTAGACTAAACACAGGAATTAACTGAGATTCAGAGCCTAAGGAACTTATTTTCAATAAAAAACCAAGGATGACTTCGCCCACCCGACAATCATCATCAAGACCCAATATTTGACAGACCAAAGATACTACTAATTGGACTTCATTTTTAAAAATATGCACAGGGTAGGATAAGAAAAGACCATCTAAAGATTGACCTTCTTTCAGAATACTAGATAGGAATTGGCAACGGATTCCAGTTTCACACTTCTTGTAAAATTCAGCAAGGATCGATTCATTCACTGACTCATGGTTAACAGGGTAATTTTCAGGCAAATTGAGGTTTTCGTGGATGACTTTGGCATTGACTTTACAAAGTATTCGGGACATGGACTGACTCACGATGATTCTCTGAGAAGGGGAGTAGTTAACAGCACACCATTCTGCAAATTCCGAGAAATGGAGGGTTTGTTCGAGAGCGAAGTAATACAGAAAGGATTTACATACATTCAAGACATCATCCCCTTGTGAATTGTAATACCACAATCTTTATTTACTGACGGACATGCTTCCTATAGATAGGAAGGGGTCACATATGCCCCTGTCTCTGTCGACCAAAACATCCTCTCTGTCATCTATAACACGACCAGACCCTTGTAATTCTTTCTCCTAGTCCATAATTCAGTGATAAATGGCAATTAAACTGATGAATTATGGGTGTTTTAAGCCTTACCTGTTAACTGTAGCGGTGTATTTGAGAATGATAGTCGAAGGTTGACGAACCCGGATGTCTTTTTCACCCGTACGGAGCCAATAAAACACCCACGGGACAAGTCAACTTCCTTTTATAAGATCGCACTCCAGAGCGTTCATTTGGTGGTTTCCACTAAACCACTTTCACTTTCGGAGTACAACAAGATCAGCCACATGGACAGCGGTTTATATTCCACAACCGCCCTTTACTTTTATCTGCTACGCATCTTCCCGCTCCAAATCCATTCGTAACCATTGATCCACTTCACCTTTAATTCTCAACCATCAGATCAAGCACCACACAATTAATTCCATCGGGCGTCCTGGTCTTATGCCTCGTGCAAGTTCCCTTTCCAGAGTCGTCCACAACCATCGATGCGATCTACTTTTATTTGTCCGTCGTTAGATCAAGGGACACATACGTGATTCCGCTGGGTGCTTTGGTCTTATCTATCATGCAAGTTTCAGCTCCAAAGTTATCCACGATCATTGATGAGATACGCCTTTATCTCACCGCCATCAGATCGAGTGACATGTACTCGATTCCGCCAGGCTTTATTATTTTAACACACATGCGGTTTCACAAGGCGGATTTTATACGGACTGTGGATCTCTTTGAGGTGGATCAACAACCATTGATTCATATACCATATTAAACGCCCGGACATGCTTATCTTCCTCATATTTTCTAGAGAGCGGACATAGTATAGACCGTTGATTTTCAACTTTTCATTTCGCACCATTAGATTCCTTTTAATAACTAGATTGTTTTTTGCCCATCATCATATTCTTATATTATATCTTTTAACCAAAGTTTGACAAGCAACTATCACCTCTTCTTCATCGTGGTTTTTTCATCCTCCTGCTAAATAGATGTGTTAACAATTGGCTCCATCTGGGGATGATATCCTCCCTATGAGGTATCAAAGAAATCGTAGACCAGGTGCCTTCTTTTGATTTTCTACAATAACTTCTACAAAACTCATCTTTTTGCTTTTCATAGATATATCATTTTTATATATTTTTAGAAAAGGAATGGTATGCTTCTTGAATATTAGGGATTTCACTGCGAGCTTCAAATACACTCAGCTTACCATTCACATTGACTTGTAAAGAAAAATAAGTATTTACAGGCTATGATACAAATCTTACCTTCCTCCTCAGGATAGGTAATGCTTTAGATACCTTCCATTTACAGGGTTACTCTCCAAAAGAACCCCATTTGTATATTCCAGCAAAAATGCGTTTTGTCCTTTGTATCCAGCCACAACGTAAGGTCCTACCCACATAGGATAAAATTTTCCATGCTTGTCTTCATTAGGAGCGTCCCACTTCAAAACCAGGTCATCAGTTTGAAACTGCTCTTCCTTGATTCTTCTGTCAAAAGTATTTTTCATTTTCTCTTGATGTGCCTACACTTTGTCATAAGCCTTATTTCTTCGTTCTTCCAGTTCGATGATATGATTTATCCTTTGATGTATGTGATTTGGTTCTTCTTGCTGATCTTGGAAATATCTCATAACTGGAACCCCTAAGGACGTTGGAAAAACCACTTCAGCCCCATACACCAGTTGGAACGGAGACATGCCGATTTCTCTTTTAGTGCTAATCCTGTTGGCCCATAGAGCATATTTTAGTTTGGTGTGCCAGGACCTCTTATTATCCTCCAACATCTTCTTGATGATCCTCACTAGGCTCTTATTTGAAGATTCAGCCAACCCATTTTCTTGAGGGTAATAGGCAGTTGAATGATTGAGAATTATGTGATACTTATGACAAAAATTAATCATTTTCTTGGATTTGAAAGCAGCTTCATTGTCTGTTACTATCCTTTTTGGGCACCCAAATCGAGCCAATATGTTTTCTTCAAGAAAATCCATGATCACATTTTCAGTGGCTCTCCTGGTAGGAATTGCTTCTATCCATTTAGTAAAATAGTCTATGGCTGTCAAAATCCACTTGTGTTGACCTGATGAATTGGGGTTTATTTCACCAATAAAATAAAAACCCCACTGTTGGAAAGAAGCCTCAACTGTTATTGGATTCAACAGAAGAGGAAGCACCTTTCTCTTACCATCAAAAATTTGGCATTGATGACATTTACTGATTTCGTTATACACATCTGAAAATATTGTAGGCCAATAATAACCAGCTTTTAGGATTTTTTTTGCAGTCACTTTCCAAGAATGATGTCCTCCACAGTCTCCCTGATGAAATTATTTGGTAATTTGCTGAGCTTCATCTTCCAAAAGACAATTCATCAACACTCCTCCAGGGTCCTTCCAATAAAGATATCGATTTATGATACAAAATTTAGTAGATTTTAACTTTACAGATCTCGCTCTTGATTTACTTAATCCTTCTAGTGCTTGCAAATTTTGGAGAACAAAAACAATATCAGAATACCAAGGAGATGTTACAAAATCAACCATTACTTCTATCTCTGTATCCAACTGATCAGACTGGTGAGACAAAAAAATGATTTGCAAAGATTCACAATTTGAATTTTTCATCATTTTCGCCAACCCTTGTCCTTTAACCAGCTTCGTGGGCTTTATTTCTACGTCATATTCCAGTAATGTTGCTATCCATCTTGCCCTCCTGCCTTTTGGATCTGGTTGCGTCAAAATTTCCTTTACTGCAGCGGTTGGAACATGTGCAGTTATATGTGAATGCAAAACATATACCCTAAAATCGTTTAATGCTTTAACTAAAGCATATGCCTGGTTTTCCATGATGTCATAATTTAGTTCTCCATCCCTTAACATTTTAATGAAAAAATCTATAGGCTGTTCCAAATTTTCATCATTTTTCTATAATAATACTGCTGCTATAGTATGTTCTGAAGCATACAAGAAAACTGAGAAGTCCTTGGTAAAATCTGGACTTACCAGTACAGGAGCCTCTGAAATTGCTTTCTTGATTTCCCAAAAAGACTCCCTAGATTCTGTATTCCACTTTATTTCATGACCTTTTTTCAACATATTTGTAATATTCATCAAAATCTCAGCAAAACTTGGTACAAATCTCCTCAAGAAATTTACCTGTCCCAGAGATTGTATCTCCTTTTTGCTTCTGGGCTCTCCTACCTTCAAAATTGCACTTACCCTCTCAGGATCAATCTTTATGCCATCTTTGGATATTATATGTCCCAGCAGCTTTCCTTCTTCTAATGCAAAATTAGACTTCTTTGGGTTCAAAGATATACCATATTTCCTACGCTTCATGAAAAATTTCTCCAGATGATGTAGATGTTCTCTGTCAGACTTTGAATACACTGTGATATCATCCATACAAATCACCACGAAATGTCCAATTTCTCCTGCAAATGAAATATCCATAGCTCCCTGGAAAGTAGCTCCTGCATTCATCAGACTGAAAGGCATTTTTGCATACATGAAAGTGCCCCAAGGTGTAGTGAAAGCTGTTTTTTCTTGATCTTCAGGTAACACCTTGATTTGATTATAACCGGAAAAACCGTCCAACATTGAAATTCTCTCAGCTCCCACCACTTGCTGTAGTATGTGATCCATTTTTGGTAAAGGATAATTGTCTTTCATGGAGACCTTATTCCAATTGCGGAAATCTATGCACAATCTTATCTCTCCATTCTTCTTTCTAACAGGTACCAAATTCGCAACCCATTTAGAAAACCTGAGTGTTACAACGATCTTGGCATCAAACAACTTCTTGATTTCCTTCTCAATGACAGGGAGCAGTTTAGGGTTTATCCTCCTGAGTTTCTGTTTGAAAGGCTTCTCCCCATGATTTATAGGAACAGTATGTTGTATGATAGATGTATCATATTCTTTAAGGTCTTCATAACTCCAAGCAAACACATCTGTATACTTTTTCATTAACTTCACATTCTCTTCTTTCTCCTTTTCATGCAGTTTCCTGGACAATTTTATGATTTTGGGATTTTCTTCAGTACCAATATTTTTATCCTCAACAGCATCTCTAATAGGTTTTACTTTGGGATTCTTGGCGACATCATTCTGATCAAAAATCTTTTCTAAAGAAATTAGACCTCTTGGTATGAAATTATTTTTCAACTAGATAATATCCTTACCTCCCAGGGTTTTCCTTAGCTTCTTAGCATCTTCTTCTTCTGTTTCAATTTCTTCATCACTCTCAAGGGTCTCATCATTATTATTTTCAGTGTCAAAATGGGTATTCACAAAATCTCCTGATAATTCTAAAAATCTCTTGATCTGCATATCATCTTCGAATACTTGCCAATATTTAGAATTATCAAGAATATAGGGTCTATTTACAATCTCCACCTAGTACTCCTTCTGACTAGCCATAGAGGTTTCAAATTTTCCAGCAGCTACAGCTAAAGAATCAGCTACCAAATTTTTGAGTCTGGGAACTACTTGAATTGTATGCTCTATAAAGAAGTTACCAAGCATATCCCACACTTCATTTCTATAAGCCCTCATCCAAGGATGCCTGGTTTGATAGCTTTCATTTACTTGGTTTATCACCAACTCAGAATCTCCCAAGATCCTTATTCTCTGAGCCCCCAAATCTTTCAAAGCATGTAATCCCAATAACAAAGCCTCATACTCTGCCACATTGTTTGTGCATTCAAAAACTAATTTGTATGATAGAGCTTTGAAATCCCGAATATGAGAAATTATATACACACCGGCTCCTACACCTATCTTTGTAGTGGATCCATCAAAGTACATAATCCACTGGCCCTCTCTATTTTGTTTTGCTTCCAAAGCATCCTGTTCCATCACTTCTTTTTCTTTATGTTCTTCGGACTTCTCCTGCAATGCCTTTTCTAAATCATGCAGGACAGCATCATTAAAGAAAATAGAAGACCCCAAATCAGTATCAACAGCATATATGTGATGAACTTCAGGTTTATCTTGACTGATTACTTCGAAGGGAGTTATTTTTTCACTATATAATATTCTGCTCCCATCTCGAACAGGAATTGTAGCATATGACATGTCCATCTGTAAACTACCTTTCAGCTTGGAAGTCCAAGATCTTGACAACAGTACCCCGAACTTGGGTGGAATATTTGCAACTACTACATCCATGACTATAGTTTTAGATGGAAATTTATTTAGAGTCACCACCATATCTTTAATCAACCCAAGGCATTTTACTCTTTTAGAATCGAATGAATACAGATCTTTGTAGGGTCTAGTTACTTCCAATCCCAAACTTTCTACCACCCCCTTTGGCATCAGATTATGTGATGCTCCTGAGTCCATCATGGCATTATGAACCACTTTATCATGTACATTTAGACTTAAATAGAAAAGAGGAACTTCTTCACCTTCTAAATTTTCAACTTTTGACCCGAATGAAATAGCAGGGTTATCATTATTCAGTTCTAAAATGTCAAACTACCATTCCCCTTGATTTTTGACCATTTTTTTGATAGTATCCCTGTATTCGGTGTTTCTCAATAACTCATTAAATGGAACAGATATCTTTAGCTTCGAAAGCTCATTTTGTAAATTAAAACCAGAACCAATCTTTTCCACATCAAATGGAGTCCCCTGTTTGTTTCTTTTATCTCTTTGTACATCATTTTCAACCTCCTTATTTACAGAAGGCTCCTTTTGTAGTTCTTTTCACTTTTCCACATTCAAAGAACTAGAGGAAGGCTGATTTGGGTTTTCTTTCCCTTTATTTATGAGGACATCCCTATTCCTCAATCTGATTTTCCTCTGCACATCATCCATAGCATGTAAATAACCTTTTTGATACTATTCGGTTTCTTTTCCAAATTCTTCATTTTCATCTTCATGTCCAAACATATTATGTTCCTCTTCAGTAAGATATATTTCTAAATCCTGCTCTCCAAACAAATGAATCTCATTTTCAGGGGGATCCTCTTCATCAGTAACATAATTTTCAGGGAATGGTGGATGGATGGGTTGCTCTTCTTGATTTCTTGGATTTCTTTGGTCTCTCTGTCTATTTTGGGGAGGAACAGGGGGATTTGGTCTTCTGAAATCTGGATTCCTGATTTGGGGATCCCCTTGCTCTCTGTTGAAAGGCCTAGTATCCATAGTTAATTTATCCATCAACTTTTCCATGGTTTTCAACATCATTTCAAATTTAACACCAACAGAAGAGGATGAAGTAGAAGGCAAATTCTCTTCTTTTCTCCTCCTATCCAAATCCCTGTGCTTCATCTTTCCACTCGCCATCATGTTAGCTTCAACTTCTAGGGCATCAGTAAACATGGCAGCAAGAGTTTTCGACTTTCTCTCCCGCAATGAGAATGCAAAATCATTATCAAAGGCCCTAGCATAATGTAGTTTAGCAACTGCAGGAGAAGGTTTTATATCTTCCGGAATAGAGTTGTAAGCCCTCATGAATCTGCTTGAAAATTCATGAACAGATTCGAAACCCCCTTTTTTGAGACTGTTATACTGAGATAAAATCTATAGAGGATTCTGTTTATCATCCCACCTATCCAGAAATGCATTTTGGAAAGCCTGAAAATTCACTATAGACCCATTTGGCAAATCTTTAAACCACCTCGTTGCCTCTCCTAACAAACTTTGGGCAAACAACCGCATTTTGAAATCTGGGAAATCAACTTCTTCTAAGTCAATGAAATCTTCAAACTTGGCCACATGTTGTTTTGTGGTTATGTCACCCTCTCCATCAAACAAAGAAATTCTCTGGGAATAGTTTTGAGGGAGATCATGTAACAAAGCGGGCAAACACAAGGGGGCAAATCTGGTAGCCATTGGTCTAGGTAGATTTGCAGGAACTGATGAGCTTTGAATACTTTGAGAGGTAAAGGTTTCAACTTTAGTGATTTGTTGCAAATCTCTCCAGAGGGAGTCTAACAAATAAGATTCCAACCTACGAGGGTTGAATTCAGTATCCTTAAGGTCAGACTCAGATTTGGTTCTCAACAGATTTTTTCCAACATTAACTTCCCATTCTGGATCAATATGGGAATCTTGGGACGATGATGCACCAAACAAACGAAAACCTAACTTTTCTTTATTTTTCTTCTTAAATAACTTTTCTGGGTCTTCAAAACTTTTCAAGATTTTAGTATCAGAGTTACCTCGCGTGTGTCTTCTTGAAGCCAGAATGACTCCTTAAGTTCTGAAAAAGTTTCACAATGGAGTCGCCAGGCAAAATATACAACCTTCTTTACTGTTAAAAATTCCTATTTTCCCACAGAAATATTTCTTCAACTATGTCATTCTCCTAGGGTAGATATGCACTTTCGTCCCCGGCAATGGCGCCAGTTTGTTAGCACTCAAAATGTACCCAAGGTTGTGGAAGGTAAATCCCAAGGTAACAGCAAAACCGCTTTAGAAAGAAACTGGTTTTTCTTTCAGAGAGGGATCTCTCAATACAGATTTAACAAGACCAGATATAAATGTAAACACTCAAAGATTTTAAAAAGGTGGTTGAAACAGTACATAGAACCATTGGGCATGGAGTCACACATAGATAAAAAATATCACAAAGTCGCATGTTCAAGAGATTATCAAAGGCAAGATAACCATTTAATTATAGTCATTCATTGATTCATTTGGAATGGAGGAAAAGGAAAACAATCCATCAATACAGAGCACCAGATGACAAATTCTATATTAACTTTAGCAGAAAAAGTTTATAAAATATTTAAAATAATGATCAGAGCACGGCTAGCATGAGTTCTAATCATTCAACGCTATATTTCAAATACTAAGGAAACAGAATGGAGTGTAATACTGGAAAAGACAAATCATAGAGAAAGAGAAGCACAGACTGTAATATAAATGATTCATGAATCTCTGATAATTCATTCACATTCAACTTCGTTCTTCAAAAATATATGTCTTTCAAAATTCTCAACAACAAGATGGGGGTTCATAAAATAGATGCAAATATATATAAAAAATAATTTGATCTTCCAAGAAGATTCATAACTGAATGATCGGCTTAATTTAGAGTCTTGTAACTAAATCCATAACTTCTAGGAATAAATTATAGCTCCAATCCTAACAGATCATAAAGTAAAATCAACTTTATAATAGGTCTTCACCCAGTCAGCTCCATGTCTTCGCCCAGTCAGCTCCTCGGTGTATAATGCCTGTCTCTACGAATGAAGTATGTACTTTGTTTTTCCAAACCTCTCTATGGCTTTCCACTGCTCTACACTTGGGGTGTCACATTCCATCATCTCTCTGATTGATACTTCAAGCTCCATGTAAGCTTCATATGACACTTTAGGCAATCCTCTTCTGACAATCAGGAACTTTTGTAGAGTCTCGAAATCCTCTGTCAATTTATCCACAATAGTTTTTCCAGTTAGGCTCTTTTCCAAGTCATCGAATCTAGAGTGGTCCATGCGATTCTGAACTAACAAGCTATGATAGTGCTCTTGCGAAAAAATCCATCCCTCCTCATCCCAAACGGAAGGCAATCCATCTTCGAACAGTTCCTTGAAATCTTGCTTGAAGTTATTAACTTGTGAAAGCATTTCGTTGGCTCTGTCTTGGACCGTCTTCATTAAATGATGGTTGTGGATAAATTTCTTAGCCCACAATACTATGGATATCCTGTCTTTTATCCCCATATCATGTAATTTTTGATATGTCAATGAATTTAAAAAGTTCAGCGCATTCTGAGCTATGGCGAGGGGCTTTCTTTCCATATGTTCATTCACTAACTTTAATCTTTGGTGGGCCAAATTGATCAAAATACTCTGATCATCAATGAAGTTTAGATAGTGTCTAAATTTCATGATCTCCATAGATAAAGTGTCCCATATGATATGATTTGCCCCCTAGAGAGGACCTTTCCCAATACTTTTATCTTTCAGTTCATTGAATTTCTTCTGCAGCTGATTCTTGTCCTGTAATATTTTGTTTTTACTTTCACATATTTTGGCTAACTCAGACTTTATCTTTTCATTCTCTACCTTTAATTCTTTAATTGCTTCATCTTTTAAGCTTACCTTGGACATAGGCACCAATAAATCATCCGCATAAAAATCATGCAATGGTTTCTCTATATTCACAATGGAAAGGTCTTCACCGGTGGGAGTCTGACTCATTAATTCCTCCATAATCTCCTTCTCATCATTTTGATCCTTTTTCATTAAGGAAATTTGGGATAATAGTTCATTCCGTTCAGCCTCCCACCTGTCTTTTTCTTCCTGTAACTCAACAGATCTCCCTTTATATTCCATCATCTCTTTATGGACCTTGTCTTTCTCTTCTTGGAGAGCCAATAACTCGGACTATTGAACATGCTCAATACTTGGGATCTTAAATTTTTTCTTTAAAACTTGGAGTGCATTGTCCTTTTCCTCTAGAATTCTTCTAACATCCTGGGTGTTATCTGAACTAACAATATATGTTTGTAGTTTCTTAATCTGAATGGAATTCGCCTTATTTTCCATTTTTTCATGTTTCAATTGAATCTCTAACTTATCTATCAAAATTTGTAATTTATTTATCCTTACCATAGCTTGTAACAAGTCTGAGTAAATGATATCACCGGTTTGTTTGTGAAGCTGTATCTTATCCGGTACACTGATTTTATCCAACTGAATCTCCATCTCTAGCATCTTTTTGTCGTTCACCATAGCCAACTTAAAGGTATTTCTTTCGGCATCTCTGGCAGAAATTAGAGAAGTTTTTGAACTGTATAAACTTCTTACTCGCGGAAGCAAATTTCTTGTCTCTTCCAGAGATTGTTTTCTTTTTTCCATATAACTGACCTTGAGCTCCTCCTTTGACTTAAAGCCCGGGCTTGATTCTGAACCATCTACACTTTTAAAGGAAAACTGATTACTTGCACAACTTTCATTGGAACTAAAGAAACCTTTTTGAAACCATCAGAAATTTCTTCATTTAAAATTTCACCACCTTGAAACAACTTGGCCTTTTTGTGTGATCCATCTTCATCTATTTCCATACTTTCAATTTCAGATAGACTCCTCTTAATCACAATACTAGTACCCTCTTTTATTTGGGATGCTGTGACTGGCATAGTATGTGTATCTTCGTCAGACCTTGAAATCTCAACAAACTGCAACAAATTGGTTGTTTTAGCCAAACCTTCAATAGACTGGTGATCAAACGGTTTTTTCTTGTTGGCCTGCTTCCTCAAGGGGATTACATGGTGCGGATCATAATTTATCTTTGTCTCCTCTTGGAAATCCATATTCTCCAGCAATTTCTCTATGAACACTAAAGCACCTTTACTTTTGAAAATGAAAGAGCCAACCTTGAGGGGGAATTTAATATTTGAAGACTTTTTAAAAGCTCCAAAATGCTCTTCTTCAGACTGCAACCTTTGTCTCATGAATTCTAAAGTAAAAATCCTCGGGGTTAGGAAAGCAGGTAACTTATAAGGTTGCCCGGTAAATCCATATACCCTTAACATAGTGGAGTCTTTATGCAGAAACTAGTCTCCAACTCGGTCCTCGGGTGAGGACTGCATCAAACATTTCATCTCATCCAAAACACGAGGCAATTCTTCATCAAACAACATTTTATACATCTCTGACATGATTGAATTGGAAAATTCAAACATGTTGATTTGCTTGCGCAAATCAGAGGAGCAGATAGTACTCAAAAACTGCAGATCAGTGACATTGGAACATAACATCACGTTGAACAAGTAGGTCTAAAATCTAAAGAACCGAACCTTTGGAAACTCACTTAACTGAAGATGGATTGCTTCAGCCAGGTACTCATCTAGACTAAACACAGGAATTAACTGAGATTCAGAGCCTAAGGAACTTATTTTCAATAAAAACCAAGGATGACTTCGCCCACGCGACAATCATCTTCAAGACCCAATATTTGACAGACCAGAGATACTACTAATTGGACTTCATTTTTAAAAAGATGCACAGGGTAGGGTAAGAAAATACCATCTAAATATTGACCTTATTTCAGAATACTAGACAGGAATTGGCAACGGATTCTAGTTTCACACTTCTTGTAAAATTCACCAAGGATTGATTCATTCACTGACTCACGGTTAACAGGGTAATTTTCAGGCAAATTGAGGTTTTTGTGGATGATTTTGGCATTGACTTTACAAAGTATTCGGGACGTGGACTGACTCACGGTGATTCTTTGAGAAGGGGAGTAGTTAACATCACACCATTTTGCAAATTCTGGGAAATGGAGGGTTTGTTCGAGAGAGAAGTAATACAGAAAGGATTTACATACAATCAAGACATAATTCCCTTGTGAATTGTAATACCACAATCTTTCTTTACTGATGGACACGCTTCCTATAGATAGGAAGGGGTCACATATGCCCCTGTCTCTGTCGACCAAAAAATCCTCTCTGTCATCTATAACACAACCAGACCCTTGTAATTCTTTCTCCTAGTCCATAATTCAGTGATAAATGGAAATTAAACTGACGAATTATGGGTGTTTTAAGCCTTACCTGTTAACTGTAGCGGTGTATTTGAGAATGATAGTCAAAGGTTGACGAACCCAGATGTATTTTTCACCCGTCCGGAGCCAATAAAACACCCACGGGACAAGTCAACTTCCTTTCATAATACCACACTCTGGAGCGTTCATTTGGCGGTTTCCACCAAACCACTTTCGCTTCCGGAGTACACCATGATCAGCCACGTGGACAGCGGTTTATATTCCGCAACCACCCTTTACTTTTATCTGCTGCGCATCTTCTTGCTCTGGATCCATTCGTAACCATTGATCCACTTCACCTTTAATTCTCAACCGTCAAATCAACCACCACACAATTAATTCCGCCGTGCATCCTGGTCTTATGCCTCATGCAAGTTCCCTTTCCGGAGTCATCCACAACCGTCGATGCGATCTACTTTTATTCGTCTACCGTTAGATCAAGAGACACATATGCGATTCCGTTGGGTTCTTTTGTCTTATCTATCATGCAAGTTTCATCTCCAGAGTTATCCACGATCATTGATGCGATACACCTTTATCTCACCACCGTTAGATCGAGTGACATGTCCTCGATTCCACCGGGATTTATTATTTTAACACACATGCGGTTTCACAAGGTGGAGTTTATACGGACCGTGGATCTCTTAGAGGTGGATCAACAACCGTTGATTCATATACCATATTAAACGCTCAGACATGCTTATCTTCCTTGCATTTTCTAGAGAGCGGACATAGTATAGGCCGTTGATTTTCAACTTTTCATTTCACACCATTAGATTCCTTTTAATAACTAGATTGTTTTTTTCCCATCATCATATTCTTATATTATATCTTTTAACCAAAGTTCGACAAGCAACTATCGCCTCTTCTTCATCATGGTTTTTTCATCCTCCTGCTAAATAGACGTGTTAACAATAAGCTTGATGAAGTTGACGAATTCCAAGCATGGAAGTATATGTTCTCTCTGAAGAAAATAAATTGGACACCTACATGAGTAGAGAGGTTCCAGTTCCAAAGGGAGATGAGGTTAGAAGCCTTACACAAGAAGAACTTGGTCAAGGCCAAGAAGATCATTGTTGATTCAATCATAGATCAACTTGTACCACAAGTGTCTTCTCTAAAGACACCGGAGATGTTTGATTCCTTGACCAAGCTATTTGAAGGGAAGAACATACATCAGAAGATGACCTTAAGAAACCAGTTGAAGAAAGTGAAGATCCAGAATGAAAAGACCATTCAGTCATACTTTACAAGGGTCTCTCAAATAAAAGAACAACTTCAAGCGGTAAAAGAAGAAGTGAAGAATGCAGAAGTGGTGATAGCCACCTTGAATGGCCTCCTAGGATCATAGGATTCATTCATTCAATAAATGTGTGCCAGAAGGAAGTGATTGCTTTCAGCAGACTCTGGGAAGAAGAAGAAGCTTGACTCATAAGAAGAGAAGAGAAGATGGGAGCAATTTAAGATCAATCTTTCACCATCGAAAGAAGATCCCTTAAGCAATGAGGAATATGAAGAGCTCAACTCTTGAAGAACCCCTTATCCATCTTATCATTTTTGATAAGAAAAAATGCTATTATGAATGAAGAAGATGATGAAGCTGAAGGCTCAAGAAGGAGTCCACCCACAAAAAAAATAAAGATAAGTATTCGATTGTCATTTCATGATATTGTTTTGTTATGAATTTGTTTATATTTAGTTGATATATTATGCATGATAGAATGTTTGCATACATGTGATGGGTAAGTAGCTCATGGTGCTATACAACTCTCCATTTCTACTTATCTAGAATGAAACCTCTTTGCTGACATATTGGTTTAGTGTACAATCTCAATGTTGTCCTGGTAGAGATGGAAGGCATCTAGAAACGTTTCTGTGAGATATGGATGAATGTTGTATTGGCTAAAGTAGTTGCATGATCTTATATTTATGCATAAGAATTTTCCAGTATGAATATTCCTTATGAAATTTTTCTAACCATACAAATGCATTTGACTTGTAGGAAATATCGCATACATAATCGCCTACAAGCAAAGAAGAATGAAAACTTGTTTTGAAGAACAAGTGACGACAGTTCAAGATGAATATGACGAATGCAGCGACATCATTGATACAGAACCTTCAAGCTATGAAGAAGTCCAGTTCAAGAAGAGTGATGTCTAGGATGTAGTATCGATACATGAAGGGAAGTTCATAGTTCCATCATGCAGTAGATGGAAACATCATGGGATACAAAGAAAGATTCTTAGCACGAGGCTTCTCACGAAAAGAAGGACTAGACTACGAAGAGATATCTAGAACGAGTAAGAGTTGAAACACATACATGATGAGCTTGATGAAGATCTTAACCTTTGTTACAAGGTTGAATATGAAAGTCTATGCACTATATGGTCACATAGAATATTAGTAGCATAGGAAGCTACTTGTCACTCTGGTACAGAATGTTTTAGTGCATAGAGTATGGAAGACAGAGGGAGTGTGATGCTCTGCTTCAGAGGGAGAGACTACAGAATATCTTGAGGTTTGACATGGTATGATAGGATGGATAGATTACTGATGACTCTAGGATTTACTGAGAATAAAGTGGATTCCAACCTTTGCTTCAAGGTTGAAGGCAGAAGGCCAATGATGCTCATGTTATTTGTCGATGCACTATTTTCTAGGCATGGAGGTGTGGCAGAATGCAGATGGAATCTTCCTCAGATAAGGGAAGTATGTAGTAGAGATCCTGAAGAGGTTTGGGATGATGGACTGCAAGGATATGGCCATACCTATGGCATCAAAACTGAAGCTATTAAGTGATGCTTTGTCAAAGATGGTTGATGCTACGATGTATCGTCAGATGATTGGGTCTTTTATGTACCTAATGAACACAAGTCTAGAAATTTGCTTTGCTATGGACACCTTGAGCAAGTTCCTACCAGATCTGAGATATGTTCACTTGATTTCTACAAAGCATATTCTGAGGTACCTGAGGGGTATAGTTGATTATGGGCTCAAGTATGAATCGAATCAGAAGATTAACCTAGAGGGTTATGTTGATTCAGATTGGGTAGGTAGTTCCATTGATAGGAAGAGCACTTCAAGGTGTTGCTTCAGTTTGGGATCAGGTGTGATCTCTTGGTTTAGTAGGAAGCAATCCTGTGTGGCACTGAGTACAACTAAAGTAGAGTATGTTGCAACTTGTTTAGCTAGTTATGAGGCAGTATGGCTCCAGAAGCTACTATTTGATTTATTTGATCTCCAATTGGATGCTACTTGTATACATTGTGACAACCAGAGTTGCATGAATTTTTCAGCGAATCTAGTGTTCCATGACAAGTCGAAGCATATTGAGATCAAGTATCACTATATCAGGGATATGATGCGGAGGGGAGAAGTGAAGCTCTAGTATGTTGTGACAGACGAACATATAGCTGATGTGTTGACAAAGCCATTGGATAGGGTGAAGTTTGAGTACTTCATGGAGAAGCTTGGTGTTCTCTAGATCGAGGTTCCATCCAAAGGGAGGCAGTGAGTCTGTGAGCCATTCTGACATGGTGAGAGGATTGGTTCCTTCCATGGTCAGATATAAGGGCTGAGCCATTATGTCATGGTGATAGGATTGGTTCCTTCCATGTCAGATATGAGTGCTGAGCCATTTCAATATGACTATAGGATTGGTTCCTACATGATCAGATATAAGGGCTGTTGCCATTCTTGGAATGGAGGTGCCTGTTCAGTTACTAGGAAAACTCAGTCTGAGACTGAGGGCCATTCTGATATGACTTTGAGATGCATTCTCATATGATCAGATATGAGTGCATGTCCATTCTGATGTGATAGAGGGATGTGTTCCCACTTGATCAAATGTAAGGGATAAGCCATTTTATCATGGTTAAAGGATTAGGTTCCTCCCATGTCAGATGTGATTGCTGGCCATTCTGACTTGGTGTCAGATATAAGGGATACTGCCATTCTTGTAATGGAGATACTTGGTGAGGTACCAGGAATCCTCAGTCTAGGACTGAGAGCCATTCTAATATGACTGAGGGATGTGTTCCCACATGACCAGATGTAAGTGCGGAGCCTTTCCATAGATGATAGTGGATGTGTCCTATCATGCTGGTGGATGTGAGTGTTGTCCTTTCCACATATGATAGTAGGTGTGTCCTATCATACTAGTGGATGTGAGTGAAACGTCTTTTCACAGATGGTAGCAGGTGTGTCCTACCATGCTGGTGATTATAAGCACTATGCCTTTCTGACAAGTAGGTCAGATGTGAGTTCTATGCCTTTCTGATGAGAAGGTCAGATGTGAGTGCTAGCCATTCTGACAATTAAGTCATATGTAAGGGCTACTGCCATTCTCTGAGAGGATGGAGGCACCTGATCGGTTACCAGGTAGCTCAATCTGGGACTGGGGGTCATTTTGATGTGACTGTAGGATTGATTCCTACAAGATCAGATGTGAGTGCATGTATTTCTGACAAGTAGGTTAGATGTAAGTGCTGATCCTTTTCATAGATGATAGTAGTTGTGTCTTATCATGCTAGTGAATGTGACCGCTAGGCATTTCTAATGTGATCGTAGGATTGGTTCCTACATGATTAGATGTAAGTTTTGGGCATGCCTTTCTGATGAGTAGGTCAGATGTCAGTGCTGGGCAGGCCATTCTGATGAGTAGGTTAGACATGAGCACTGAAGAAGACCTACATGGAGGCTAGGCCTACAACCAGCATGAAAAAGGGCTGGCTCTGTAGAAATTCCTGTGACGAGAAGAATCATGAGATAGCACTCGTGGTACTGATCCAAATCGAGTGAGGATCTAGATCCAATGATGATGATCCAGCAATGATGATCCAGATCAAGTGATGATCCAGATCTAGTGATGATGATCCAGATCGAGTGATGATCTAGATCTAGATGAAGATGAATTGAAGATGAAAAGGACTTGATGATGACCCATATGATACAGAGAAGAAGACTTGTGTTGATAAATTGTGCCAAGAGAATACCTTCCTAGTTAAGAGGGAGTGTTGATGTAATTGTAACATTGGAATGTATTCACTTGTATTTCTTATCTATTGTAACCTGATTTTTATTTCAGGATGTATTGTAATGTGCTTGATTCATGTCATGCCCCGATGTTCTGATTGGGAAGTTTCTATAATGTGAAATTCATGTCAATTCATTGTGGGTAACCCTCCTATTCGTCAAGGGTTAAAGTCCCCACAGTTGTGGGGCCCTAGGGTTATTAGACTATCCTAGTGAATTCAACCCTAGGTGATTCATTGTAAGTCGAGGCAATAGTCTCCACCATTGTGTTAAGGATAAACCTCCTTGTTGGATGGAGGAGGCAAAGTCCCCACAAGTTGTGGGGCACTAGGGTTATTAGACACTCCTAGAGATGTCAGCTCTAGTAAGTCATTGTTAAGTGAGGATGACATGTTGGAGTGGGTTCCAAGTGAATGGAAGAATATAAATAGAGAGTGAGTCTCTCTATTTAACATACTCACACTCACTCATTGGGCTGCATGAGTGAGAGAGGGGAAGCTCTCTCAGTGAGTAAGAGAGAGAGATAGAAGCTATGGAGATCATCTTTATGTTTTCATGTTTTGCTACTAACATTGGTGATGATTCTATCTCTGAGGAAGTTACAGGGTTTTCTCCTTTATGGTTTCCCTGAGGAAAATTATTTGTGTCTCTTGTCTCTTGTGTTTTATTGATGTGCATGTTATTCTCTCAATTAAATATCCTAAGATCATAATGCTATATTGAATGATAAAATTCTAACACCAAGTAGTCAAGTGGTCCAACCACCGGCTTCCTCTAATGTAGTAGATGCATCTAGTGGGGTAGTCATTGGGATCCCCAATGCACCTTTTGATTCCCCCTCCTTCATGCATACTTCTTAGAGTGGTCCAAGTGGATCCTCCTTGTTTGTTCAGGGTTTCTCATGGAATGGGGGGCACATTCCCCCATCCACTCCTTATGTAGGTCCTACACCTTCATATGTGGGAATGCAGTTTGGAAACAAAAATGATTTTGGCCAATGTTTCTAGACATCATTTTCAACCCCTTTCACGAGCTCTCCTTTTTCTCTTTTTAGTGGAAAGATACCTGCTATTGTCTTTAAAATTCTAGTTTCATCTAGAGCGGCTAAAACCACTTATAGTTTACCACACACAATTAACCCACTGGATTTTTGGTGGAATCATTTTCAAAGAAGTCCAGCTATTTCACAACCGATGACTAGTGGCAACCCCACCTTTTTGTTTGGGAACCAGGGGGCAGGTTGTTCTACATCCCATACTCATGGTTTTCAATCTCCGGTTAGGCCTAAGATTCCTTTCCTAGAAACTTTAAACTTTCCATACTTTTTAAAGTTGATGAATGACCAGGTGTGGCATAGTGCAACATGGCCACCTATTCCTATTAGGTTACCTTCATACATTCCTAAGTTTGAAGGAAAAGATGGCAAAGATCCAAGTTTCCATATAACCACTTTTCACCTATAGTACTCTTCAAACTCATTGAATGATGACTCCGTTCGGTTGAGTATTTTCCAAAGGAACCTGACTCATTTCGCAGAAATGGTACATTGAACTTCCCTCTGTTGTATATGATAGTTTTTAGGATTTAGAAACGGTGTTCCTCAATCACTTGAAACTTATTGTTCGGTATGATGCCGACACATATTTGTTGTTAACTTTTCGACAAAATAAATCCACACACATCTTGGATCACATCCAAGAGTGGCGAAGACTATTACGGTGAGAAATTCCTATGGCTTGGGGTACCACAACAGACATCTTGACTCCAAAAATCAATCCTTTATAATATGCAATAGAAATTAAATGTCTAACACTAAAGGATAAGACCTCATACCTTATTCTAGATGGTTGAAGTAGATCCCCATTGAGCTTTCCAACTTCAGCTTGAATTGATAAATTACTTCCTCAACACAAGTAAACAATACAAGCATTCTATATATCATGGTGTTAGATCTATTCTAGCATATATAATCAATAATGTATAAGCATTTGAGATAATCCCATGGATAAAATATTTTTGCACAGTCTTCTTAGAAGGGAAATGAACAACCCAATGGGAAAAAGAAGAAAGGGAAGAAGGGTGAGGCTAATCAAAACAAGTAGAAACCCACGAATAATGTTGACGGGGGTAAGAAATATAATAAGAAGGTTAAGTTTCCCTGTAAGTTGTTCTAGGGAGACCAGTTGACTCATCAATGCCCTCATATGCATCAATCTCAAAAGTTTCTTAAGAATCAACAATCATCTATCCTAAAGGATGCATTTCCCTAAGGATAGAACATAGCCTCTGTTTCTAATATAGCCGAGGGAATTTCTATTTCTCCCCCTGATCAAAACTATATCAATATGGTGTGATATATCACCTTACTCCAAACAAGAAATAATAATGATGAATCTAAGGCTCAAGAAGGGTAAGTCTATGGTATGATATATCACCTTACTCTAGACAAGAAACAATAATGATGCCACCCCCTCACCTCAAAGTGAAACTATTTTTGCACAGTCTTCTCAAAAGGGAAATGAACAGCCCAACGGGAAAAAGAAGAAAGGGAAGAAGGGTGAGGTTAATCAAAACAAGTAGAAACCCACGAATAATGCTGACGGGGGTAAGAAATATAAGAAGAAGGTTAAGTTTCCCTGTAATTTGTTCTAGGGAGACCAGTTGACTCCTCAATGCCATCTTATGCATCAAGCTCAAAAGTTTCTTAAGAATCAACAATCGTCTATCCTAAAGGATGCATTTCCCTAAGGATAGAATGTAGCTTTTGTTTCTAATGTAGCCGAGGGAATTTCTATTTCTCCCCCTGATCAAAACTATATCAATATGGTATGATATATCACCTTACTCTAGACAAGAAACAATAATGATGAATCTAAGGCTCCAGAAGGGTAAGTCTATTATTGAAACTGCAAACCCTCTCAATATCGAGAAACCTATTGATCCGATGCCTAAGATACTAAAAGGTGTCTTTAAAAAATAATTTCACAATCCTAACTCTAGGGATGATTCTAACTACTTTGTGGTTGAATATTTGTCTCAAAATCATTGTGAAATGTTAGCATTGGAAGTGTTATAGAGTTTTCCTACTCAGTAGGATTCCCTCTTAGCATCTTTAGGCAGCATGTATTCGTCGAGCCTGTTGGCGAAGTTTAATCTGTCAGATGTTAAGATTCACCTTTCGTATCATGTGGATTTGTCAATAGATGTTTTTCATGGTGGAAAAACCATTGGCCATATAATTGTTGATGAAGGTGATTCCATGTGTGTAATGTTAATGCCTTGCTGGAATGCTTTCGGTTCCCTAGAGCTAGTTTCGTCAAACACTTTACTTACTGCTTTCACCGTAAGGTTTATTCATTGGCATGGTATCCTACCAGATTTTAAAATTAAGTTGGAAAGGAAAGTAGTGGATGTTGAATTAGAAGTGATTGGTTCTCCTTTGGATTTTAACTTGCTTTTAGGGAGAAGTTGGAATCACACCATGTGTGTGATTTCCTTAGTCGTTCTTCGAGTGGTGGTGTTTCCACATGAAGGGAAGTTGGTTACTATTGAACAACTTGGTTTTACTTGGAAGGGTCATTTGGAAACTAATGATTCCACTGTACCTTTGATTGATCAATCTAAATCGACTAAAGAGAGCTTGGGGTTCGAATGTTTTCATCTTTGATGGGAACATTTCATATCCCATCCCTGATAAACTATCTAGGTTCTACGAGTGTAGGGAAGTATATCGCGATGGTTTTCGATAGAACTGATCCTTGGGTCCTTCCTTCCCATAATGAAACTTAGGTGCCCTTATCTGTAGTGGAAGTGGCTTATCAAGCTATTGTTGACACCATTTTCGATTCGATCGCGACTCCTTCCACAGTCTTAGAGGAGTCAGAAGAAGCTTATCTATCTGCTTGGGAAGAGAACTCTTTATATTCGTATGACTGCTTGGATATGATTTTTCCTTTAGATGAATCCATTTTGAAAGATATGTTTTAGAAAGATAATATTTTTGAAGATGTTCACCATAGGTCCTATTTTCTTCCAGAACTGAGTATAATTGAAAAACAAGAGTTTCATGTGAGATTGGTGGAAGATGTTGATTTACCAATTAATCATTTTCCAAAGGAGGGAATATTTTCCAAGGGGAATATGGAAAATATCTCTGTAACCATTCCTATCAACATATCTGTAAACCCCAATGTCGTCGAAAATGTGAATATTAGTGCAAACTTCTCTCTGGAGGAGATTTCCATATATACTGCCTTATTTAAGGATTTCGTGACATGTTTGTCTGTTCATATGAGGATATTCCATGCATTGATCCATTGATTGTTGAACACGAAATACGAACCTACCCTGATGCTAAAATGGTTCGACAAAGGCTTTGACTTGTCAATCCCTGTAAAGACACAGTCGTGAAGGCTAAAGTGGAAAAGTTGTTGAAAGATGGGTTTATCTACCTGATTTCTCTAATGTAATGGTTATCCAATCCCATTCTTATTGATAAGAATCAAGGGACAATACGCATGTGCACTAACTTTCATGAACTAAATAAAGTGTCTCCCAAGGACAAATACCCCATGCTCTTTATAGATCAAATTATTGATGCTTGTGCAGATAGCAAAGTTTTTTCATTTATGGATGGTTTTTCTGGATACAATCAAATCCAAATCAAGCTAGAAGACCAACACAAAATGAATTTTATTTTTCCATGGGGTACCTTCGCATACAAGAAAATTCCCTTTGGTTTGAAAAATTTCGGGGCTATCTTTCAACTAGACATGAAATTTTCCTTCAATGACATTAAGAATATTGTTTATCCATACTTAGATGATATTCCTTCCCATTCTCGTAAGAGGAGGGACCATCCATATCACCTTCACTTAATTTTTGAATGATGTGGGCATTATAAAATACCCTGAATCCCCACAAGTGTGTTTTCTGTGTTGATTTGGAGAGACTACTCAGGTTTATCATGTCAAACAAAGGAATTCAGGTGGATCCTTTGAAATTTGAGGCTGTTGTAAATATTCCTCCTCCTTGTTCTATCAAGAAACTTCAAATCTTGCAAGGGAAATCTAATTTCCTTCGACATTTTATAGTTAACTATTCCTAGATAACTAAGGGTTTCATGCACTTGCTCAAGCGGGACAGTCCATTTGTATGGGATGAAACCACACAAATTGCATTCAAGGCATTGAAAAAGGATTTGTTGTCAGATCCTTTATTACATCCACTAGACTTTATATTATATCTGTGCATGTCAAAGTCAACCATTGGGGTAGTATTGGTTCAGGAGGATGACAGACTCCAAGAGCATGTTGTCTATTATCTCAGTCATGCATTAGCTTGTCCCAAACATAGATAATCCCATTTCAAGAAATTAGCATTATCAGTTGTTTATGTTGTTCTGAGGTTGCATCACTACATTTACTGAGGAAAACCAAAATGGTAGAAGATGTAAATCCTTTTCAATATGTTTTTTCTCGACACATTTTCAGGGGAAAATTCAACAAATGGATATTCATTCTCCATGATTTTGACTTGAATTTTTAGTCTTCTAAATCCAAAAAGTCATCAGTTTTTGCATATGTTATCTTAGATTTTCCTAATAAAGAGAATTTAGTGGTGGAAGATAGCTCATTCCCAGATGAGCATATCTTTTTTATTTCCACCTATGATCCCTGGTACAGAGATATCCTTATATATCTCCATACTTTGAAGTGTCTTGCATCCTTATCGAGGGAAGAGTGACATAAATTGCATGTGAATGCGAAAAAATACTTGATCATCAGTGATACTTTATACCATAGAGGGATAGATTATACTGTGTGTCAGTGCCTCTCCCATAAGGAGGTTGAGTGTGTCTTGAATGATTCCCATAGCAGAGTATGTGGGGGTCATTTATCTAGGTTAGCAACGACCCATAATATTTTATGGTCTGGTTATTTCTGGCCCAAGATCATAAAAGATTGTGTGGAGGTTGTGAAGAACTGTCACCCATATCAGCTCTATGCCAGGAAAATGCAGCTGCATCCTTCTCCATTGTTTCTCATCATTGTGGTGGGCCCCTTCACTAAGTGGGGGGTGGATTATGTGATGTGCAATCTAGTTTCAACTAGGCGGCACAATCTAAAAATATATCATTTTCG
Organism: Pseudotsuga menziesii; assembly: GCA_001517045.1. Lineage (NCBI taxonomy): Eukaryota > Viridiplantae > Streptophyta > Pinopsida > Pinales > Pinaceae > Pseudotsuga > Pseudotsuga menziesii. The sequence continues at coordinate 101,594 of LPNX010975661.1, read as the reverse complement.
TTGTTGATTACTTCACCAAGTGGGCAAAGGAAATTCCTACCTTCAAAGAAAATGGTGAAACAGTAGCTTACTTCATGATTAACCAAATCATTACTCATTTTGGTATTCCAAAGGATATTGTCACTGACCATGGTAGTCACTTTCAGAATAGTATGATGACTGAGATGACTACTATGCTAGGGTTTAATCAAGATTAGTCATCTTTCTTCTACCCGTAAGCGAATGGACATGTATAGGCAGTTAAAAAAACCTTGAAAACTATTCTCAAGTGTACCATCAACGCAAGCTAGTCAAATTGGTACATCATGATATATATTGCACTTTTTGCATACTGGACTAATGTCATGAGTACTATGGGGTTTTCACCTTTCCAACTCGTTCACGGGGTGGAAGTAGTTACTTCGATTAAATGCAAAATCCCATCTCTTAAGATAGCTATTCATGTACTCCCTGATACTACGGAATTAGAAGAACATTTGTTGCACTTAGAAAATATGGATGAATAATGCAGAGATGCGTTGACAGTAAATGAACCTCATAACATAGGGTAAAAAACCAATATTGCAAAGCGGTTAAGCCAAGAGTTTTCTCTGAAAGGGAGCTTGTCTTTCTCTGGTATCAAGACAAAGAACCCCCGGGGAAGAAAAATTCAATTCTATGTGGTTAGGTCCCTATGTTGTTTCAAAGGTATTGAAAAAAGGAGTCTACAAGTTAACTGATTTTGATGGGAATAAGTTTCCAGAGCCTAGAAATGGGCTCTACCTAAAGATGTACTATGCCCAAGCATGGTGCTTGTTCTTTTATTTTTATTGTATGTATTTTTATGTACAATATTTAGTTGGTTAGTGTTTCTTATACAATTTATTGGTTTTTACATATGTCAACTGAGTGGTTCATAGGTTTTTTGGATGGCACTAGTTTCCAAACTTGTAACTTGGCTTTAGCTACATGGGTAATCTATTCACCCTTAGGACAACTAGTTGCCTCTTGAGGCTCTTGCTTAGGTACTGCTACTAATAATGTGGCTAAGTACAAGGGTTCTATTGAGTTGTTATGGGATGTTGCGTTACATGGCATTACCCATTTGGAGGTTAGCCTTGAGTCTCAACTCGTGGTTTCCCAACTCAATGGAGATTATTAGGTGTGAAACCATACTTTGTTATGTCAGGTTTTGCATGTTATATTACTTGAAAGAAACTTATAATATATTTCATTTAATCACATTCCAATAAATGAAAATACAATCACTGATGCTTATACAAACTACATTCTATATTGGCACTTAACACACATTTTGTAAAATAAACATAACAGATACATTTGAGACACATGTAAATAACCAATATATATATATGTATGTATGTATGTATGTATGTATGTAAAAATTTTCCATAGATAGATCGATTCTTGATCCGAAGATCCTGTCATAATTATATAAATATACAAAAAAGAGGACCATAATCCATAAATATGCTTATAGATCTAATCCCTCTCCTTAGCCTCCTCGATTGTGGTTTCCTCCTCGGCCTCCCTGTAGCAGGGATTTCTCCCTTGCTATAGGGAAGGAATGGCTACCTTCCATCTATAGGATGGAAGGATAGGTTCCTGGTGGAGAAAGCAAAGAAAAATAAATAGAAACAAAATAAAGAATAGAAATGGAGAACAAAAGAAAGAACCCCTCTGCAAGCAATGTTAGGGTTCAGCTCCAATACCCTGCAAGAACATGTTAGAAACCTACAAACAAACCATGGAAACCTACAAGAAAATATGGGTTAGATAAAATCAAATAAACAAAACAAAACAACAAATTATACCTTCTCTTGGTGGAATGGGCCACCATGCCCTATCTTGGAGAAGCACCTCTCTTGGCACTGGGGGAGCTATGGCTTAATGGGAGGATGGATGAGAGGGAGTGTGGGTGGCTTGAGAGACAAATAGTATCAAGGCATCCACTTCAGGAAGCATAACAGTATGCAAGGGAGAAGTGATTCGAGAGTGACCCCCACCCCTCCATTTATAGCTTTTTTGGGACTTTTTAGGGTTTTAGGCCCTTGGTTGGGGCTTTAGCCCCTTTTTTGGGCTTTTAGCCCCTTCCACCCTATATTTAGTTCCTTTTGGGGTTTTTAGCTCCTTTGAGGGGTTTTAGCCCCTTTTTGGAGGCTTTAGCCCCTAAGAGAGCTATTTAGTCTCTTTTTAGGGGTTTTCAAGCCCTTTTGCTCATTCTTAAGCCTTTTTGAGGGTATGGGGGTCCAATCGGGTAAAATGAGGGTCATGCATGGGTGTCCTTGGGTGGTCTAGGCCATGTAGAGCTGAGTGAGGTATTTTTTGGGTTAACACTCCCTGTAATGTATAACGACCCTAGATACCCTCCTAAGAAGGCGTATCCAGGTAGTCAGAATCCCTACTACAAACTGTTGCATCAAAATGGGAATCTGCTCTATTCGCATGGTAGGGACCTCTTGGGTTATCATGGCCAGCTTCCCCTCAAGAACTCAAACTATACTCTGGTCCCCACCCTGTGTGGGCCACACAAAATTCCTAGGGTGCCCATCGGGGCATACAGGGCCAACATTTTCATTTTAAAACATTTAAAAATGGATTAAAACTCTCATACATATGTATATAACTTTATGATTAAAATTCATAAAAATAAAAAAAATAGAGAAAGAAAAATACCTAGATCTCCCCATGCCTCCCCTAGTGGGAGGACAAGATCATTATCTCCTCGGAAGTCCAGTTCAGCATACAAGAATTGCTCAAGATGTGGTACTTTCCTCTCCCACCACAGATAGAAATCATCATCACATAAAAGTTGGACTGATCCTCTGCCACCTTAACAAATAAATACCTCCCCCCATCTGGTAAGTCTAGTTTGGAGAGGGAAAGGTGGTGGTAGTGCTACTGCAGGGCTAATAGAAGGAACTCTCTCAAAGAAGAACACCATCAAAATACTTTTGTATCCAAATTTCTTCCTGCATCTTCTTTTGCAGTCAGAGAGTTGTTTCCTCATAATTGGGATCATACCCGAGCACCAGTCAAATACTATACCCCGCATGCAATCCACAACAATCCGCATGTGAGTTCGAGTAGCTAGATGTAACGAAGAAAATCTAGCAATTCTTACCACAGTTCTTACCACTACATGTGATGTAAAGATAGTTAGAGATGCATGTCCCCTTATTCTACATGCCTGCTGGGCAATAAGTGTCAATGTAGTCTTGGACACTCATAAGGTCACCACCCCTACCTGTACCGTTAAGGCTCATGAGAGTACCTCTGTGGGAAATACCTGTAATAAAATACATGTCCTATGATGTGAACTCCAAGATCTCTCCTTAAAGATCAAAGAAACCAAGGTCATGATCCTAGTAAATGGTCAATTTCTCTAGTAAATAGACATTGGCCCTCATGCTGGAAGTGCAGTGGAACTTCAGCAAACCACATTGTTGTAAAGCTTGTAAATTTGGGGTATCCCATAGTACTTCTCGATCCATGTCCTCGTGCTCTCTTTCCCTCCACTCTAGCACCATCTTGTACCTACCCATTGACAATTATTAACCATTAGAACCCATCAGTTTCTTCTAATTTTGGCCATCATACAAGTTTTTCTAGGTCATGCAACATACGTGACTGTGCTTTCAGAAAGTCGTGTATCATAAGGGGGTTGATTTAGAGAAAGTCACGTATGAAACACATATAGGTGACTGCTATAGTAGTAGATAGACCTGCATATGCTACATGACCCTTTTATGTCCGTCACAAAACCATAAAATTTTCCACAAAAATAAAGAATTAAGCAGATGAAAAGAAGTAGAAGGGAGAGACTACCAACCTGTAACTTGTGGATTTCAATTTGGTCCACTGGTTTGTCCTCGGTGAGCAATTGAAGTCAGAGGTAAATTGTCAAATCATATGTTTATTTTTTTTAACTATTTATAGAAAAATTCCAAATTTTTGGACCCATGGTATATAGCTTAAAAGTAAATTTTTATATATATGGACTAATACCATGAATTTTTACTAAGTGCAACAGGTTTGATATCATTAAGAAGTTGTTATTTATGGCATATAAAGTAGGATATGGTCCTCATTATGTAATTTTTCATTTATAACGTATCTTATGATTTAACCCTAGGATTACCTCTTTAACCACAGCCTATGGTGTTAAACCACTTTACCTCGTTTGCATCATTGTTCCTCTGTGTATAGGGCCTCCTTTTCATGGGTATCCTAGTTTAGAAAAATTTGTTGTCTTTTTGATACCCATGCAAGAATTGTGATAGGTTTGCGGGAGCCTTTTTAGTAGTTTTTTCATGACAAAATGAGCCTCATTTTGAATCTTTTACGAGTTATCCCTTTTATAAGGCTCCCTTCACTTATGAAGTTTCTTTAGGCCCTAGTATGGATCCTTAATATAGACTAGACTACCGAGTAAACTTGTTCATTCAGACTTGTTAAGAATAAGTGAATGATCATCCACTTAGGTAGGAGTTTACCCCTTTTTCCATCCTTGTGGATTATTTAGAAAAAAGGAATACTCTCTTTTCTGTGGAATTGAGATGAGTATCTTTAGGTATAGGTTTATCACTTTTCCGGACCTAAGGGACTAAACCTACAGTAAAGGAACACCTGGTATGAGCTTAGTTTTCTCTTTTTCATGATCTGGACCCAAACATGAAAAATATTCCAAGCATACTTTATGTCTTTGTCATGCTCGCTAAAACCTAAATAAAAAAGCATCGAGTTTACTGTTGGAAGTCCCATTTCTCGTAATCAAATGGATATTTTTGAGTGATCTTTTTTTCCTTCACACTTGCTAAACTTAGGATACATGTCACTTTTGAAGGTGCGTAGTTATGGTATTAGTTTACCCCTTTTCGTCCCTTACCGACTAGGTATGAAAAATGTATACCTTAGTATTTTGGGAGATAAGAGAGTTCTTCTATGGATTGTTTTACACTTTTCCAGCTTCAGGAGACTAAATTGTATGAAAAAGAACCCCCCTAGAGTCTTCTTCAGAGTTTTCAGACTCTCAAAACATGAAAACACCGATGGGCATGTACTATTTCGGGCTTGTAAAATCCACAAATCATTGACATTATCAAGCATTATTCTCTCCCCTCTTCAATCTTGTAAAAAATTAAGAGAGACTTGAGTTGAACTTCTTGGACACATTAATATTTAACATGAAATATAAGGATGAAATACTCTCTTTGGTTTATAAACAGTGGTATCAAGTCCTCCTTGAACATAACACTCTCTGAACTTTCTAATGCTCATGTCTCAATTTATACTTTCAGCTCAGCTACTACTTCAATTTTTTACTCCTCTACTTGTTCTTTATACATGGGGAATATGATCATGTCTCCTACATGAGAGATAAGTCTAGTTGTCATATATTTTAGTTAAAGTTTCCTTAGGTCACCTCTGTGTCATACTCAATGTTCAAGGATATGTACCTTCATATGACTATTATATTGATTCCATCATTATCCTTTTTAATAATTATTTGTGTCTACCTCTCGTATTCAGTTTCCTAGTCACTCTTGTGATCTGTTGAAGGATTCATTGCCTTCACATTCACATCATGGTTTCTCATCAACATTTCCTGACGATGAAGACCTAGAGTTTTGATGATGGTACCTTAGGATTCACTACCATTATTGGTGAACTCCTTTGCTTCAGTTGTTAGCATCATTCATTTTTTGACATCTGTCGAGTTCCTTCCATTTTCAACTTCAACACATATATTCACATGGTAGGGATTGTACTGGTTCCTTTGGATTTCGATAAAGACTGTAGGTTCACCTCTATAACCTAATTTGCACAAGATTGTGTTATGTTCAACTACACAGCTTCCAAATTTTAAAGGCTTATCATTGTATATTGTGGCTTCGATCCAAATTTGTAATATACGTGGTCTCATTACCCATATCATATGATGCAATCAAATATTGTAAAGGAGCTAGTGTTAGATTATATTGAACATGGCATCCTCATATATGATTTTGTATATGACTTTGATGTGTATTTCTTTCATGTATCTCCTCTGCTGCCTTGGTAACTAAGTTCTCCAAGATTAAAATATTGTAATTTATTTCAGCCATTTCTTCCCTCTGGCCTCATACATTAGGGGGCATGTGTTATCATGTAAAATGACACTTCTCCGTCTGAGTATTGACATCCAATGTGTCGGCACACAAAACGTCAAACTGGATAGAAGTAGCCAAAACAATATAGACAACCATGGCCATTTATACATCATCACCGTACTAGATGAATATATTTTTGTTTGGACATTAGGGTTGAATACATGACTATTTTCATAGAAACCCACGTATCATATGCGAGTATGTGCATTGCAACTCACGTATATATTTTTAGGGATTGCACTCACTGGTTTCCTTAAAGCAATTTGCGTATCATCCATGAGTTTCCAGTATCTATAGTCACGTATGCCTTAATTCAGAGTTAAAAAATATAAACATGATTAGTCTAGGATAGTTGGTCCCTTAATCATAACTATACCAACGTCCCCAACCATATCAACCTCCGTAACCTCTCTCTTTCCTCATGAATAAATAGACAGTAGGGTTTGAGGCGAAGGAATCATACTTGGTAGAGAAAAGTTATGTTGGTGGTATGCCTTCAGATATATTGGAGCAACAGAACTCAACGTCCTTGTTTTGTAGAGGAGAACTTGTCTCAGAATTTGGGTTGTAATCTCACCACACTTGTTTATCAATAAAGAAAGTTCTTCTTCAAATATTGTGTATTTGCACTCTTATATATTGTGATTTCTGAATTATCTTATTGTTTCATTATGAATATATTATTTCATTAACCATTGATATAATATATAAGATATTGCAGGAACATCTTGTTCTTTGTAGGTGACTAGAGATACTTTGGAAGTTGTTTAAGCAACTTGACTGAGAAAAAGAAAAGATAGGATCAACTACATAGATAAGGTATTCCATATTGCTTCCTATTTCTACTTTAAATTCTGAAATGGTTGATTGTCTGCAAGTTAGTTTAGTAAGTTGGTAACCCTAGAGGCCCTAGGTTATAAGGGTTTGTTTTCCTAAATAATAGAATTGGCAACTCCACTAGGGAGTCCAACCTGTTGTGGGTCCTCTCTTTGGGCTTCTTGACTAGTTTTTTCTCTATCTAATTCTGTTTGTGACTTGTTTTTATTTTATCTTTGATTTCTAGTATTGCATGTTCAGATCCTATCTGTCAATTACTTTTATTTTTGAAAAATTTTGGTAGCACACGTAGGTTTCTTCAGTGGAAGTCGTGTGTCCCACTTTGTATACACGGTTTTCCTCCTGGAAAATCGTGTATCATACATGGGTTTCCTTTACAATAGTCGCTTATTCTTGTATGCATCTGTGAGTCTTTAGGGTTTTTTCTTGTCCTTGTTTTTATGATCTCTCAGATGCTTGTGAAGGTTCTATTTTGACATGATACTGTGGTCTTAGGTTTGTTATTTTCACAATTTACTTGATTAGTCAAGTCCTTGAGTGTTTTGTGTTTGATTTTCTTCATTGGTGAATGTGTTAGGTCCTCCTACTTGGCTCTTTTGGGTATGAGTGCATGTGTTTTAGGTCATTGATCAGTCCTCTGAAACACGATATGCTCTGTACTAATGTTAGTGGTATGAGTAAGTCAATCTTGCCACTTTGGAGCTATTAGTCTTTGATTTCATAGTTCCACCAAGTATAGGTTTTGTGCCATTTCTTCTTGTTTGGGTGAAGAGTGTTACAATAGGGTCTATTTTCATCATTTACTACTATATTCTTAGATGTTCAAACTCACTCAAGTTTGCATTCATTTTCATTATAATTTTTGAATTTTTTTGAAAAGAAAAGACAAAAAATTTTTGCACCTTTTGCATTAGGTTGCATTTAGTTGTTCTTTTTGTTATTTTTCAAGAAAAAATAAAAGAATTTAAGTATTGTAGTTTCTCATTCTTTGTTTAAAAGTTCATTAGATTTCATTTTACAAGAAAAAAGAAAAGAAAAAATGGCTTTGTAGTTGCATTTACTTTGAAAGTTTTTATACATCATTTTTTCTTTCTTTTTTTTGACTTATAACATTATACAGTCTCATCTTGCTACCTTTTACTATAAAAACCCATTAAAAAGAACTATTAATTAAAATTTTACTAGTAAGTTTCTTTTTTCTAGGCTCATACATCAACTAGTCTAGGCTAGGCTTGTGGACTACGGAATTTTGACTGTCCATAAGCATTTGATTTCAAATGTAGTAGGACTTTCACTAGGTAAATCCTATTCTACATGAGACCATCTAGAAATTTCATCTCACACAAGAGTTAAGAATGAGGTCATGTAAGGACCTGGTTGAGGAGATGACCCTTTGATTCCTTGTTCAAGCTTATATCAATATTTTTATGCATTTGGGGATCTTGTCAATACCACCTCTTGGGCTCCATGCGATGCCGGTGTTGACAGGGTTTTGGGATTTTCTACCCTTCCCATGTATAAGGATCAGGATTACAACTGTTTCACTAGGATCTCAGTGTATTTGTGGTAGGATTTAGTCTCTTGATAGTAGGGATCATAGACAAGTGTTATTGGAATGTTATTTTTGATACACCTTGGACAAACTTGGAAGGTAACATTGGTAGATAGTTTGGGAGGGTATTTGGGTGATTCCAGTGCTTATTCCCAAGAACATATTAAATGGACTCCAAGTAACCATCCATCAGTCTTCACTGGTTCACCCTAGGCCCTAATCATCCTAGTATTTCCTTTGGAAGGTGCACCTTATATATGTTGTGTCTATGGGACTTTAGGACATTTTTAGTGAGTGCTATTTGGTTTGTCTGTGTTTAGTTGGCTTTTAGGTGTGTGTGAGTCAAATTTTTAGCTATGGAAAACCAACCTCTTCGTAGTTCAAGAAGGTTGCAAAACCTTCCTCCATATGATACAGTGGAGCCTCCACCCCCTCCTCAAAGGATTGCAGGTGATTGGAGATACCCTGTAAGTTGTTGAAGCAAATTGAAGAGAAGAAGAAAATCTAGGATCGATCGTCACAAATAAATTATTCCCTATTTCTTCCTATTTCTACTTTGAATTCTTAAATGGATTATTGTTTGCAAGTTATTTTAGTAAGTTGGTAACCACATAGGCCCTAGGTGATAAGGGTTTTTTTTCCTGAAAAACATCATTGATCCTCCATCTCAGTGATATATTGATCTACCATATCATTGAGTGAATAATCATGCCTTTGTTTGTTAATTCAAATGGCATGTTCTCATCTAAATCTCCCATATCTAAGGAATCTGCAATATCCTTATGAGGAAAGAAATTTGCGTTTGTCAAGAAAGACAGTTGCGCTTGTCACATCACATGGTATGTTTATACAACCATCAACAAAGGAGTTGGGAGCCTCTTGCTTCTCATATGTCACCAAGAGAAAAAATCCTTTCACCTAATCTTCATTCCCAAATGATGTGGATAAAATACAATTATGGGGTGAAGAACTATGAACCAATCCTCTGCAACCCTCACCCACCAAGCAAGTAGATGCATGTACTAATCCATTAGTTGGTTTGATAGGGTTTTTCTTCTTAACCTCCTTCATGAAGGTGTGACTTCATCCAAATAGAAATTCAAATGATTGATCGTCCTCAAAGATTTGCAAATAAGCATGTTCCTCATGTTCCACCATCACATGAGGTTCCTCCTTTCATCTAGGAATGCAATCATCCATATGGGATGGGAGGAAAAACATGTAGGAAGGAATATTGTATCTCTACAAATATTGTTGAAGTTTCTCTATCTCCATCTTAAACTCAAAGAGAGAACTTTGAGTGCTTCTCAAATAATCTTGGGTGGCCATCAAATAATCATTGATATTACAAATATCTTCATCATCCTTCAAGGATCCTCTATGAAACATATGAAAAATATCATACAAGTGATCTTTGTCTAAAATCATGTATGAAAATATACCTTGGATTGTAGACATTACTCTTTGTATCTTGTCCATGGATTCAAGTAAATATGAATCTTCCAATGAAGTATCTCTCCAACATAGATTTGATACTGAAGCATGAGTGTCATGGATAATGTTTTAAATCTTTCTTGATATTCTTTTCATCCAACTGAAAATACCCTACTAGGTAGGAAGGCTCATGAGAGTGAAACTCCTCCTCATTATACGTAGAATAAACCTCACTAAGCTCGAGAGGTGAAGTGGAAGTCGATATTGGGTCTTTTTCTTTAGATACAATGTCTCTATGTTTAAATGAATGTGTACTTGCAACAATATCCTAAATGGAAATATCTATGTCACCAACATAGAGAAATAAACATCCATCAATAGATGTCTCCATGCTATCTTGGTACCCATAAGTAGGTACATTAACCCTTAGGAACCCATCAATAGGAAATCACCATGATACCCATCAGTAGGTGTCTCATCACAACATCCATTAGTATATACTCTACTATCCATGTCTAGAATGTATAGATATTATTTTACACACTCTTCTCCTTTACTGCCAACATCTTGCAATGGATTTCGATCCCCTTCATATATGTTTGCTTCATGGATTCCATAAACAATATTACCTCCACCCTCTTCATGCTCATACAAAAGGGTATATTTAATTGTGTATTCACCATTGTCTAAATCACTTTCTCCATAAATATTTGATGTAGAACACTTTGATGATGAGACTTCATTTTGTTGCAACCTTTGCTCCAATTCTCTACAAACATTGTTGACAATATGTTCCACTCTTATGTGATGTGAGTTTCCAAAAGGATCCATTTTTCTAAATATGATACTATTCTCAATTTCACATAACTCTTGAAAATACAAGTATTCATGTATCTCTTTTTTAATGCTTGGTATCTTTGGAGGTACTCATAAGGCTAAATTTTTAGTGGCTTTCCTCAAAAGAATACCATGCCACCAACAATATCAAACATCCTAGTTTGGCCCCTCTATATTCATCGTACACTTGGTTAAAGAAAGTAGCCATCCTCATATTGTTGTAGGCTTCCATCTATGTATATGATTTCTTCTTCCTCATATGGTTCGAAATATTCATCACTTATTAGTATGTGCCTCATAACCGCTAACTTGAAGTTGTGATTTGCAACATTTATTCAAATGAAGGCTTACATTCCATAGGAGTATAGGAAAGTGGTTTGATACCACTTATTAATATCCCCAAATTGGAATTCAATATATATTAACTATAACACCAAGAATAAATAAGAAAGCTCAAGACTAAGTGTTGGAAATGCATTGGGATTGACTAGACTTCTTGGAAAAAATTATAGGTTCTTCTAAAACTGAAACAGACTTAGGAAATTGATAATATATAATATAATTAAAGGTATAAATAGATAAAATAGATACACATAATATAATAATTCATTCATAGCTAGAACATGATGCAAAATTCTCAGGTTTCGTTTGTGCAAAGCATTGCGACCATTTAGGTTTCAAGCATCAACGAGGCTGTAGTATAATTCCATGATCCTAGGCACCCCATAATATGAAAATTAGATCAATGATATTGGAATAGGTCTAAATCATATGTTTGGATAAATTTTGACACAGTTTTAGAGTAATATTTTAGGTAAGACAATTATAAAACAACTCAGCTACTCTTGATTTAGGGATTCGCAAATGATCTGAAAGGATTTCCAATTTGAAAAGTTAGATATGCATGATGTTAATTAGGCTATTAAATAAATATAGGAACAAAAATAATTTGAATTCATGAAGTATAAGTTCGTTTATATAAAGATTACTAAAAACCAGACAATTTCTATGCAAATCTAGACAAGGTCTTGGAGATAACTTTAGAAATGCAAAATTTTGTATTGGAATAACTTCAGGACTTATACAAATGGTTTATAATTAGAAATTAAATTCATATGGGATTCCATAAAGGATTCATATTTACATAGTGGATTTACTTCTTCATAGAATGATAGATAATAGAAGAGAAAGGAGAATAATTGATCCAGATGGAGATCGGTGGCCACCCACCTATTCCACTGGCTCAAAACAATTGTCCATTGTGGCAGTTTCCTAGTTATTTTTTGGTAGTTTTTTGAGTCCTAAACTTCCGGGGCTATTTTGAGTCCTTAAACAATGTTTTTTGGAGATTTAGGGATAAATAGTTTCCATTGGCATACATTTGGTTGACCAAAAGTTGTAAATCTTATATAGACCTTTCCAACGAGCTATCGAATGCCCAAATCGGAGATCGTATGCAAACGTTATGACCCCGGGAAGTTGACTATTCAACTTACCACCTTGGGGCCGCAAACTTTATGACGGTTCATCTTCTAGGGTTACATTTTGGGACTTTTGGGGTTCTCATCTCATTATTATTATAAATAGGTCCCTTTGGCCTCATTTTGTAATAAGCTTGGCACGAATGAGCATAGCGGCCACATCTCTTCTCAGAAATAGCTACCACCATTCTCGCAATTGTATTACAGTCTGTTCTATTTCCACCATTTAATAGAATATGTGTTTACTGTATCTCTGTTATCTTTGCAAAATGTCTGTTATTATGATTCTATATATGTTCTTTCATTTTTTTCACACATAAATTTGGATCAGTGGTATTAGAGCAATCTGCTCTTTGATTGTTTCTCGGTGCATGTCCCCGACAAGGTCTGAGTATAGAGAGTTTGGTCTCGAACTAGTTTCACTTGATCATTCTCGCTATCCCGAACTGTTAGTTTTTCATCACATTTAAGCTAGCATTATGATCTTAGGATCTTTTCACTGAGAGAATAACAAGCACAGCAATAAAACACAAGCACATCACAAGAGACAAGAGACACAAAGAGTTTTCCTCGGTGAAACCATAAAGGAGAAAACCCCACAACTTCCTCTAAGATAGAATCAACACCAAAACAGTAAGAGATCTCCCAAAACAGCAGTAGTCTTCTGTCTTCTGTCTAGTCCCAAAATTTCCTTCTCCAGTAGTGCGCCACACTTGGGAGAGCAAGTGATGCATTTCACAAGTGATAAATAGAGAGACTCTCACTCTCTATTTATATTCATCCGTTCACTTGAATTGTCTTTTCACACATATGCTCAACCTAATAATTACTACTCGAGCCTACACCTTAATTAGTGTATAATAACTCAAGTGCCCCAAAACTGTGGGGACTTACCTAATGACTTGATATGACTTGATTACATTATTAATCCTCCCGATCGGAACATTGGGGCATGACCACATGACTCAAATACATAATAGAGACATCCAGGAATAAACATCAGGTTTACAATATATAGGATACATAGAAGAATACATTCTGAAGTTACATATACATCAACACTCCCTCTTAACTAGGAAGGTATTCTTTCGACACAATTTTCACCACTGGTCTTCTTCTCTGTATCAACTGGATCATCTCGTCTTCAAGTCATCTTCGTCTTCAAGTCATCATCGGATCTGGATCATCTATCGATCTAGATCATCATCACTGGACTGGATCTGGATCATCACTCGATCTGGATTATTACTGCTGGATCATCATTACTGGATCTAGATCATCTCTCGATCTGGATCATCATCACTGAACTGGATCTAGATCATCTCTCGATCTGGATCATTACTACTGGATCATCATTAATAGATCTGGATCATCACTCAATTTGGATCAACACTAGTGCTATCTCATGATTCTTCTCATCATAGGAAGTTCTACAGAGCCAACCCTTTTTCATGCTGGTTGTAGGCATACCCTCATTTAGGTCTTCGCCCAACACTTACATCTGACCTGCTCGTCAAAAAGGCATGCCCAACACTCACATCTGATCATGTAGTAAACTACAATCCCATCAGAAAGGCCCAACACTCACATTCACCAGCATGATAGGACACACCTACTATCATCTGTGAAATGGCTCAGCACTTATAACCACCAGCATGATAGGACACACCTACTATCATCTGTGGAAATGGCTCAGCACTTACAACCACCAGCATGATAGGACACACCTACTATCATCTATGGAAAGGCACATCGCTCACATCCACCATCATGGTAGGACACACCTACTACCATCTATGGAAAGGATCAGCACTTACAATCACCAGCATGGTAGGACACACCTACTACCATCTGTGAAAAGGCTCTGCACTTACAACCACCAGCATGGTAGGACACACCTACTACCATCTGTGAAAAGGAACTGCACTTATAGTCACCAGCATGATAGGACACACCTACTATCATCTGTGAAATGGCTCAGCACTTATAACCACCAGCATGATAGGACACACCTACTATCATCTATGACAAGGCTCAACACTTACATCCATCCAGGAGGGAACACATCCTGCTCACAATGATGGAAGGGCATGCACTCATATCTGATCATGAGGGGAACACATCCCAACAATCATATCAGAATGGCCCCCTGTCCTCCTCGACTGAGCTACCTGGTAACTGACCAAGCGCCTCCATTATCCTAGAGAATGGTAGTTGCCCTTACATCTGACCTGCTCGTCGGAATGGCCAATACTCACATATGACATGGAAGGAACTTAATCCTTTAGCCATGAGCATAATGGTTCAGCCCTTACATCTGACCAAGTGGGAACACATCCCTCTATCACATCAGAATGGCTACTCAGTTCTTGCACTGAGTGTTCTTGGTAACTGACCAGGTGCCTCCATTCCTAGAATGGAAATTACTCTTACATCTATCCTGCTCGACAGAATGGCCAGCACTCATATTTGACATGGAAGGGAGTAACCCTACCACCATGACAGAATGGCTCAGCCCTTATATCTGACCTACTCATAAGAATGGCTATGGATCTTAGCACTCATATATGACATGGAAGGAACCAATCCTCTCACGATGACAGAATGGCTTAGCCCTTACATCTAACCATGGAAGGAACCAATGCTCTCACCATGTCAGAATGGCTATGGGTCTCATCACTTTCTCTAGGAGGAAGCCTCAATCTGGAGAACACCAAGTCTCTCTCTGAAGTACTCTAACTTCATCCTAGCTAATGGCTTCATCAATACATCAGCTATCTGTTCCTCCGTCGCAACATACAGGAGCTTCACTGCTCCTCTCTGCACCATATCCCTGCTATAGTGATACTTGATCTCAATATGATTCGACTTGTCATGAAACAATGGATTCTTTGACAACTTCATGCAACTCTGGTTGTCACAATGTATACAAGTAGCATCTAACTGGAGATCAAATATATCAGACAATAGCTTCCGCAACCATACTGCCTCACAACTAGCTGAACAAGCTACGACATACTCTGCTTCAGCCGTACTCAGTGCCACACAGGATTGCTTCCTGCTAAACCAAGAGATCACACCTGATCCCATACTGAAGCAACATCTTGAAGTACTCTTCCTATTGATGGCACTGCCTGCCCAATCTAAATCAACATAACCTTCTACGTTAATCTTCTGATTCGCATCGTACTTGATCCCATAATCAATTGTACCCTTCAGGTACCTTAGAATATGCTTTGCAGCTATCAAGTGAACACTCCTCGGATCTATCAAGTACTGGCTCAAGGTGTTCACAGCAAAGCAAATGTCTGGTCTCATGTTCGTCAGGTACATCAATGACCCAATCATCTGACGATACATCGTAGCATCAATCGACTCTGACGAAGTATCACTCAATAGCTTCAGGTTCGATGCCATAGGTGTGGCCATTTCCTTGCAGTCCATCATCCCGAACCTCTTCAGGATCTCTACTGCATACTTCCCTTCTCCAAGGAAGATCCCATCTGTACTCTGCCACACCTCCATACCTAGAACAGTAGTGCATCAACACATAAAAAGAGTATCACTAGTCTTCCACCTTCAACCTTGGATCAAAGGTTGGAATCCACGTCACTCTCAGTAAAGCCTAGAATCATCAGTAATCTACCCATCCTATCGTACCATGTCGAACCTCAGGATATTCTGCAATCACTCCCTCTGAAGCGTAGCATCATACTCCCTCTGTCTTCCGTACTCAATGCATTGAAACGTTCTGTACTGGAGTGACAAGTAGTATCCATCTAGGATCACTGGATACTAAGATCCTCTATCTTGAACTTCTTCAAAAGTTCATCTTGCGCCCATCTGTGAGCTTGTCATCCTCTATCAACCTTGTAGAAAAGGTTAAGATATTCATCAAGCTCATCATGTATGTGTTATCCCATGGGTGTCTTTTGAACTCATACAAGGCCTTCTTTAATTTGCACACATGATTATGCATGTCATGTGACTTCGCTTCTATTAGTTGTAAATGTTTCTTTGTAGACTATTCCTTCTCTTCATGAGAAGCCTCATGGTACGAATATTGCTTTGTATCCCACGATGTTTCCATCTACTGCATGATGGAACTATGAACTTCTCTTCAGGTCTCGATACTATGCCTAGACACCATTCTTCTTGAACTGATCTTCCCTTTGTTCTTGGTGGCTGGAAGGTTTTGCATCAATGATGTCACTGCACTCATCATATTATTCTTTGTCTTTGAACTGTCGCCACTTGTTCTTCGGAACAAGTCTTCATTCTTCTTTGCTTGTAGGCAATTATGTATGCGATCTTTCCTACAAGTCAAATGCAATTGTATGGTTAGAAACATTTCATAAGGAATATTTATACTGGAAAACACTTATGCATAAATATATGATCATGCAACTACTTTAGCCAATACAACATTCATCCATATCTCATTGAAACTTTCTAGATGCCTTCCATCTCTACCAGGACAACATTGATATTGTGCACTAATCCAATATGTCAGCAAAGAGGTTTCATTCTAGATAAGTAGCAATGGAGAATTTGTATAGCCCCATGAGCTACTTACCCATCACATGCATATTAGTAGTATTCTGTCATTAATGCAAACATCCTATCATGCATAATACAATAACTGAATATAAACAAATGCATAACAAAATAATATAATGAAATGACAATTGAATACTTATCTTTATTTGTTTCGAAGGTAGACTCCTTCTTGAGCCTTCAGCTTCATCATCTTCTTCATTCATAATAGCATCGTTTCTTATACAAAATCTAAGGTGGATAAGAAGTTCTTCAATAGTTGAGTTCTTCATACTCCTCATTGATTGAGGGATCTTCTTTGGATGGCGATATCTTGATCTTCAATTCCACCCCTCTTCTCTTCTCTTCTTATGATTCAAGCTTCTTCTTCTTCCTAAAGTTTGCTGAAAGTAATCACTTCCTTCTCGAACACATTCCTTGAATGAATTCCACGATCCTGGGAGGCCATTCAAGGTGGCCATCATCACTTCTGCATTCTTCACTTTTTCTTTTACCCCTTCAAGTTGTTCTTGATTTGAGAGACTCTTATGACTGCATGGTCTCTGCATTCTAGATATTCACATTCTTCAACTGGATTCTTTAGGTCATATTCTGATTTTTGTTCTTCCCTTTAGATAGCTTGAAATTCTATTCTTCCGTTCTGCAACCCCATTCTTTTGTGGATTATAAGGAGTTGACAACTCCCTCTTAATCCTTGCTTATTTACATAGCTCTTTGAATTCATTCGAAGTGAATTCTCCACCATTATCTGATCGAATGGTCTTGATCTTCTTTTCAGTATGGTTCTTGATCAAGGCTTTGAATTCCTTGAACTTGCTGAACACTTCATCTTTGTTTTTCATAAAGTAAATCCATGTCTTTCTAGAAAAATCATCAATAAAAGAAACATAGTATGCATACCCGCTTAGTGAGTTTGATGACATTGGACCACATACATTGGAGTGGATGATTTCTAGAATGCCTTTGGCTTTGCTTTTGCTGCTAGGAAATGTCTTCTTTGTATTCTTCCCTTTCTCACATCCTTTGCAACCTCCATCATGCTTTGTTTGGAATGCAATAGGTAGTGCTCTGTAGTGCACATGTGCAATATTTCTATGCCAAAGATCATTTGGTTCTACCGTATCATGGATCAAGGCTTGTTCTGGATGACCCTTCAATTTGTACAAGCCTCCTTCTTGTTCTCCAATCACTACCGCATCATCAATTTTATTTCCTTTTGGCCACATAATGACTTGACCATTGATGAATGCAACCCACATTCCTCTTGCATCCAAGGTTGAAATGGATAGAATATTCTTCTTAAGTCCTGGAACAAACAATACTTCTTTCATTGTTAGAGACTTACCAGAGTCTAGCTTGTATGAAGATTCCCCGCTACCTTTTATTGGATATTGGTAGCCATCTCCTAGTTTCACCTTGTGAGGTGATTCATGTCTGATAGTCTTACAAAGGATTCCTTGAATCCCGTCATATGTTTGGAAGCCCCACTATCTATAAGCCAATCATCATTTCCCTGAGTAATGTTACCTGTGAGAGCTGATATCAGAACATATTCATCCTCGCTTGAAGAATCTTCACTTTCATATATGGATCTCTTTCTGGATGGTTCATCATCCTTTGCAGCATGAGCATGATGTCTTCTTTGGCCTCGTCTCCCTCTGAAACTGGAACCTCTATACTCATGTAGGTGTCCAATCCAGTTTCTTTAGAGAGATAAAATACTTCTATGCTTGGAAGTTGTCAACTTCACCCATATTATCATCAAGCTATTGTGATAGATCATATTCAAATGAGAAACTCAAATGGAAATACAAAAGATTATATCTTACTGATTTGAGGTGTCCGTCCTTGTCCCGGAGTTCATTGATCTAGGGTTTGTCGCAGAAACCCTATTTTTAAAAACTTGGAAACTTTTAGATATTATTGGACAAACAAATAGATCTTTTAAAATGGAGCTGTCCAATGTACTCCTTTTCTGAAAACTGTGGAGGGAAGCTCCCAAAACAGGAATCCCTAATTTACTGATTTCTTCTGTAGAAATTCCTGTTACTATTTCTGTGATATATCCAAAATTACTGATCTTCTGTGTCTGAAATTTCGCACTGAGGTAACCTCACATGTCCCTGATCCAACAATACAGGTTTCATCAGAATTGGTTTCACCATTTTGGATTTATGATCCTTTTCCCAAGGTGACCTGTTACAGGACTGTTCAGAATAGAGAAGTTGTACGGCATACCACGTGTCACTGTTTCATCTTCGAAGTCTGATATTTGGACCACAAATTGTACAGTCTGTTACCTTTCTATAACATCTTCAGGAATTCCATTTGGACCTATGTATCTCAAGATATTGTAGATCTCCCCAGATGTCCTATTCAGGGATGAATTCTGGAAGAGGCTGGAACCCTAACTTGGAGAGATCATATCTCCTAGAGTAGAGTGAATCTGAGTTTGATTTTTGGATACAGGATTCATCAGGATTTCATATTCGGCCCCTACAATTTTCAGCTTCTGGTACTTCTCCAATATCTGAATATAGAGACTGTACCAAAACTTAGCAGTTTTAGTATTTAGGGTTTCTCCTAGCTTAGGGTCAAACTAGGGTTTGAATTTCTTGGAGTTTTACCCAACCAAATTTTTTGATCTAGGTCTCTAAACTTCATTTTTGATGAGGATAATAAACCTATGCTGGTATCACTCAAAAATTCAACTTCTGTAGAAAGCCCTATTTTTCGCATCGAAGACTGAAAATGCTCGGAATCAAATTCTGCTTCGACAGAAAGATGCGCCCTTCAATGGGGAGTCATCTTAGCATACTTTTGCTGAAAATATGTGGAGGAATATCCAAAAAATAGGAATCCCTAGTTCCTGTAGCTGCACAATGTCTTCTTCTCAGGTTAGCTCTGATACCATGTTATTTTTTCATCACTTTTAAGCTAGCATTATGATCTTAGGATCTTTTCACCGAGAGAATAACAAGCACAGCAATAAAACACAAGCACATCACAAGAGACAAGAGACACAAAGAGTTTTCCTCGGGGAAGCCATAAAGGATGAAACCCCGCAACTTCCTCTAAGATAGAATCAACACCAAAATAGTAAGAGATCTCCTAAAATAGTAGTAGTCTTCTGTCTTCTGTCTAGTCCCAAAATTTCCTTCTCCAGTAGTGCGCCACACTTGGGAGAGAAAGTGATGTATTTCACAAGTGATAAATAGAGAGACTCTCACTCTCTATTTATATTCATCCGTTCACTTGAATTTCCTTTTCACATGTAGGCTCAACCTAATAATTACTACTCGAGCCTACACCTTAATTACTGTATAATAACTCAAGTGCCCCGAAACTGTGGGGACTTACCTAATGACTTGATATGACTTGATTACATTATTAATCCTCCTGATCGGAACATCGAGGCATGACCACATGACTCAAATACATAATAGAGACATCCCGGAATAAACATTGGGTTTACAATATATAGGATACATAGAAGAATACATTCCGAAGTTACATATACATCAACACGAATGACCTCCCATGGCGGAAGAAAAGAGAGACGACGGAGCAGGAGATCCTATCAAGTCACTGCTCGAGGAAGCCCTCGAGCGACAGAGGAACGAGATGATGGATATTTTCACCCAAATCCTTTAATGAATGTTGGCCGTGGCAAGTGCATATTCAAAAAGCAACCGGTTCGGGGATGCAAATCCCTTCAAGGTACAAGTTAACTTTGATATTCCTCGATTTGAAGGAAATATTGATGCAGATGCCCTAGATAATTGGTTGAATGTTCTAGAAGGGTATTTCTCTGTCCACATTTTTTTCGACAGAGAAAAGATCACCTTTGCTCTCCTTAAGGCAATCCCCCATGTCCGAAATTGGTGGGGTACTTATTGTGAGCAAAAATCATTAGACGAGTCTGGAATGTTTGAAACAAATCCCACATGGGCCTCTTTCATAGATGCCGTCAAGGAACAGTATTACACTGTCGAAAAATATGATGACCAGTACACAAAATGGACCATTATGCATCAAGAAAGGGACCAGATGGTGTCGGAGTACACCAACAAATTTCATACCCTACGAAAAAAGATGAGCATCAAAGACTCCATGCGGCACCTAATCCTGAAATATCGCAGTGGTCTACATCGGTACATCTGAACTGAGATGGACTTCCTCAACATCTCTTCACTTGGATCTGCCTATCGGTATGCTATCAAAATCAAGGAGAAATTTCGAAAAAATAAAAAGAGAGACTCTGGACCTGCGAATCCACCGCAGAAGCAAGGCAAGGAAAACCCTGGCCCACAGAACACAACAAAAGAAAACAACAACCAGTCCCCGCCACAAGCAAAGAAGGGAGATCAAAAGACAAAGAAGGACACTGGTAAGTGGTGTGAATTTCATAAATTCCCTTGGCACAACACTGATGAATGTCACTCAAAGCAATCATTAGTGGCCAAGATAAAATATTTAGAATCAGATCCTGATTCTGATTCTGAACCCAATGCCACAGCCACACACAATGGGAGGCAGATCATTGATGCAGACCCCACTGCCACCGTTGCTACTGCACAGATTCAACTAGAGTATCCTGAAGAGTCAGAGGTAGAGGAGCGCCTATTCCACTCGCATATGTGGGTGAAGGGAATGCCTCTACATTTTTTTGTTGATAATGGCAGCCAAAAGAACCTGATCTCAGCAGAAGTCATCAAGAGATTGAAGCTTCCAACAACACCACACCCGCAACCTTACAAAATCGGTTGGCTAAGCCAAGGACGCGGTATCCGCATTACTCAGCAATGCCTCCTACCATATGGCATCAAGCATTTCAAAGATGAGGTATTGTGTGATGTGGCCCCACTTGAAGTCTGTGATGTTCTTTTAGGACAACCATATATGTGGAAGCGTCATGCTGTATATGAGTCATGGCCTCGCAGTGTCATTGTTACTTTGGGAGGAAAAATCTACCGGATCTCAGAGACAGTTGCACCTGCTACAGTCTCATAGGGTAGGAAGATAAGCTCCCACACCAGAAAATTATTCCTCTTCACAATTGTGTCTGAAGGAGAACATAAGATCATAGAGACCTCCACACCCTCTGCACAGGGTGTCTCTGCTCATCAGACACAAGAAGAAGACAGAGCCATTGTTCCCTCATCTATCTGAGTACCTCTACAATTCAAGGCCACACATTCAAGGTGCTCATCCAGAAACAAATCATCCAGACAACAATTACAGCCCTCTCGGGATGCCAAAGGAAAGGAGCCTCTTCACTTCAACAAATGTCGCACCAGGAGATCAACTCAACACACAGTTCGAGATATGATACAAGATTTGATGCAATGGAGACCATTGCTTCTTAAGGAGGGAGGATTGATCTAGATGGAGATCGGTGGCCACCCACCTATTCCACTGGCTCAAAACAATTGTCCATTGTGACAGTTTCCTAGTTATTTTTCGGCAGTTTTTCGAGTCCTAAACTTTTGGGGCCATTTTGAGGCCTTAAATGATGTTTTTTGAAGATTCATGGCTAAATAGTTTCCATTGGCATAGATTTGGCTGAACAAAAGTTGTAAATATTATATATACCTTTCCAACAAGCTATCGAACGCCCAAATCAGAGATCGTATGCAAAAGTTATGACCCCGGTAAGTTGACTGTTCAACTTACCACCTTGAGGCCGCAAACTTTATGACGGTTCATCTTCTAGCATTACGTTTTGGGACTTTTAGGGTTCTAATCTCATTATTATTATAAATAGGCCCCTTTGGCCTCATTTTGTAATAATCTTAGCATGAATGAGCGTAGTAGCCACATCTCTTCTCAGAGATAGCTACCACCATTCTCGCAATTGTATTACAGTCTATTATATTTCCACCGTTTAATAGAATATGTGTTTACTGTATCTCTGTTATCTTTGCAAAATGTCTGTTATTATGATTCTGTATATGTTCTTTCATTTCGTTCATGCATAAATCTGGATCAATAATATGAATATTCAAATTGTAGCTTGATATGTATTCTTATGGGATTTCAAAATTTCTTAATGATTCTTCAAAACCTGCAATAAAACTCAATGAAAATGGTTGAGTGCCATCATCCTCTCAATAACAGGGGCACATCTCCTACCTTGGACTAGGGGCACATCTCCAAATTCAGAGAGGCAAAATTGCTCTCAATACAAAACACAAACTGTCAAAATATAGGCTAATGGTGTGCACTCCTTATTTTATAAACTGGGGATGAATTTTTGAGAAAGTTAGAGAGGCTAATGCACCCTCATAAATGGATAGAGCTTCCTTGCTTTGATGCTTTAACTTTTTCCTTCTTGCAGGTTTTGCTGCTTTTCTTTCATGCTTTACCTTTTTCTTTCTTGCTTTATATTTTCCTAGTTTTTCTTTTCTTTTCACTATTTTTGACTACTTTTATTGATTTATCCTACTTTTTCTTTCATTCCTTATCTTTTTCTGGTTTTTCCATGCTTTTCATTGCTTTTTCTTTCTTTTATGATTTATCCAGTTTTATTCTACTTTTTTCCTAATCCTTCTTTATTCTGCTTTACTTCCCTTGCCTAGTTTCTGTTTTTATCCCTACTTTCACAGTTTTGTCCTGTCTTCTGCTTTGTTCCATCTCTTATTGTCTATTCTTGCTTTCCCATTTTTTCTTTCCTTAATTGTTTTATTCCTTCTTTTCTCAACTTTCTTATATTTAATTTTTTTTGGCTTTTCCTTCTTGTGTAAGCTATATTTTGGTCAACCTTTCATCCAATGTACGCTTGAGGATTATTTCTCTTTTTATTCCATAAATAAAATAGGAATTTATGAATTTAACTCCTAATAAATTCCTCAAACATTATTCAAGAAATTTGACATCTCCTAATTAATTAATACTTTGAACATTCAAAATTAATCCCAAGACATTTAATTGAATTTCTTCTTGAAATTATAGGGACTAATTGGGTGATATAATGATCCATATGTCACCAAAATGGGGACATGACATCCATGGCTAGGTGCTTGTTTCATTTTGGCTTGTGGTCTATCATTGGAACTGATACTGGAATCCATGTACCCAGTGTTTGTGCAACTATGAAGGATTGTGTTTTAAGTATGATGAGATTGTTGCATGTATTTTTTATTAGTGCATTGACATGAATTAAAGGTATGAAAATGCAATTTAACCACAACAACAAAGGGAAAAAAATTGCAATGCATATTTATCTTTTTGTTGTTGCATTTTCTAGACTGCTAGATATAGTGAGGCATTTTTTAAAGTAAATTTACTAGAACCATTTATATGTTAATAGAGACAATGTGTAATGATATATTCCTAGAACAACAATAGACAAATTGTAATGACATGTGTAATATCATTTATTTCAATAGACAACTTGTACAAAGGTTTCAATAAAAACGAATATAAATCTTATACTTAGGTTCATATTTCTTCTCAAACTCCCTGGTATGATGACACTTCACAAAGGATATCTTTCTTGATTCACAAAATTCATGAGGGTCAATATAAAAGATTCCAATATAAAACCAACCAAAAAGGTTTTCAAAACAATATGAATGGGTTTGGGCTAATGAGCCATTACTCTAACCATATTTTCCATAAATCTGATCAGAATTTGGCCTAAAATTTACAATTTGAGTGCTTAATGGCGATTCTAAGATACTTAGTATGTTCTAAAACTAACTGATAAATTCAACACTTCTTCATTAGCTGGATTCCAACTGATAGGGGATGATTATGGAAATGGTTCTTGGAATTGTAATTTGAGAAATGGTTTCAACATTCCTTTGTTCGACAAATCCAAACTAATAGTTTCTATTAAGTTCTCATTTTCTTGAAACTCCACAAGGAAGGTCGTGCATTTCATTCCTTTGATCAGAACATCCCTGTATACATAAATTTGTTCTTCATCACCACTTCTTCCATGCCACAAGCTATAGAAATGTTCTTAAATCCAATTGGGAATCACAACCCAATTGGAGATAGATCTCAAGACCACCAATTGGTATATGATCCTCCGGGATTAGAAATTTGTTAAATTTTCATATGCTTAGCTAAGACATCATTATTTCATTTCATTTTTCATAAAAAAATCATATAAATAGGATCACTGAAAGATAGACAAGAACAACCATACAAAAGGAACACAAAGATTTATCCCAGGAAAACCCTAAAGGGAAAACCCCTGCAAAATATTCCTCAATATAGATGCCCCAAAAAGATTAAAGATAAAACCAGCAAGGAGATCAAATCCTGATCCTCCTCCTTCTCCAACTACTTCTCTTCTCCAATAATGCGCTACACAAGTGAGAGTGTGTGTCCTAAATGAGGAGCACTACACCTCTATTTATATTCATTCGTTCACTTAAGTTAACTCATCTGTCATGTAGGCTTGATTTAATCATGTAGGCTCGAGTTACACATGTAGGCTCAAGTAACAACACCTTTACAATTATAGGGGACTCCCTCATGACTCTTATTAGTTCTTCCGATTAGGAGCATCGGGGTACAAAGTAATACAAGTGGTTCTCCTGGTAGGACCATCGGGGGACCACAAAGAAATACATATAGAATATTCTTCAAAGTTACAATATTTCAACACTCCCCCTTAACAAGAAGGGTATTCTATAACAACATCAACAACAAAAATAATAGGAGAGAGATAGAGTACATCATCAACATCATCAGGGTGATACATCTATAAATCATTGGAATATTTTCAACGTCATGTAGTCTTCATCTTCATTCTTTAGCCTTCAGCATCATCAGTACTTTGACTGCTTCTATCAGCAACATCTTCAGCATGTTGACTCTTTTGATTAGTAACATCATCTTCAACACTTTGACCTTTCGATCAACAGCATCTTCTTCAGCACTTTGGCCTTTTGATCAGCAACAAAATCATCATCATACTCTGATCTTTCGATCAGAAACATCATCATGAAAACATCATCAAAACTTCATCAAAACATCAACATCATCATCATCAAAATATCAGCATCAAAATATCATCATCATCACACTCTGATATTTCAATCAGAATCATCATTATCATCAGCCTCTGATCTTTCAATCAGAAACATCATCAACCAAACATCATCATACTCTAACATCAAATCATGATCATATTCTGATCTTTTTATCAGTATGTCATCATCATCATACTTTGATAATAAGACATCATCATCATCACATTCTGATCTTTCGATCAGAAACATCATCATCATCATCATCGGCAACATCATAATCATAAGCAACTTTTGATCTTCCGATTAGAAAAGATCATCATCATCATATTCTAATATTTCGATCAAAACATCATCATCAGCAACTTCTGATCTTTCGATCAGAGAAACATCATCATCATCATCATATTTTGATCTTTCAATCAGAGAACATCATCATCATCAGCAACAACATCATCATCATATTCTAATATTTCAATTAGAGAACATCATCATCATCAGCAACTTCTGATCTTTCGATCAAAGAAACATCATCATCATCATATTCTGATCTTTCAATCAGAGAACATCATTATCATCAGCAACATCATCATTATCATATTCTAATCTTTCAATCAGTATGTCAGCATCATCATAAAAACATCAACATCATCAAAACATCAACATGATCCTTCCTTTCAGAATTATAGGATTTAGGTCTTTATAGAGTTACCAATGATCCTTCCTTTCGGAATTATAGGATTTAGGTCTTTACGGAGTTACTGACGATCCTTCCTTTCAGAATTATGGGATTTAGGTCTTTACGGAGTTACTAACAATCCTTCCTTTCAGAATTACGGGATCAACACATTTGTGGAACTTAGACAATCCTTCCTATTGGAATTACGGGATCAACACATCTGTGGAACTCAGACAATCCTTCCTATTGGAATTACGGGATCAATTCAATGATCCTTCCTTTCGAAATTACGGGATTTAGGTCTTTACGAAGTTACTAACAATCCTTCCTTTTGGAATTATGGGATCAACACATATGTGGAACTCAAACAATCCTTCCTATTGGAATTATGGGATCAACACATCTGTGGAACTTAGACAATCCTTCCTATTGGAATTATGGGATCAATTCAATGATCCTTCCTTTCAGAATTACAGGATTTAGGTCTTTACGGAGTTACTAATGATCCTTCCTTTTGGAATTATGGGATCAACACATATGTGGAACTCAGACAATCCTTCCTCTGGGAATTACAGGATCACCACACGTTCTCGAGTACTGAAGTCACCCGATCTGTTATGAACAAAAGAAAAAGGATGATACAATCCTACCACATTCATGGGGACCGATATCTCCAGATACATTTTGAACCGAGGTTCAAGGATGATGCAATCCACCACTTTCATGGGGGCTGATACCTCCAGATACATTTTGAACCGAGGTTCAGGGATGATGCAATCCACCACATTCATGGGGGCCGAGACCTCTGGATACATTTTGAACCAAAGTTCAGGGATGATGCAATCCTACCACTTTCACGGGGATCGGGACCTCTAGATACATTTTGAACCGAGGTTCAGGGATGATGCAATCCACCACTTTCACGGGGGATGAGACCTCCAGATATATTTTGAACTGAAGTTCAGGGATGATGCAATCCCACCACATTCGTGAGGGCCGAGACCTCTAGATACATTTTGAACCGAATTTCAGGGATGATGCAATCCCACCACATCCATGAAGACCGAAGTCACCGGATCTATTTTGGACAGATGTCCCAGGATGATACAATCCCTCTTCATTCTCGAGGACTGAGGTCACCGGATCAATTTTGGATAGATGTCCCGGGATGATACAATCCCTCTTCATTCTCAAGGACCGAGGTCTCTGGATCACTTTAGGGCAAGTGCCCAGGGATGATACAATCCCACTGCAACATCACTACTCCCTCTTTCAAGGAAGGTCTTTTTGAACAACACCAAGCTTGTCTCGAAAGTGTTCGAACTTTACCCGAGACAGAGGCTTCATCAGTACATCATCATTCAAACCATCATCATCTACATATTCAGTATGTGCATACTGAACTATCACCATATGTATCTCCAGTATGTGAATACTGAAAGCATCATCATCTATATCTTCAGTATAGAAACATAATCATCTACATCTTATCTCGTATGTATAAATACCAAATTTTTATGTGTTACAATCGGAACACACGGTTCTCTGTCATCACAAATCTAGTTATCACATAGAATCATTGTAGTATCCACCTTCAGGTCAAAGAGAGCTGATATCAGCTTCCAAACCCATATGACTTCACAACTTAGTAGAGAAATATGCTATATATTCTGCTTCAGCCGTGCTAAGAGAAACACTGGATTGTTTCCTGCTAAACCATGAACTCATAGCAGACCCCAAACAAAAGCATCTACCTGATGTGATTTTCCTATTTGAGATACTTCCATCCCAATCTGCATCTGTGTAGCCATACAATCTATACTCATGGCTGCCATCATAGTATATATCAAAGTCTATAGTCCCTTTCAGATATCTCATCACATGTTTTGCAGTTACTAGGTGAACCCATCTTGGTTGAACACGATATTGAATTAAGGTGTTCATAGCAAAACAAATGTATGGTCTAGAATTTGTTCAGTACATTAATGACCCAATGATCTCTCTATAATGAGTCACATCCACTAACTCTGATGAGTCATCAGCTAACAGCTTCAGGTTGGAGTCCATGGGTGTGGACATGGATTTGCATTCAAACATATTGAATCTCTTCAATATCTCTACCGCATACTTTCCTTGGTTGAGAAAGATTTATTCTAAACTTTGTCATATTTCCAGACCTAGGAAATAGTTCATTAACCCAAGGTCTTTCATCTCAAATTCTTCTGCTAGTTTCTTCTTTCTTTCCATGATCTGTTTCTCCTTCCCTGTCAAGAATAAGTCATCCACATATAATAATAGTATGATAGGTTCATCTTCTACAACCTTGAGATAAAGGTTAGGATCAGCTTTACTCTTGGTAAAGCCCATAATTTATAGGAAATTGTCTATCCTTCCATACCAAGCTCTGGGAGCTTGCTTCATGCCATAGAGGGCCTTCTTAAACTTACATATATGGGTCCATCTGTCTTCAACTTCAAATCCTTTTGATGTAAAACTCTTCCCCAATCATACCATTAAGGAATGATTGTCTTTACTTCATCATGGAAGCAACTACCATCATAGTTTTGAAGGAAGTGTACCTTGCTTCCTGGAGTAAGTGTCTCTTCAGAATTAATTCCCTCTTTCTTATAGAAACCTATAGACACAAGTATTTCCTTACTTCTATCAGCGACATATTTTATCTTGCAAATCCATTTGTAAGATATCACATTCTTGCTTTCTGGTTTGAGTACTATATCTGAAACATCATTTTAGTATTCTTTTATCATAACATCGTCCATACGTTCATCTTGTCATATCTTCAACATATCCTAGTCTTATGCATTCAACTTTGAAGATTAGAACCCAAAAGTCTCGATCCATCAGGAAGCTGTCCATGATGTCATACCGTGTCAAACTCATATATCTTTTGTAGTCACTCCCCCTGAAGTGGAGTATTATATTCCTTCTTCATTCTGTACAAATGGTTCTATGTTTGATATATACTGGTCAATAGTATATGTCATGTCATAGTCTATTCTTTCTGAGGCAAATCATGAACCTTGTTTTGTACACTTGTTCTTGTATATCCATATGGAGGATACTACATACTTTCCTTTATGTCTCGAAATCATATCGTATAAATCATTCCCCATGATCAACTATTATTATTTGATCATAGCTTCTTTCATAGCATTATTTTCTTCATCTTGATTTATCTCTCATACCCATGGTAGTCTTCATCCTTCGAGGTGGATCTACCGCTCTTTGAAGCTCTTTCTTCTGTCATGGTGTCTCTGACCCTGGGAGCTTCAGATTCATGTTTATTGAATTGTCATCACTTGTTCTTTGGAACAATTCTCAACCTCCTTTTCTTGTAGGAGGTTGTATAGGACCTTTCCTACAATTCAAATGCACCAGTTGCATGGTTAGAACTATTTCATAAATCATATGCATAACGACAAATTCTTATGCATCATGCAACTATTTAGCCAATACAACATTCATCCATATCTCACAGAAACTTTCTATACTAATCCAATATGTTAGCAAAGAGGTTTGAGAAGTAGCAATGGAGAGTTATATAGCACCATGATCTACTTACCCATCACATGCATATTAGTAGTTTATAGTCATTAATGCAAACAATCTATCATGCATAACACATCAACTGAATATAATTAAATGTAAAACAATATCATGAAATGACAATTGAATACTTATCTTTTATTTGTTTCGAGGGTAGAATCCATCTTGATCATTCTACTTTATCATCATTTCTTATCCAAATGATAAGATGGATAAGAGGTTTATCAATAATTGAGTTCTTCATATTCCTCATCGCTTGAAGGATCTTCTTTGAATGGTGATAGCTTGATCTTCAATTTGTTCCCATCTTTCTTCTTCTCTTCTTATGAGACGAGCTTCTTCTTCTTCCCAAAGTCAACTGAAAGTAATCACTTTCTTCTGGCACACATTCCTCGCATGAATGAATCCCATGATCATGGGAGGCCATTCAAGGTGGCTATCACCACTTCTGCATTCTCTACTTCTTCTTCTACTGCTTCAAGATGTTATGCATTTTGGATCTTCACATTCTTCAACTATTTTCTCAAATCCATATTTTGAATTATGTTCTTATCTTCAAATAGCTTAATCAATAAATCAAACATCTTCGGTGTCTTTAGGGAAGACACTTGTGGTACAAGTTGATCCGTGATTGAATCAACAGTGATCTTCTTGGCCTTGATCAAGTTCTTCTTGTGTAAGGCTTTGAGGCTCATCTCCCTCTAGAACTGGAACCTCTCTATTCATGTAGGTGTCGAATTCATTTTATTCAGAGAGATCAAATAATTTCATACTTGAAAGTTTTCAGCTTCACCAAGATTATCATCAAGTTGATTTGATAGATCACTTTTAAATGAGACCTCAAATGCAAATAGCAAAAAATTAGATCTTACCGATTTGAGGTGTCCGTCCTACTTTCGGAGTTGGCTGACCTGGGTTTGTCAGAGAAACCCTAATTTTAAAAACTTGGAATATTTTAGATCTGATTGGATAGAAAGATATATATCTTCAAATGGAGCTGTCCAATGTACTCCTTTTCTAAAAATAGTGAAGAGAAGCTCCTGGAATAGGAAGCCCTAGTTTTTCAATTTCTTCTGTAGAAATTCCTGTTACTGTTTCTATGATATCTCTGAAATTACTACTCCTCCGTGTCTTAAATTTTTCATTGAGGTAACCTCGCATGTTCCTGATCCAAAACCATAGGTTTCATCATATTTGGTTTCACCAATTTGGATTTATGATCATTTTCCCAAGGTGACCTGTTACAAGACTGTTCGAAATAGTGAAGTTGTACGACATGCCACGTGTCACTGGTTCATCTTCAGGTTCTGAAATTTGGACCACTGAAATTAAATTCTGTTATATTTATAAAACATCTTCAATATTTCCATTTGGACCTTTGTATCCCAAGATATAACAATTTTCCCTAGGTGTCCTTTCTAGGGATGAATTCTGGAAGAGGCTAGAACCCTAACTTGAAGGAATCATATATCCTAGAATATAGTGAATATGAGGCTTAATTTTGGATACAATTTTTATCAGGATTGTATCTTCGGTCTCTAAATTTTTTATCTCTTTAAACTTCACCAATATTGGGATATAGCGAATATAGCAAAACTTAGCAGTTTTAGTATTTAGGGTTTTTCTAGCTCTCGGTCAAACTAGGGTTTGACTTTCCTGGAGTTTCACGCAACCAAAAATCTTGATCTAGTTCTATAAACTTCGATTTTTATGAGGAGAGGAATCCTATGTTGGGCTCACTCAAAAATTCGTCTTCTGCAAGAAGCCCTAATTTACCACACGAAAAACTAAAAATGCTCGGAATCGAATTCTGCTTCAACAGAAAGATGCGCCCTTCAATGGAGAGTCAGCCTCGCCTTCTTTTGCTGATCGATTGTGGAGAGAGAACCAAAAAGTAAACCCTATATTTTTTAGTTACACAATGTCTTCTTTTTAGGGTGGCTCTGATACCATGTTAAATTTTCATATGCTTAGCTAAGACATTAGCATTTCATTTCATTTTTCATAACAAAAGCATATAAACAGGATCACTGAAAAATAGACAAGAAAAACCATACAAAAGGGACACAAATATTTATCCTGGGAAAACCCTAAAGGGAAAAACCCAACAAAATCTTCCTCAATATAGATGCCCCAAAAAGATAAAAGATAAAACCAGCAAGGAGATCAAAGCCTGATCCTCCTCCTTCTCCAGCTACTTCTCTTCTCCACTAATGTGCTACAGAAGTGAGAGTGTGTGTCCTAAATGAGTAGCACTACACCTCTATTTATATTCATTCGTTCACTTAAGTTAACTCATATTTCATGTAGGCTCGAGTTAATCATGTAGGCTCGAGTTACACATGTAGGCTCAAGTAACCACACTGGGGTGCTAATAACCCGCCTTTACAATTAGAGGGGACTGCCTCATGACTCTTATTAGATCTTCTGATTAAGAGCATCAGGGTACAAATTAATACAAGTGGTTCTCCCAGTAGGACCATCGAGGACCACAGAGAAATACATATAGAATATTCTTCAAAGTTACAATATTTCAACAAAATCACTATAAAATATTTCCATAATTGCATAAATATTAGGATTTAAATAATATAAAGAAAAACCATATTACAAACGAGACAAAATTCCTTATTCAATTCAAAATCAAGGAAGAAATAACCTCATATTCATCAAACATATTAATTTTTTAAATTTTTAGTATTAAAAATGTTAGTTTCATATATAGAAAAATATGGTTACCATTTTAAAATGAAGATATCTTTTACTAATCGTTAAAATAAACTTTATTTAAAAATAATTAACTAAATATAAAAATTTATATATAATAAAATTATCATTTGGACAATTAAATTTGTTATGTCATAATAGTAATAAGTGTTGAGTTAGTGAAATCAACACACTTTTATCTTTTCCCTTTATTTAGCATTTACATCAAATGAGTTACTTAAAACAACTTATTTTATAAAACAAACTTTATATTATGTATATATTTATATGCATCTCAATATCTATATAATCTTGGGGGTGCAACATTTCTAGAGAATCTTGGAGGAAGATTGAGCAATTCTAGAAGTGGCACAGAAGTGGTTTATAACTTCTAACCTCAAAATTAAATGCAATACGCGTTATCCTATTCTCCTCATAGAAGTAGGTCTTTCCCCCATCGAGATCATGACTATGACTAGGTACATGATGTAGAAGAATAAGATAAATAAGATGGGAAATGAGAGACGTCCTAAAATTCCTGTAAAATCAAGTCAAAACCAACTAAACCAACTACGCCTCAAGTGTTGTTGGTGTAAAGATACCATGGCTTGGTTAAATCATTGGGGAATTGATGAAAACAACATTTTGCAGAATGTTGACAATGTCATAAATTAAGGTGTGAGGAAAATTTAGTGGTTAAGAGAAAATTTATATGCTATACAGAGGCCATTAATCCGAACTTGGAATATCAGAAGTTGTAATACGCCTAAAAATCATAAATATTTTTTTTTACAAACTTCCATTTTTACTTAGTAGATTTTCTATGTTTTACTTCTGCAATTTTTAATATCTTTATCCTGTTTGGTTACAGCATGTTCTATTGAAAGCTCATAGTGGCTAGCTCCTCCTGGAACCTCCATCCATGTCCATGTAGGTGATGTATTTTGTTTATACCTATTCTTTATTGTTTTACTTTTCCTTATAAGCCTGAAAATAGCCTAAGGTGTGGGGAGACTATCCATAGTATTGATCCCAACCCTTATGTGATACATTGGTTGAGATAATAATTTAAAGACCTTGGAATTTCCATATCCTATCCTATGGGGTGTGGTGATATCCCCTTAAGCATAAGGTGCTTAGGGTTTGTAAGGCATATGTTTTCCATCATATGGTGAGCTCTTGCTATATAAATAAAAAGCGAGGGTTTATGACACAATATTGGCTTGAGACTACATAATTTGGCCTATGATGCATTTTCTTTAAGGTCCTTGATGGTTATGGTTTATATACCACGTCATATGGTTATAGCTTACTTTGGAAAGCGTTAAGGTTTCATACTATAATACGATGGTTGCATTGTATTTCTATGACCTTGGAATATTATAATACTATGGT
The DNA here is from genome assembly GCA_001517045.1 of Pseudotsuga menziesii. Classification (NCBI taxonomy): domain Eukaryota; kingdom Viridiplantae; phylum Streptophyta; class Pinopsida; order Pinales; family Pinaceae; genus Pseudotsuga; species Pseudotsuga menziesii. Next base: position 67,410 of record LPNX010975661.1, on the reverse strand, counting down.
GGTAATAAATTTCGATGATCTTGGTATATCATGTTGATGTATTTGTAACTTCAGAATGTATTCACTTGTATATTTTATATATTGTACCCTGATTTTCCTATCGGGAAGTATTTGTAATGTAATTGAGTCATGTCATATCCCGATGCTCCTATTGGGAGAATTAATAATGTAAACAAGTCATGTAAAGTCATAGAGGGTAACCCTCCTTATTGCTCAAGGGTTAAAGTCCCCATAGGTTCGGGGCACTAGGGTTATTAGAATCTCCTAGAGAAGTCATCCCTGGTAAGTTATTGTCAAGTTGGGAATCAGTATAAATAGAGAGTGAGCCACTCTATTTATCACACAGTCACTCACACTCAGTTGTAGTGCATGAGTGAGAGAGAAGAAGCTAGGATAAGAGAGAGAATAGATGTTGGATATCATCTTACTAAATTTGGGTTTTACTACTGACATTGGTGCTTATTATATCTCTAAGGAAGTTGCGGGGTTTTCTCCTTTATGGTTTCCCTAAGGAAAATATTTGTTTCCATTGTCTCTTGTGATTAATTGATTGCTGTACATGTTATTCTCTCAGACAAGATCCTAAAATAATACTATCTAATTGATAAAAATCTAACATGGTATTAGAGCTAACCTGATGTTGCAGCCGCAACTATTTCCCCAAAATTTTCAATTTTAGGACCCCCCTTTTTATTTGTTTTTATTAAATTTGGCCTAGGAGTATTTTGTTATTTCCATAGTTTCCCTGAGTTCAAATATTTCTTGAAAAAACTTGGTATTTTTCACTTTTCCATATAGGATGCTTAGTCAACTACTCTTCCAATATCGGAATCATAGTGGACTAGCCTTCCGACATTGCAGAAGAGGAATCAACTAGCTTGTTTAGTTCCTTTGGAATCCGTCATTGATGCATCAGAGTTAGTCTGCTTTATTCTTGAACTTGATTTGCCGAAGTTGTGGCCCCGTAGTGTTGGACTTATCTGAAGATATTTTTCCCTTGACCCTAGTGTTTTCGATATTCGATGATGTTTTGTTTTTTCGCTTTCAGGTTGTTTTAACGGGAGCAAACTGAGGTTATAGTGTCTATCTCACCCAGTGTTGTGGGAAGCTAGTTCTGAGGACTTCTGATAGCATCATATTTTCTGTGTCGACTCCATAGAGCTTAACTTTGTTGATCTTTGATACCCATTCCCCTGATATTAGAATTTTCCATAGCCGACGTTGTGGAGGGTTATCAGCTTTTGGTTTTGAGGGTAGTGATTAGTGGTTCCGATGTCCAAGACTAGTAAGTAATCCTGGGTTTATAGTCTATTTCGCGCCCGATATTGCGGTGAGCCTCTAGCCTATTCTTTCGATTGGTTTATTATTTGTTTGCTGATAGTTTCCCATTGGTCATGAGTATATATAGGTGGCCATGGGACTTGTCATTTGCAATGATATTTGTCGTTTTCACTGTGGAAGCAGTCCAGAGAATTTGTCCGCACGCAGCTGCCAAAAAATTGTTCGTTATACTTTACACCCGTGGAATTTCGTTCCATCCAGTCGGTTGCACCACTACTACCACGTAGGTAAACCATGGTTTTGTCATTTTGGTTGTTTTTGGTTGATTTTGAACCGCTAGGTTTTCGCTGGTTAGGTTTTACCGCATCGGGGGTTAGGATTTTGCATGCCTATGGTGATTTTTGTTGATATTTTATATTACAAGGGGGAGGCATTTTATCCCGTTATTAAATTTTTATTACGTGGGAGGTATGATTCTATACACAGTTGAAGCGTTATGGATGCGTTTGAGTTTCTTGCGTGAGTGGTTAGGGTGTGGTGCAAACGGGCATTTTGTCATCTGCACCACCCTAAGAAAGGGATCTCCATAGACCTGGAGAGGATTAAAGCCATAGAACAGATCCCTTTACCCCATATTAAAAAGGGTACGTAATATTTTATGGGGACAATCAACTTTGTGCAAAGGTTTGTACTAGACTTTGCCCAAATCGTCAAACCTTTGCAGCAAATGGTTAAATAGAGTGTGTAGTTCAAATTGGCTGATTTGGAGAAAAATGCATTCAGCAAGATAAAAAAATATGTTGCTCATGCACCATCACTCAAAATTCCAAATTTTGAAATAGATTTTATTTTGTACACTTTTGCATTTGATGATTCATTAGCAATTGTGCTTACAGAGAAAGAAGATGGGGGAGATGAGTACCCCATATCATTTATGAGCACTGTTCTACAAGGGGCTGAATTGAATTATCCAATAGTTGAAAAACATGCTTATGCATTTTTTAAAGCGTTAAACAATTTAGGCCATATATAGTTAAGAATTGCAGCAAAGTAATAGTTCCACACCCAGTCGTACGATCTCTTTTTGTGCAAAAAGAATTAGGAGATAGAAGAGGCAACTCGGTGACTGCTTTACAAGAATACAATCTTGAGTTCAAACCAGCATCCATAGTTAAAGGACAAGGATTGTGTAAACTAATGAATGAAGGTCAAAACAATGAAGAAAGAAGCAAGGATAATGAAGCTGAACTACATATGGTGGATCTATGTCCTCTGTTTACAAATCCAAACTCTTGGTATCGGGACCTATTCCATTACCTCCAAGAATGGTATTTGTCGGAGCATTGGAGTCCTAAGCAAAGAAGAGAATTACGTCTAAAATCAACTTTATATCAGATCATTGATGGAGTATTGTTTATAAATAACTACGACAAATTTTTTCTCAGGTGCTTAGAACAAGAAGATGCAAAGAAAGTTGTAGCATAATTGCATGATGGACCTGCTGGAGGTCACTTTTTGGGGGACACAATAGTACATAAGATTCTCAGAGCTAGATATTACTGGCCTACATTGTTTAAGGATGCTCATGCTCATGTTAGAAAATGTGATGCTTGTCATAGATGTGTTGGAAGACAAGCTAAAGTAGAAGGGCCATTAAAAATAGTAATTATATTAGAACCATTTGAACAATGGGGAATCGATATTATTGGAGAAATAAATCCATATTCACCCTTGCAGCACAAGTATATTCTAACAACAACTGATTACTTCACCAGATGGGTCGAGGCTATTCTGTTATGAAAAGTAAACGAAGATGTAGTTATGGATTTATTACAGAATCACATTATGACCAGGTTTGAGGTTCCAATTTCCCTAGTTTTTTATAATGATACTTACTTTTCTTCTATTAGATTAATTGCATTTGCTAATGAAAGAGGAATTAAGTTGCATTATTCTGTAAATGATTACCCACGAGGAAATGGTTTGGAAGAATCCAGAAACGAAAATATGATTAGAATTATGAAGAAAATAGTGATAGAAAATCAAAGGAGATGGCATTTAGCATTAACCAATGCTATTTGGGATGATAGAGTCAAACCCAATAATTCCTTAGGTGTGTCACCGTACACTCTTATTTATGGAAAATAAGTTGTCCTCCCTCCTAATATTCTATTTCCATCTTCCATAATAGCCAAAGAATCTAGGGGTACTGATAATGAAATTCTACAAATCAGAATCTATAATCTATTGAAGTTAGAAGAGTATAGGTCCAAAGCCAAGGAAAGGTTTAAGCATAAACAATAAATAGTGAAGCATTGGTTTGACAATCACAAAGCTCGGAACAAAGAATTTGATGTAGGAGATCTGGTTCTTAAGTGGGATCACCCACACGATGAAAAGGGAAAGCACACCATGTTTTACCAGTTATGGGTAGGCCCTTTCCAAATTGTAGCAAAGCTAAACCCCTCGACTTACAAGTTGCAATACTTACAGGGGTGGGAAGAGAACTTACCAGTAAATGGTTTAGTTCTCAAGCCTTATTTTTCTTGATCATTTTCATGTGGTTTTCTTGTACATAAATAAACATTTTCTTTCTTGCTTACTTTAGCATATTTTTAGTTGTTCTCTTTATTTACTTAGAGTTTGATTGATTGTAATTTTGCTTTGCTTATGATTAATAAATCAGCACGACATTTGGTTGAATGGAGTTCATCAGAATTCTTAACTAAAATCTTTGACTACAAGACTGCTTACTATTGATTCATATAGTATCTGAAAGAACTTCTTCAAGTTTAGCATATTTCCTAAATGGTTATGAACACATTGAAGTCCCGCTTAATCCTTGTGAAACAACTCAGGATAAAAAGGTCCAAAATATTATTTTGAGGCTGCATTCATCTCACATTAAAAACTGTCCTAGGGGGTAACAGAAAAAGACCCATGGAAAGGAAGCAAGGTAAAAAGTGTATTATATTTAAATAATCCCATGCCATGAATTGAAAGCCAAAAGACTAATAAGAGTCAAAATCTCCTAGAAAATCAATATGTATCAAAGCAAGTACTAAACCATATCACTACTTATAAGATTGCCAAAGTTATTCTTCGTCCGTGAGCTGAAATTTAAATATATCTCTCACACAAAAGGACACTATGGAAATGGCATGGGAATGAGGAACAACGAATATATCTGTTTACCATATGTTACGATTCTGTGGTGTATAAAGTTGAAAACTACTCAAAGATAGAGGTAAAATGAAACTCATACTCTTGGCCTTAAAAGAGTTATCCATACTTTGAAATCCTGGTTCCCCTTTTTCTCAACTTGGACTAGAATCAATGATTAAAGTGAATAAATTTTGCATTTGGGAATTCAAATATCTTGAATAAATATATTATAGAGGTACCATCCAAGTAGTCTGTTGATCAAAGAGGATATTGTTCAGAGATCTATTTTCACCAGGTAGTCACCAATTGTTACACCCACAACTATTTCGCCAAAATTTTCAATTTTAGGACCCCCCTTTTTATTTGTTTTTATTAAATTTGGCCTAGGAGTATTTTGTTATTTCCATAGTTTCCCTGAGTTCAAATATTTCTTGAAAAAACTAGGTCTTTTTCACTTTTCCATATTAGATGCTTAGTCAACTACTCTTCCAATATCGGAATCATAGTGGACTAGCCGTCCGACATTGTGGAAGAGGAATCAGCTAGCTTGTTGAGTGCCTTTACAATCCATTGTCAATGCATCGAAGTTAGTTTGCTTTATTCTTAGACTTGATTTTCCAAAGTTGTGGCCCCGTAGTGCTGGACTTATTAGATGATATTTTTCCCTTCACCCTAGTGTTTCCAAGATCCGATGATGTTTTGTTTTTTCGCTGTCGGGTTGTTTTAACCAGAGCAAGCCAGGGTTATAGTGTTTATCTCTCCCGGTGTTGCGGGAAGCTAGTTTTGAGAAGTTTCGATAGCATCATATTTTCTGTGCTGACTCCGTAGAGCTTAACATTGCCGAGCTTTGATGCCCATTCCCGTGATATTAGAATTGTCCATAGCTCACATTGAGGAGGGTTATTAGCTTTTGGTTCCGAGGGTAGTGATTAGTGGTTCTGATGTCTGAGACTAGTAAGTAATCCCAGTTGTAGTCTGTTTCGCACCCGCTATTACAGTAAGCCTCCAGCCTATTCTTCTGATTGGTTTATTATCTTTTTACCGATATTTTCTTGTCGATCATGGATATATATAGGTGGCCATGTGACTTGTCATTTGCATTGAGATGTTTTGATTTCACTGTGGAAGCAGTTTGTAGAATTTGTGTGCACGCAACTGTCAAAACCTTGTTCGTTCTACTCTGCACCCATGGAATTTCATTCCATCCAGTCAGTTGCACCACTACTGTGAGGTAGGTAAACTTTGGTTTTGTCATTTTGGTTGTTCTTGGTTGATTTTGAACCATTAGATTTCCTTAGGTTAGGTTTTACCGCATGGGGGGTTAGGATTTTGCATGCCTAGGGTGATTTTTCATGGATATTCTATATTACAAGGGGGAGGGGTTTTAGTCTGTTATTAAATTTTCATTGCATGGGAGGTCTAATTCTGTACACAGTTGAAGCGTTATGGACACATTTGCATTTCTTGCACGAGTGGTTAGGGCGTGGTGTGGATGGGCATTTTTCCATCCACACCACCCTTTTATTGATAATTTATTGGTATGCTAGAGGTTATGAAGCCATTTTTTCCCCAGTTACAGTATCCTGTGGGACTCAGGAGGGTTTTTTTCTAGTTGATTAGGGTTTTTATCGAAGACGGTTGTTACGCAGGGTTTGGTTGTTTTGAGATTGAAGATTATGTTGAGATCCAGCGGTAGAATAGGTTGATAAGTGCCTATGTGAGACGAAGTGTTTTTTGGTCAATTAAGTCTTTGGGATAGTGGAGCTTACGTAGATTTAGGAATCAGTTTGTAGGTTTTTTCTTGTTAAATCATTCATTCGTAACGACTATGTTTAACATATTTAAAACAACATGCATGTCAAAGAGGTAAATAAATAAGTATATTTTCTTGTGTATTTCTATAAGCACTTGCTAGAGCTCAGTTAGCATAAAACATGTTGTTTGGATGTGATAGGTTGATTGCTATAACAACAACATGTCAAAGAGATAGAAGAAGAAAGATCAGGTGGCTGAAGGAGAGACAGAGGTAGAAATAATCACCAAGGTAGAGTTCATCTATGAAGACACCAAAGCCACCATTGGAGTTGAACCTGATTACAAGTGGGGAGAAATTTTTAAAATGATCTTAAACCAAAATGTACCTGATGCTGGGTTTGAAGAACTAACGATCTATGCTAACATCGAAAAGTCAGTTTTGATGAAATTATCTATGAGGCTCGAATTGTTTCCATTTTCAAAAAAAATAGGTTGGATTTTGCCCAGGTGTTGTAAAGGAAAGTATCCTATGGCTAGGGTTTAAGAGGCCATTAATGTACTTGGGTTGAAATGTGGATGAAAATGGTTCTACAAGTAAATACAAGCAATATCAGAGATTAGAATGGTTCATACCTTAGCCAAATGAAGGTTGATCCAAGCAACCCTTCAATCCTCTTCTTGCTCCTCTTGCTCTAAGAGACCTGCAAAACAAGTTATACATTCCTCAAACCAATATGAACACATATAAAGAAATGGTAATCAAATAAACATGAGATAATAATCTGATTAACATCAAAATCTGATCATAAACAAAGATTCAATCACACATTGAACAATGATTTGGGAAGAAGAAGGACATCACATCGTTAATAATCTTGAAAACAAGTACAAGTATATCTTCTCTTCAAGTTCGGCACCTCACGAAACCTTGATCTGGTTTCTGATGCTTCTCTTCTCCAAGGAACTTAGCCTCCAAGCTCTGCAGCACAATGATAATGCTTCTAGGGAAAAGGTGTGGGCAAAGAGAGCTCCAATTCCTCTAGCATAATGATGCAAAGATTCAAGTCTCCTCTCATGGACCTCCATACCTATATTTATATGCTTAATTAAGAGTTAGGGTTAAATAAAAAGTAGTTACAACTGAAGGAGTCAGTTGTGTAACTACCCAAACTACTTGAATTTCAAAATATGTATTTTTTTTACATTTTCAAGAGGCGTACATGGGTTGCAAAAACAACATTCGCATACACAAGGAGGTATATGTGGGTTTCAATGTAGAAATTCATCTATTTAAGGCGTATGTGACTATTATATATAGCAACTCGTGTACATATGTGTCTTTTCTCAAGGAAAGTCGCGTACACATTGAAAACTCATTTTTAGGGTATTTTTGGGCATTTTCAGACTTTGGCGTCTTTTGAAAAGTTTTAGCTAACTAAAATTTCTTTCCAACGGTGAAAATATGAGGTCAAATGGAGTTACAAAACTCAATATATGGGTCCTCCAAGTTAGGTGTTTTTTGAGTGACTTTTAGTGACTTTCATGAAGTGTCGTCATGGAAGTGTCGACCTGCGATGAAATCATGGGAAAGTGGTCACATGAAGAGATGTGTCATTTTGAGATATAACAGATGCACCCTAATGTATGAGGTTAGAGGGGAAGATGATAGATGAAATGCATTATAAAGGAAACAACTGAGTATGGAGAGAGAGCAAAGAATCCAAGATCAAAAGGCTCGAACAAAGGTACCTGAAAGAGAGATAAACATCAGACAAAAACTGATCTCTGGGACATACAAGTCCATATACAAATCAGCACCATAAATATACAGGTGGATACAACATATGTATAATTGATGAAACTATCATGGTCGCTCAATATGCAAAAAGGCACCATATCAAATCTAAAGGAGTCATGGCCACAAATGAACAAGGTGGATCCATACTCAACAATTGATCATAGACACAAAAATACAAGGTGGATCTATGTCTCAGCTAAATGTTATATAAAATGTAACAAGGTCTTGTGCAACTTGGGTAATAGCAAAATGACGATTCTACTATCAGCCGAAGATCTTCAATCCAAACTGCCCAAAAAAGGTATGAATCCTAACCATGTGAATAAAGGAGCTGAAGTTGAACATGGAGGAAACCGTTTGATTACCGGTCAATGATGAGAACCGTTAACAAACACAAGGGAAACCACCACTAATGAAAATGGTCCCCAAGGCACCTAGTACATTCTAACAAGTGTGAATACAAGGACTTGAAGTCAAACACTTGAATAATCCATCGAGTATGAGACATTAAGGTATTCCCACTAGCCAATAGTGAAGAAAATTTCCATTGATGACTACAATTCCCAAGGTATTGTCATAAAACTCTAAATATCATTCCCAGAGCAATATGTGTTGCAATCGATAGGAAGAGATCCATTGGAAGGAAGGCATTAAAGCATCCTTCATCATCTAACATGAGGTAAATCAAAGACTGAATTTCACGACAAGAAACAATGAAGACATGATGTAATGAATTGAAACCAGGGAATGATTGACACAAAAGGTCAAGGCATTTGCAGAATGGCCAACAAAGGTTTAATCCTTGAATAGTGAGCATGACACAAAAGTGACTTAGGCATATTTTGACACAAAAGGACCAATGACACAAATACGCAATGTAGAAGATATTAAAAAATTCCCCATATAATTGGAAAAGAAACCAACTGGACGAGTAAAAAATTTGAATCGAGATAAGATAAAAAAAACTAGGACCCAACTGTTGATAGACTCAAAACTGGTGCTTTCTTCAAGGAAACAAGACTTGCTTCCATGATGTAAAAAACATGTGAATGAACTTCCCTTCCCCTCTTTCTTGTAAAGGTTTAACGAGTCCAAGAAAGCAAACTCGGGACCATCTTCATTTTTGGCAAGGTTGAAGAAAAGACAGAAGAATGCTTAATAAAGCACTGATTCATGGATTTTATGAGCCTGAACTAGTACATGCTCGACAGTGTTTTCATAGTTTAGAGAGTCTAAAAACTCCAAAGAAGACTACAAGGGGGTTCTTTTTCGTACAATTTCGTCTCCTGGGACCGAAAAAGTATAAAACATACCACAAAAAAACTCTCTTAGCTTCCGAAGAAGTAAGGCACACCTTTTTTGTATTTAGTTAGGAAGGTCTGAAAAAGGTTTAATTACCACCTACCCAACGCTCCTTCAAAAGCAGCATATAGCCTGAGTTTTACAGTGTGAAGGAAGGCAATATCACTTAGAAAGATCTATTTGATTACGAGTAATGGGGATTACAACAGTAAACTCCATGCTTTGTTCTTTAGGGTTTAACGAGCATGACAAAGACATAAAGTACACTCGAAATGATTTTCATGTTTATGTCTAGAGCATGAAAAAGAGAAAACTAAGCTCATACCGGGGATTCTTTTTTCGTAAGTTTAGTCCCTCAGGTCTGGAAAAGGGATAAAGCTATTCCTAAGAATACTCTTCTCAATTCTATAGAAAAGAGAGTGTTCCTTTCTCGTATTATTCCACATAGTCTGAGAAAGTGATAACCCACCACCAATGTGGATTCCCATTCACATATTATTAACGATCCTGAATGGACAAGTTTACTCGGTAGTCAAGTCTATTTTGAGGAGTCAGAACTAGGCCTAAAGAAACTCAATATCTTTCCTGTGAAATTTTAATGAGTCCAAAAAAGTCAACTCACAGCCTCCTTACTATTTTCAACGAGCTTGAAGGAGAGCAGAAAGAATGCTCTAAATGTGAGGAGACGAGTGTCATAGGCAGGCGAAACTAGTTCCAAGCACAAGGAATAGGCCTATGCATAATGCAAGGAAAGTGAGCAAGATAAGGACACTCGAGGAATGTATCCTCAAGGTAGAAGGTGTTATGTTCCAAAGGCAAAATGATACAAGGCTTAGAGATGATGAGAAAAAAGATGAGGGCTTATACAATGAGCTAAATGCGTGGAAGTCGGCATCAAGCTCATAAGCATGAGTAGGGAACATGCAAATTCAATTATATCTTGAACAACAAGACAAGGCTAGTAAATAGTTGTGAATCCAACTAAGAATCTTGTCTCCAATAAACAACAACATCATGATCACATTTAGAAGAAAAGATCTGATGCAGGTCACTTTGGCAGAAACACATGTGGTTTTGCTATCTTCTACAAAAGATGTAGTCAATACAGAATCAACGAAAGAGGACTCTATAGTGCCAAGATCTGAGGATTTATAATCAATAAGATCAACCTCAAAAGGAGAGCAAAAATCAACAAGGGATATAGAGTCTACAGGAACAAACTCAATATCATAGGAGTTGAAAAATTCATAAGAAAAATCAAACTCTTCAAGATCAGTGACTTGCTGTTCAAAGGAAGAGTCAAAAGACTCAACAAGACCAACATAAGAAGAAAAGTCAGGATTACTAGGAAAATCAGGGTTAGACTTAGTCACAACTAAATGAACATCCAAAATATTATCAGACTGTATCAAAGACTCTAGGAAGACTCCATCTGAAGGAAGGAGATCATCTGAGATAGGACACATGTATAAACTTTCAAATGGATCAATAGAGTGGAGAACATGCTCCATAGTCTGTATAGGATGACTCACCTATTCAACTACTGGGACCAAGTCCCAAGAAAGTAAGCATGCAAATAGAGGCTGCTTCTCAGTATCAATTGAACGCAAAGGACATGAGGCCACATAGCTCACCTATGGTGGGGTAGTGTCTATAGAAACAATGGGAATCAATAAATGAAAGACCTGGTCTATAGTTGGATCAAAATATGGATCAAGAAAATCCAACTAATTGATAGAGACAATTTCTTCTCCATGATTAAAGTACATCACACGAAAATGTTTTGACACCACAACTTGCATGGCGTAGACATAATCATGTCCAAGGAGCATATTAAAGTCCAAGGGCTCTTCTATTACCATGAAGTCAACTAAGACGGTCTTCCCACCCAAAGTAACAGGTGTTTGAGTGAGAATTCCCAATGCTATACTAGTTCTTCCATCAAATGCCAGTAACTGACTAGCATTTGACACAAGGATGGGAGATCCCATGCCTCACCAAGCACGAGTAGACAATATACTAATTGAGGCTCCTTCATCAACAATACAATGAGTAATCATGTATGATTCAACTTTTACCTTTATCTGGAAAGGTGCACTAGAAGGAAGGCGTGGCTCAACTAGGTTATCCCAATCAAAGGAAGCAATCCAAGAGCTTGGTGGGGGTTCATCTGAAGTGAGTTCAATGCCCCCTTGTTCAGTAAGTTTTGAAATGGTAGTGAAGAAAATGTGATTAGCAGACACTTCACTCTCTAAAGGAAGAGTCGGATTGATCAATAATGGAATCAATTCAACTACTTCGTGAAAGTCACTCTCTGAAGGGAGAGTGGGATTGACCAAAGGTGACATTGGTTCAATCACATCAAGATCACTCTCCAAAAGAAGAGTGGGATCGACCAAAGATTAGATTGGTTTGACCACTTCATCAACCAAAGGTTGAGTAGGTTGTTGAGAAACTATAGGTTGTTCAGGAGAAGGAAATTCTTGAGTCTTGGACCACACTCTTCACATCTCTGTGATAGCACGACACTAGTGAGTAAGATGATCTCCCTCGCATACCTTACAAGGGAACTTAGTTTTCACTTTGAACGACCAATTTTCTCAACGGTGTCAACATGACTAGTAGTGGTTGACTGTTTTCTCTCAACATGACCTATAGAAGTTGATATTTTTCCCCCAGCATGACCACCAGAGGCTGGGTAACTGGGTCCAACCTGACTAAGAGAGGTTGGTTGTTGAAAAGCTTCAGAATGTTAAAAAACTGGATGACCATGAAACCAAACTCTTTGCACCTCTGCAATACAAGGGTATTTATGTTGGGGCTCAGACCTTGAAGGTCCTTAATTTTGGCAACTCCGTGGTTTTGGTGCGAAGCTTGTAAGCGGAGTTGCGATCCAAAATAGTCTTAGGGGCTTCGGGGTTGGGTCAAAGCCCCTCCTTTTGTAAATGTCCCATGGTTTTGGCTACCCATGGTTTAAGCCCATGGTATTGTAATAGTGAACTTGTATAAATAGGCACTTATGTAAAGGATTCAAAGAGATTTTTATGTTATGATGGTAATTGTGATGTGAAGAAACTAAGGTCTATTTTTGCGTTTAAGATTAAGTCCCAGCTGAGTGCGTGGATGACCTCTGCAGCTGAGTGCGTAGAGGGTTTTGGAAGAAAGGTTTCGTAACTGAGTGCGTAGATTAGAACTATGTTGTTTTGTAAAGTGTTGAATATAAACACAGTTCTGTGGACGTAGCCCCTACACTGGGGGCGAACCACGTATATCTTGTGTTGTGGTGGCTCTTTTTATTTTGTTCCTGTTATGTTTTATGCATTTGATAAGTAGATAAATGATAAAGAAGATAGATTGCTAAGTATTAACTTCACTGTGAATTTCTAGTTAAGGGTTAAGCAAGAAACTGTCTTTTTATCTAAACTGTGAAGCTATTTAAGTGAATATCGAAGCTCTGTATCGCATAATTATTCTTTGTTAAGGCTAAAGGTACAGTAATATTCCTCTTTCACCTGCAGAAACCTGATTCTGTGGCACCCCATAGCTATTTCGGGTGAGACTGCAACCTGTTTGCAGGTTGTTGCTGAAAGGGCCAACACTGTGGGTCTATTTGTTGGTGTGAAGATAAAAGCATAAGAACCCGGGTTTTCCCCAACACCCAACAAATTGGTTTGTTGCTGGTTGAACTAGTATCTGATTCAAAAGGGATCTACGTCGTACCTAGAGGGATATGTTTTGGAGGCCCTCAGTAAAAGAAATCAGTGATTGGATTGAAGATACTTATCTGAAATTTGCTGAACAAGAGAATAAGGACCCTCGTCGTAACTTAGATGACTTCTTGCAAATGTACATTTTTTCTGATATTTATGAAATTTTCTTTGCTAGTATCCACATAGAATTGCACCAGTGGTTATCCAGGTTGACAAAAAGAAAGACAAACTTCAAAGAAGATCAGTCTCCTACCTAGACCCCAGAAATAATTAAGCTATTGAAAAGTGTGAACAACGCGGTATCAAGAGCTATTGACTTCTCGACAATGCGAACCCTTGAAGAATTTGTGACGGAGTTCGCCATCGACACAAATACTTCTTTCAGCGAAGCAGAAGACAGGTTTTCAAAGGACCAAGGGGTAAGTACTTGAATTCATTAAGTCAGAAAATTAATATGCTCTTGACTGAGAAAGGAATATTGCTTATCGAATCAGATTGCTAGATTTATTGCTACTAACCTATGTTTGGAAGAGAAAGTGACTTCAATGAGCGAAGTGGTTTTCTTCGCAATGGTAAAAGATGCAAGACAAATCTTGGATCCTATACCAATTATACCTCATTAAGTCCAGAAGAATCTGAATCTGAAGAAACCCCTTTTGTTGGAAACCCTCCTATAACCCCACAGCAAAGATCTGTTATCCCTGAGAACCCTTCGCAGTCTGAAAGTAACCCTAGCTCGAGTAGTCCTGTCGCATGTCAGTATACCTCCATAATTTCCCTTCCTCCTATTACCATTCTTCCCACTCCTCCTCCCCCTCTCGTCCACCCCCCCTCGATCCAATATGGCCCATGTAAATGATGATATCAAGCTCCCAGTCTTTAAAGGAACTGGATCAGAGGATCCAGAGTAGTTTTGGTTCTTATGAAAAGTTGTCTAGACTGCTAAGAATATTATGGATCAAAATACAAGAAGAGCGCAGTTGGTCACCTCTTTCAGAGACTGAGCTTTGACTTGGTTTATGAATTTTTCCAGTACTCAGAACTATGCCTTGGCTGATATTAAAAAAGCAATGATCAAGGAATTCAATAAGCCTAAATCGGAGTCACAGTGTATAACTGAACTGAATGAAATTCAGCAGAAGCGAGGTGAATCAGTTTGGGACTTTGATTAGAGGTTCGAGGTTCTGTTGGATCAAGTTAACTTCACTATTGGACCAAAACAACATAAAGAATGGTTCATTGCAGCACTATTACCTCATATCAGGACTCTACTTATGCAACAGAAGGTTGCTGATTATCAAGAGGCGTTGGAAATTGCTATGAAACTTGAAACAGCTCCTATTGGAGATAATTCTAGAATAGCTCAGATACAGGCACAGTTAGTAGAAATGGCTTTGGAGCTTCGCGACATGAAAAAAGGGAAATCTATTCGAGAAGAGGCTTGGTGTACATGATGTAAGATAGAAGGTCATGACAAAGAACAATGTACTACATTAATAAATTATTTGAATACTGGTGCACCTAACCTGTTTAACCCTAATGTCATATATTGTGAGATCTATAGAACAACTAGCCAGCATCAACCTGAAGATTGCTATCTGCTACAGCGATATGTTCAAGTACCTAAGAATCCCTACTGCAAGTTATATAAATCAGTTGTACACAACAAAGATGAATGTCATAGCTTTGACCTCATGAGAGAGAAAACCTATGATGCTTATACAGTACAAACCGATGCACAAGGAAATGATGGATATGGTTACTGTGGTGGTACACCAGGTCAAGGTAATTTCAGAGGTCGTGGTCGTGGTGGTATTGCTGGAAGAGGTCAAGGCCAGATTATTTGCTATAACTGTAATCAGGCAGGACATGTAGCTAGAGCATGTTAGAACCCAACTACGACATGTTGATATTGTAGAGAAGTAGATCATGTCATTGAGCAATGCCCACAGTTGATAGCCAAGATACAAGAAATAAATGGCACTCCTACTCAGAATGTTCAGATGATTGTTGTAGAGAAAAGACCTGTTCCAGCCCTTAAAGTTGTTACAGGGAGTGGAGCTATGACACAGGTGCCGAATAAGGGGAAACAACCTGATGAGGCTTGGGTCTGTAAGACCCCAAAGAAAATTCCAGACTTCGATGTTGGAAGAGAAAAAGGAACATTTATGGTAGCTAAAAAAGACTTTGCTGATCCAAGAACATCAGTAGCAACTACGCAACAGCATCAACAATAGTTATAGTTTCAAGAAGCTTCGCTAGATCAAGTAAGTACACTGACATCATTTTTACATATTTGTATGAAGCTATTAAGAAATCGGAGTTCTTTGAATGAGTTACAGAAATTTATTGCGTCTTGCGAACCTCAGCGAAGCTCTGACAGAGGAAAAACTGTTAATAGAGTTAGAAGGAGTGGAAGAGAAATGAGATTGCATACTCAGATAGGAGATTATGACATGACTGATATCATTTTAGACCTGGGATTAGAAGTGAATGTCCTAACTAAGTAGACATGGGAACAAATGGGAAAATCTATGCTTGAATGGTCCCCTATACAGTTGAGATTATCCAATCAGCAGAAGATTGTGCCCTTGGGAAGATTCCCTAGTGTACCAGTGGATATTGATGGATTCAGTACCTTAGAATATTTTGAAGTCATTGAAATAATTGATGATAGCAACCCCTATCCAAGATTACTAGGAATTGAATGGGCACTAGACAATTATGCGGTGATCAACCTTAAGAATAGACAGATGAATTTTGAAGGAAAAGGCTTGAGAGTCACAGTACTGTTGGACCCTTCTCAACGAGAAAGGTATACAGAGCCAGTCAGGGATGAAGATCAAGATGTTTTGGATCATATTTAGAGCATCATAGCTAAAGAAGAAGACTATGTTAACCCTACTACTGAAGGTATAATGGATTGGTAGTGTGACAGTTATTGCATGATTGATTCAGACGAAGGCCTATAGAATTGGCAGAATCGACTTTATGAGCTACATGGACATCGATGTGCAAGAATTACCAAGTCTATCAGATGGGTTGGCTCACAGACAAATATCTTACCTACTTTTGATGGCTTGACAGACCCAGAAGATTTTATTGTACAATTCTCAAAGCAAGTACCAGATTCATAGAAAATGGAGACTCTAGATTCAATATTCAGAGCCACAGCTGCCAGATGGTGGAATGGTCATAAAAAGTATATTCATAGTTGGAGAGCTTGTCAAAAGTTTCTTTTCCTGAGATTCATGGACCAACCTTAGGAGGTACGAAGTAGATTTAATGGTAAGACTAGCCCCCAGGAACATTTGGAGCAGTGTTATGAAGCATGGAAGCATGTACCTTGTGAGAAATGGGTACATAGGATTGTACACACTTTGGAACCTGTAGCAAAGAACTGGTATGTGAAGGTGGAGCTTCACCATGGTACTATAAGTTGGGTTAGCCTTGCTGATAGTTTTGTGCTCACATTTTCTATTACTGAGGTTTTCCCTGCTTTGGATGCAGCTATTAGGTTGATCCATACTAAGGTGTTTGATGATAAATAAATAGCCGAGTACCAACCTGATTGGAAGGAACAAGAAGCTAATGCATTAGAATGCTATAACCTCACCATTGATGAAGATGATGACCCTCACAACATTAATATTCCTGAGTCAGAAGGACATCGCGAACTACATGGACCAGCTGTCGAATCACTTGAAGTAACTCAGCCCTTGAAAACAAGGAAAGTAAACATGGGATCAAAAGAAACGCCTAAGTACGCTACCATTGGAGATTATTGGGATGAAGAAATGGTGAGCAAAGTGACTGAACTCCTCCACAAGTATCAGGGATTATTTCTAATGAAGTTCTTAGAAATGAAAGGTATCCTTGGTGATATAGGAGTGATAAAAATACATTTGAAAGCTGATGCAAAGCCTATGAAGTAGAGCCCTTATAAGCTGAACCCTAAGTATAAAGAAAAATTCAAGATGGAGCTAGATAAGATGCTCGCTCTAGGAATCATTGAGCTTGTCGAAGAGTCCAAATGGGTCAGCCCTATGGTGGTACAAAAAAATAAGACCAAGGGAGAAATCAGAATCTGTGTTGATCTGAGGAAGTTGAATGATGCCTTTTTACATGATCCTTTTCCTACTCCCTTTATAGATGAAGTTTTAGAAAATGTCAGAGGTCAAGAAGTGTATTCTTTCACTGATGGATTTTTAGGTTACCATCAGATCAGAATTGCTCCAGCGGATCGACATAAAACAACCTTCGCTACAGAAATGGGGTCTTTTCAGTATACAGTTATGCCCTTTGGATTGAAGAATGCACCTGCTATGTTTTCCAGAGTAGTCATATCTGCATTTAAGGAATTTATTCATAAGTTCTTGGAAGTTTACTTTGATGATTGGACTATCTTTGGTTTATTGAAAGATCATATAGCCAATTTAAGACTTATGCTGGACAAGTGTAGACAACATCAGATCTCATTGAACCTGAAGAAGTGTATCTTTTGTGCACCTTTTGGAATTCTGCTAGGTCACATTGTATGCAAGCAAGGATTGATGGTGGATCCTACGAAGATAGCCATTATTGTGAACTTGCCACCACCAAAGTCTGTTAAGCAACTTCGAACTACGCTTGGTCATACTAGATATTAAAGGAAATTTATTAAAGGATATGCTCAGATTACAGCCCCTATGGAAAAGAAATTGAAGAAAGATATTAAGTTTGAGTGGACACCAGAATGTCAGGAAAGCTTGGATATTTTGAAAGAAAAGATGGTAAATACCCCTATCTTAGTATTCCCTGACTAGAGTAAGGAGTTTCATGTTCATGTCGATGCATCTTCCATTGCTTTAGGTATAGTATTGGGTTAGTCAAGTGAAGGTAATATCGATCACCCTATTGCTTTTGCAAGTAGAAATTTTCCACTGCAGAAAAGAATTATACTACGACAGAATGAGAAGGTCTAGCTATGGTTTATGCCTTGCATAAATTTCGACATTATTTGTTAGAATCTCATTTCAAGATGTTCACAGACCATTCTGTTTTGAAGTATTTGGTTAACAAGCCTGTGTTAGGTGGAAGGATATGCAGATGGCTGATTTTGTTTCAGGAGTATGACTTTGAGATCATAGTTAAGCCAGGAAAACTTAACCTAGGGCCTGACCACTTGTCGAGGCTCGAGTCAGGAGAAGAGCCCACTAGTTTGGATGAAGGTCTTCTTGATGCCCAGTTGTTTTCCATCCAGATGGTTGATGACTATTTTTAGGATATTGTTCAGTACTTGTCTATAGGTTTTGCACCCTCTGAGATGACAACACAGCAAAAGAAGCAACTGGTGGTTAGAGCAGCTGAATTTACCTTGATAGCAGGATAGTTATATCAGATGGGACCAAATGACATATTGTGTAGATATGTCCTAGAGCATGGAAAGCCATTGATTTTGGCTAAGGCACATTCTAGAGCAGCAGTCGGTCATTATGCAGGAAAAGCTACAGCATAGAAGATTCTGACAGCTATATTGTGGTGGCCTATGATTCATAAGGATGCAAGAGAGTATTGCCATAGCTGTGATATGTGTCAGAGGACGGGCAAACTGTCCAGGAGGGATGAGATGCCTCTGGTTCCATAGGTAACTTTACAAGCATTTGACAAATGGGCTATTGATTTTGTTGGACCAATCAATCCCCCTGCAAAGAAATCTAAAGCAAGATACATTATTACAGCAACCGATTACCTTACTCGTTGGGCTGAAGCTCAACCAGTCAAGGACTGTAGCACTGCTACAGCTGCAAAGTTCATATTCAATAATATCTTGTCGAGGTTTGGGTGTCCTAGAATTATTATGAGTGATCAAGGATCACATTTTCTAAATAAGACTATTGAAGCATTGATCGAAGAATTTCAAGTATATCATCAGAAGAGTACTGCCTACCATCCTCAAGCAAATGGAACTGTCGAAGCCTTTAACAAGATTCTTGAGCACGCTCTGACGAAGGTTTGCAATTTTAACAAAAATGATTGGGATATTAGAATTCCAGCAGTATTATGGGATTATAGAACCACTTGCAAGAAGTTGATAGGCCACACACCTTTTAGGCTGGTATATGGATAGGAAGTAGTTATGCCCATGGAGTACATTGTTCCTAGCCTCAGAATATCTACCTTCACGGAGATGGATGATCCATCCATGTTGAATGAGAGGCTAGCGAAGATACTGGAACTAGAAGAAGACAGATTCATTGCAGGTTTCCAGCAGCAAATACAGAAAGGTAGAGAAAAAGCATGGCATTATAGACACATTAAGAAGAAGCATTTTCAGAATGGTGATCTTGTGCTCTTGTATGACAGTAAATTCATGAAGTTCCCAGTTAAGTTCAAGACACATTGGAAAGGACCATACATAGTTTAGAAATTTACCGATGGTGGTGCAGTTCAGTTAGCTAAATTGAATGGAGAAATTTTTCCCTACATGGTGAATGGAAGTAGATTAAAGAAGTACAGGGATGGGCTTGTACCACTTGATTAGAAGTAATAGAAAGAAGAAGATTCTAAGTACCAAGAATAGTTGAAATTGGGTACTAGACTATAATGAAGCTATTCTCAGAGAGCTTGGGAAGATTGCTGGAAAATTCTGTCGTGGGTCGAAGTTTGAATTTTTATCGAAGCTTCTGTCAGGATGTGTCGAAGGTCCTTATTGTGGTGAAGCTGAAGTTAGTGGTTGTGCCGAATAAGAAAGGTGCGTTGAAGCTTAAAATGCAACCATTGGAAAAAAATCAGATTTAGTGGCGCCGGTACGTTAACTGTATTAACTGCCTATAATGATGATATTTTGGGAAATCCAGCGCTATTTGGATAAGATCCACCACTGTTCGGTCAGATTTGGTGTCTTTAATACATAGTTATGGCAGATTTGGTTGTTGGATTCTATAAGAAGACACCTAGACCTACGAATTTTGCATTACACATTTTCTTGAGTTGAGTCCATGTCAGCTGATTGCGAAGTCCAGGAATTGTTGAGAGAATTCAGACAGAGGGGTCTGCAAAACTTTATGAGAAACCCACCTGCATCTGCACCTCACAAAGAGACTCCCCTAGCACCAAATCAACCAATGTAGACACGATCAACCAGAAATAAATTTAAGGCAGAATTTTACTCTAAGTAGAATGAAGAAAGGAACAAGCCATCAGGAAAGACACCGAAGGATCCCAAGATGAATCCTCCTGGTTCGACAGAGCTCCCACCTGAAGTTTTTGAAGACTTCGGTGAGGATGAGAATGTTTCATCAAAACTTCCACCATATCTTCCGCCTGTTCAACCAGGATTTCAACCCCCTCGGTGGACAACCAAGTTCACATTACGCACCCCTTCGCTGCGACAGGGTGTGAAGTTGGTCAGAACAATGACAGGAAGATTAGAATGGCTCAAGTATGCAAACAATGATATGAATGATCATGGGAATTTTCCATAGTTCACACCTAGGAAATACTTACACTCCGTCCATTATCCGGAGGCTAGAATGACGTTACTTGAAGTGAAACAGTGGGCTGCTAGCTTGGAGCAAGCTGGCTTGTTGAAGATGCTGAATGTCCCCCACTTTGGTTGCAACCAGCAGGTTACCATGGTGGTCAAGCAGTTATTGGTGTTGGTGCATGATGGCCACCTATGGATAGGAAACCAAAGCATTTCTATTGATGGAGAACTGATTCATAGGATTACAGGCTTGCTGAAGGAAGGGCCTGATCCTAGAATTGAATTTGTTGGAAAACATGAAGATACAAAGCTGGCGTAGCACATGAAGGACCTCTTCGGTTTGACAAAAGGGAAGCGAGGGTATCAAACATCGACTATTCAGCACCAGAACATTCGCTTCACCGCAGAACTCCTAGCATGCAAATTGATGCAAAAGTGCAGACCTAATGAAGTACCTGCCCCGATCATCAGTATTGCTGCGAACTATGCCGAACGATACAGTTACAAATGGGCATAGTAAATTTCTAGAGAATTCCTTGTAGATGTCTGCGATGAATAGGAGAAAGGTAGACCCTTTCATTATTCATGGTTGTTAGTGCTTATTGCATTGGTAGGATGAAGAGAGCCTACCGAGGCACAGTTTGTTGATGTGCCTCCCGAGATGGTTGGCACAAGAAGGTATGCATCTCTTTGGGTTTCACAGGATAAGGCCTTGCAGCAGATGACAAACTATGTGTTCACCTTCTTTTCAATGAATATTTCATATGAGATCCCGAAAACACCCCGAATCAGTAATGAGCTATTTGCTCAATATACGGGAGTGGCCAACTTCAAGGCTAATATGCATAATGTCTTCATCTAGGCCCATGCAGATAACAAACACACATGGTGGAAGTTACCATACATGGTGAACCAGGAAGACATCCTCGCAGTAGTCCAGCAGTGGCCGACTAAATGGATGAAGGATGCAAGAACAAGGTCTGATATACCAGTTCCTAGTCAACCTCCACAGAATGACCCACCAGAAGAGAGCGAAGAACAAGATGAGTCACAACAGAGTGAAGGTGACCATGGTGGAGATGAAGGAACTGATGAAGAAGAAGAATAATTAGTCAAGACCATTTCAGACCCTAATCACCCAGATAAGTGCAAGTCTCCCGAAGTAGAGGAAGTGACTAAGCCTCAACCCCGAAAGAAAACTAAAGCATCGAAGGGAAATAATATCGTCAAAGAGCCCGCTTTGACGATTAAAGAGCTTGATCAGGCTCTGACAAAGTCTACAGAGGTATTATCTAGAAAATGGGTAGAGTTTGCAGCTACACACCTTGATGTGCTCACTGGCGTAGCATAGCGAATTGAAGAACTTAAGGCGTTAGCAGAAAGATCAATAACTGGTGCTGTAGAAAGTAGTGCCCCAGTAGGCACGCAGCCAGATATGAGACAATGGCCAGCCAAAAACAATAGAGGACAAGTACCAAGTGCAGCCCTTATAATAACTGACGCAGCATCTCGATCGCAGATGAGCATGACAGTTGAGATAGATTACACCAAGTTGTCTATGTCGAAGCTGCATCTTTGTCAATTGGCACTCATGAATGAGATCCGAGAACGAGACAGCTACACCCACATGCAGTTAGAGAATACCACAAAGCAAAGTGAGAGCCTCGAAGCGTAGTTGAAAGAAGCTGAACAGAAGAAGAGGGAAGAATAAAACAAGCAGGATACACTAGCGTGAGTGTTGGATGAGGCATGTCAAAGTCTCCCTGAGTTCCACATGCAAACTGAAGAAGAACTGAAGCAAAGAATAGGAAAGATGAAAGACTATGCACAACAGTCTCAAAGAAATATAGAGAAGATGAAAGCAGAACATGAGGCTTAGATTGCGGAGCTTCAACTTTGCATCATTCCTGAGAGTCCACCAGAGGTCAGGGAACAACGTCGCAGAGATATTCAGGCCTCAGCAACGAAGATCTCAGATCTTGTAAGTAGTGCATCAAAGCTGCTAGATGAAAGTGTCGAGGCCTAGGAAAACTTGCAGGACAACCCAGATGTAGAAAATTTGCAAGAAACCATCAAGCAGTGACAGACAGAGTTGGACGCAATAAAAGCAGAAATTAAAACATTGCCTCCTATGTAGAAGATGCTTAAGGTGAAGTATAGCAATGAGCTCCAGCAAGAAATTGAGTCTTGTAGAAGGAAAGAAACAGTGTTGGTGAACTTTGTGCAGCCCCTTATTAACGAGGCCTTGGAGTTCAGCACTACTGCAGACAACCAACTCAAAGTTTTGAAGGAGTATGATGTGTTTGCATTGGAAAAGGCCAACGAAGCATATGCAAAAACATTGCAGGAGATAGTTGAGAAAGAGAAAGCAGTCGAAGATATCATGCACAACCTCAACAAGAAGTTTACTATCTTCGCCAACAAGATTCTTGCACCTGGAAAGCAGCAAAGTGTCCCGGGACAGGACACTGGTGAGTCTTAGGGGCCTGTTGGGGCTCAGACCTTGAAGTTCCTTAATTTTGGAAACTCCACGGTATTAGTGCGAAGCTTGTAAGTGGAGTTGTGGTCCAAATTAGTCTTAGGGGCTGCGGGGTTGGGTCGAAGCCCCTCTTTTTGTAAATGTCCCATGGTTTTTGGGTACCCATGGTTTAAGCCCATGGTATTGTAATAGTGCACTTGTATAAATAGGCACTTATGTAAAGGAGTCAAAGGGATTTTTATGTTATGATGGTAATTGTGATGCGAAGAAGCTAAGGTCTATTTTTGGGTTTAAGGTTAAGTCCCAGCTGAGTGCGTGGATGACCTCTATAGCTGAGTGCGCAGAGGGTTTTGGAAGAAAGATTCTGCAGCTGAGTGCGCAGATCAGAACTATGTTGTTTTGTAAAGTGTTGAATATAAATGCAGTTCTGTGGATGTAGCCCCTACACTGGGGGTGAACCACGTATATCTTGTGTTGTGGTGGCTCTTTTTATTTTGTTCCTGTTATGTTTTATGCATTTGATAAGTAGATAAATGATAAAGAAGATAGATTGCTAAGTATTAACTTCGTTGTGAATTCCCAGTTAAGGGTTAAGCAAGAAAGTGTCTTTTTATCTAAAGTGCAAAGCTATTTAAGTGAATATCGAAGCTCTGTATTGCATAATTATTCTTTGTTAAGGCTAAAGGTATAGTAATATCCCTCTTTCACCTACAGAAACCTGATTCTGTGGCACCCCATAGATGTTTCGGGTGAGACTGCAACATGTTCGCAGGTTGTTTACGAAAGGGCCAACACTGTGGGTCTGTTTGTTGGTGTGAAGATAAAAGCATAAGAACCCGGGTCTTCCCCAACACCCAACAATGTGTTTGCTTGGACCTATGAAGATCTAAAAACTTATGACACAAATATCATACATGTTATCCCAATCAAAGGTGGAATCAAGCCTTACCAACATCCTTTGAGAAAGATGCATCCTAAGCTAGAACCTTTAATTCAAAGTGAGGTAAAAAGTTGTTGGATGCTAAAATCATATTTAAATTCAAACATTCAAAATGGGTTTCTAATTTGGTACCAGTATGGAATAAGTTTGGAGAAATCATACTATGTATAGATTTCAGAAATCTTAATTGTGCATCAGATAAAGCTAATTATCTGGTCCCACCCATGGAGCAAATACTACAGATGGTTTCAGGTTCTGAATTGTTTTCATTATTAGATGGATTCTCTAGTTATAATCAAGTATTAGTAGCTAAAGAAGACAGGCTTAAAACTACTTTCAGAACCAAGTGGGAAACTTTTACATATAAGAAGATGCCCTTTGGACTTATTAATGCTGGAGCTACATTCCAAAGGGCCATGGATATAGATTTTTGTGGTCTGATTGGCCATAGTGTTGTGGTTTATCTAGATGATGTCACAATATTTTTGAAAAAGAGAGAAGATCATGCATTTCATTTGAAACAAATTTTCGAGCGTTGCTAAAAACATGGTATTTGACTAAATCCCAAGAAATGTGTGTTTGCAGTCACAGAAGGAAAGCTACTGGGTCATGTCATTTCTAAGAAAGGGATATCCATAGACTCGAAGAGGATTAAAGTCATAGAACAGATCCCTTTACCCCATGATTAAAAAGGTATGCAATTTTTTATGGGGATAATCAACTTTGTACAAAGGTTTGTACCAGACCTTGCCCAAATCATCAAACCTTTGCAACAAATGGTTAAACAAAGTGTGTAGTTCAAATGGAATGATTTGGAGAAGAATGCATTTAGCAAGATAAAAACATCTGTTGCTCATGCACTATCACTCAAAAGTCCAAATTTTGAAAAGGATTTTAGTTTCTACACTTTTGCATTTGATGATTCATTAGCAGTTGTGCTTACATAGAAAGAAGATGGGGGAGATGAGTACCCCATATCATTTATGAGCACTGGTCTGCAAGGGGCTGAATTGAATTATCCAACAGTTGACAAATAGGCTTATGCAGTTTTTAAAGCGGTAAAACAATTCAGGCCATATATACTTAATAATTGCACAAAATTAATATTTCCACACTGAGCCGTATGATCTCTTTTTGTGCAAAAATAATTAGGAGAAAGAAGAGGCAACTGGGTGACTTCTTTACAAGAATACGATCTTGAGTTCAAACCAGCATCCATAGTTAAAGGACAAGGATTGTGTAAACTAGTGACTGAAGGTCAAAACAATGAAGAAAGCAGCTGGGATAATGAAGCTGAACTACATATGGTGGATGTATGTCCTCTCTTTACAGCTCCAGACTCCTGGTATTAGGACCTAGTCCATTACCTCCAAGAAGGGTATTTGCCGGAGCATTAGAGTCTCAAGCAAAGAAGAGCATTATGTCTGAAATCAGCTTTATATCATATCATTGATGGAGTACTGTTCAGAAAAAACTATGATGAATTTTTTCTTGGGTGCTTAGAACAATAATATGTAAAGAAAGTCATAGCAGAATTGCATGATGGACCCGCTGGAGGTCACTTTTCGGGGGACACAACAACACATAAGATTCTCAAAGCTGGATATTACTGGACTACATTTTTTAAGGATGCTCATGCTCATGTTAGAAAATGTGATGCTTGTCACAGATGTGTTGGAAGAGAAGCTAAAGCAGCAGGACCATTAAAACCAATAATTATATCAGAACCATTTGAACAATGGGGAATCGATATTATTGGAGAAATAAATCCAAATTCATCCTTGCAGGACAAGTATATTTTGATAGCAACTAATTAATTCACTAGATGGGTCGAGGCTATTCCGTTACAAAAAGTAAATAAAGATGCAATTATGAATTTCTTACAAAATCACATTACGACCAGGTTTGGGGTTCCAATTTCCCTGGTTATTATAATGCTACTTACTTTTCTTCTATTAGATTAACTGCATTTGCTAATGAAAGAGGAATTAAGTTGAATTATTCTGCAAATTATTACCGACAAGGAAATGGTTTGGTGAAATCCATAAACAAAAATATGATTAGAATTTTGAAGAAAATAGTGATAGAAAATCAAAGGAGCTAGCATTTAGCATTAACCAATGCTCTCTGGGCTGATAGAGTCACACCCAAGAACTCCTTAGGTGCGTCACCTTACACTTCTGTTTATGGAAAAGAATTTGTCCTCCCTCCTAATATTCTATTTCCATCTTCCATAATAGCCCAAGAATCTAGGGGTATTGATAATGAAATTCTACAAATCAGAATCTATAATCTGTTGAAGTCAGAAGAGTCTAGGTCCAAAGCCAAGGAAAGGTTTAAGCATCAACAAGAAATAGTGAAGCATTGTTTTGACAAGCACAAAGCTGGGAACAAAGAATTCGAAGTAGGATATCTGGTTCTTAAGTGGGATCACCCACACGATGAAAAGGGAAAGCACACCAAGTTTCAGTAGTTATGGGTAGGCCCTTTCCAAATTGTAGCAAAGCTAAGCCCCTTGACTTATAAGTTGCAAGACTTACAGGGGTGGAAAGAGAACTTACCAGTAAATGGTTTAGTTCTCAAGCCTTATTTTTCTTGATCATTTTTTATGTGGTTTTCTTGTACATAAATAAACATTTGGTTTGTTTCTTACTTTAGGGTATTTTTAGTTGTTCGCTTTATTTACTTAGAGTTTGATTGATTGCAATTTTTTTTTGCTTATGATTAATAAAGTAGCACGATTTTTGGTTGCATGGAGTTCATCATAATTCTGGGTTAACTAAAATATTTGACTACAATACTGCCTATGATTGATTCATATAGTATTTGAAAGAACTTCTTCAAGTTCAGCAGATTTCCTAAATGGTTATGAACACATTGAAGTCCTGCTTAATCCTTTTGAAACAACTCAAGATAAAAGGGTCTAGAATACTATTTTGAGGCTCCATTCATCTCACATTAAAAATTGTCCTAGGGGGTAACAACAAAAGACCCATGGAAAGAAAGCAAGGTAAACAATGTATTGTATTTAAATAATCCCAAGCCATGAATTGAAATCCAAAAGGCTAATAAGAGTAAAAATCTCCTAGAAAAGCAATATGTATCAAAGAAAGTACTAAACCATATCAGTACGTATAAGATTGCCAAAGTTATTCTCTGTCTGTGAGCTGAAATTTAAATATATCTCTCACACAAAAGGACACTATAGATAGAGGAGCCTGAATCAAAATTCAGAAACAAGGCAAGCAGGAGGACTAAAAAGGGGACAAAAGTCCAAAAGCACAAAAAAGTACAAAATGGCATGGGAATGAGGAACAAATGGATATATTTGTTTACCATATTTTACGATCCTGTGGTGTCTAAAGTTGAAAACTACTCAAAGACACGGGGAAAATGAAGCTCATACTCTTGGCCTCAAAAGAGTTATCCAAACTTTGAAATCCTAGTTCCCCTTTTTCTCAAATTGGACTAGAATCAATGATTAAAGTGAATAAATCTTGCATTTGGGAATTTGGATATCTTGAAGAAATATAGTATAGAGGTACCATCCGAGCAGTCTGTTTATCAAAGAGGATATTGTTTAGAGATATGTGTTCACCAGGTAGTCGCCAATAGTTGCAGCCGCAACTATTTCCCCAAAATTTTCAATTTTAGGACCCCCCTTTTTATTTGTTTTTAATAAATCTGGCCTACGAGTATTTTGTTATTTCCAGAGTTTCCCTGAGTTCAAATATTTCTTGAAAAAACTTGGTCTTTTTCACTTTTTTGTATCGAATGCTTAGTCAAGTACTCTTCCGATATCGGAATCATAGTGAACTAGCCTTCCGACATTGCAAAAGAGGAATTAGCTAGCTTGTTGAGTGCCTTTAGAATCCGTCGTCGATGCATCGGAGTTAGTCTACTTTATTCTAGGACTTGATTTACCGAAGTTGTGGCCCCATAGTGCTGGACTTATCTGACAATCTTTCTCCCTTCACCCTAGTGTTTCCGAAATCCGATGATGTTTTGTTTTTTCATTGTCGGGTTGTTTTAGCCAGAGCAAGATGAGGTTATAGTGTTTATCTCACCCAGCATTGTAGGAAACTAGTACTGAGGAGTTCCGATAGAATCATATTTTATGTGCCAACTTCATAGAGCTTAATGTTTTCGAGCTTTGATACCCATTCCCGTGATATTAGAATTGTCCATTGCCAATGTTGTGGAGGGTTATCAGCTTTTGGTTCTGAGGTTAGTGATTAGTGGTTCCGATGTGGCATGTTCCAAATAGCTTCTCAAGATTTTGTTTAGAAAATGAAGAAAAAATTTGACCTAAACCCAGAACGCATATTCTGGAGCTCGTAGAGGACTCGGCAGGTCGATTCTCCATTCCGCATCGCATCAATACATTTTTTTCCTCCAAGGGTTTAGATTTACCATTGTTGGGATTCAGGATTATTGTTTCCTGGATGTAAGTGTGTACTTTTCTTCTAGATCTCGTAGAGGACTCGACATGTTGGTTCTCCATTCTGCATCCCATCAATACCTTTTTTTCCTCCAAGGGTTTAGCTTTACCATTGTTGGGCTCCAGGGTTATTGTTTCCTGGATGTAAGGGCGCATTGTGGTGGTGCCATCCATGGAATGCTAGCTATATTTACAGGCATTCTTGGAACCATAATTAAAGTGTGTGGTTGGGGCTTTCACAATTTGTGCACTTGCTCATGGATATAATTGAATAGGGTTTTCTCAGGTGCACTCAACTATTCCTAGATTCAACGGCCTGGGGTTTGTTCCCTTACACCTACTTTCCCATGGATTTGACAGCCTAGGGTTTGTCCAATGGCTACACATTATCAATGGGAGGCTATAATTCTAGAGAATGATGTTAAAGGGGCGGTAAATTTTATGGACAATCTTAATAAGAAGCTCAAAGAGGCCAGAATAGCCAACCAACGAAGGTTTGTCTATAAGATATTTTTTCTCTCCCATTTTTATTATGTTTGAGATTTTGTGTTCTTACGATAGAATTTATGGCTCTTTGATTTCCCTAGTACCCATTGACATATATTTTCTTCATATTTATTTTGGAAAGTTAGTAAAAACAATGCATTTTAAGGACTGTAGGATATATATACATGTTTACGGTTAATTTCACTTATTGACAGGTGTATGCTCTCGGGAACTATCAAGATTTTATGAATCTAAATATGATCCTTAAAATTTAGAGATCAAGCTTACTTTGGTGCATTCTATCACTCATGTCCAATAGAGCCAATAATTAGAGTGTTACAATGGCCTTCTTTTCTTTTAAAATGTTGCAGTAACTTGTTAAAATTTAGATATTTTAGAAGTTCTTTAGGGTTTCTTAAATGATTTTTCAATTAACAAAGAGAAATGTATAGATATAGATTTTTTTACCAGAAGTTGCGCACTGAAATTCTCCCTCCAATAAGAGAGGGATGTAGTTATACATAAGTTTTGTTAGAATGCTAGATCACAGACTTTAAAAGGTTATTCATTATAATCACATGTAGTTTTTATTGTTAATATATGGTTGCCACCAATGGGATCAGGGGAAGAAAAATTAGGGCTTTTACTCCCACAAACCCTCTTTTAACTCCTGTAACATTTCTTAACTTTGTACTACCAGTCTCATCGCCTCAAGAATTTCATTAGAGCCATCAAAACCTTTGTAGATGGAAATAATGAATGTTTCTGAAGGATGCAAATGACATTTAGCTTGAACCCTTCCTGAAGAAGGCCTGCAGTTAATCTATGAGAAGTAAATCTACTCGTTCATATTGAAACGCCCAAGAAATTGGGAATTTGTTTTTGCATTACTTTCTACTCGTTCATATTGAAATGCCCAAGAAATTGGGAATTTGTTTTTGCATTACTTTCTAAATGTGTCCAAAACTATCTTATATATGATTTGTGAAAGGGAAAGAATGGAAGGGCCATATTTTGGAGAATAAACTTATTGGAGTGTAGTCTGCACCACATGATATACTTACAGGTTAATAAAGTACTGAAGATTATGTAGCTTGCCCGTGCTATTGATTTATTTTTCTGTGGATTTAATATTTGTTTATAGTTAGGATACTTTATATTTAAATAGTTACCTATTTTTTATCCATTTGGGTTAAATGTGTGTCTCAACACAAATATATAGAGAACATGATGGTCTACGCCTTGATTATTTTGTTGAGCTACATAGGATTGTTCATGCTTTTCCTTTACGAACAGTTTATAAAAATAAGTATCTACTTTAATTTATTTTCATGTGACTATTGTAACATGTAGTAATTGGCAATTCTAGATTTGATAGATCAGTAATCATTTTATGTGTGCTTGCTTTGTCCAACATTACATGAATTCATAGGCAATCAACATGATAAAGAACCACAACTAAGAATGACAATAGTAATGGTTTACTAGGCTCACCTGAAGGTAATAATATCCTTCTTCTTCCAATGGAGATGGGAATAAAAGAATTTTTCATAATCCACAAGATGTAGCCTCTATTGCTAATGCTCCAACCAACAGAAGAAGAATTGCAATTTTTATCACAATCCATGATTCTGTCTTCTTTCATTTTTTATTTAGATTGCATGTAAGTTTACTGTGTTTTTTTACTCTGCTCTCTCGTGGCTCAAATATATAAATACTCTCCAAAGCTTTCCTTATGGTAGCGAAAGCCATGAAATCCAAGAGTCATGTTCTTTAACGGTACTTAGCATTCCTTTGGATATCTTTCTTTATTTGAATCTGTATTGTACTATATTAACAATATTTTAAAGGTTTATTACCATACCTATTTCATTATTACCATGATCTGGCCCATCCCGACTATAACGAAAAAATGAATGAATAAGAAAGAGCATTAGACTTTCCTCGTCTGACTTCCTATTCCTATTTCACCATTACTTGAAAATAGTTTGATTTTCATTCCTCAATTACATTTATTATTGATTTCAATTTTGGTATCGTATTTTGTGCTTATATTGGATTGGTAGTGGTTATGTATGTGATAATGAAAACTATGTCCAAAGTAAATAGAATAGCTTTCTCTATGTCACGTTTAATTCAATATCCTTAATCTATATTTCCTTCCAAAATCTTTTAATTTTTTCATAGTCTCTTTTGGGCTTTTCATAGTCTTTGTTTGAAGAGCCATTAACAGATAGTTGGGATGTTTAAGAAGTTAAAAAAATGATAGCATTCTTTCTAAAATTGATTTTATAAAATTTTTTTATTTTTATTTTTTTAAAGTGATTATTTTCTTAACCTTATTGGTTTTATAAGAGAGGGAAATGGAATTAGACTTTTGCATGAAACTTTTGTAAAGATATCTTATAAGGGGGTTTAGCTTATTTTGCATCCATTCAATCCATGTTTACTGAGATTCGTGGAAGTTGGAAAACAATAAAAGATGGAGGTGACATCAAGATGTAAATGATGTAAATAGTTAAGGTGGTATAATCAAGCTCAAAGTGTCACTAAGTTAAGGTGCATTTTTTTATCTCAATCTCTGATGTAAATAATTCACTGAAATTGTTAAATAATATGATACGAGAAAGTGATATGGTTAAAATTAATATGTTTCTCCCAATAATATGTTTCTTTTGATTTCAAAATATATGTTTGGACATAGTAAATTGCCTCTTTTGATTTCAAATATATATGTTTGGAGGTACTAAAACTTTGTTAGTAATTGCATGCAATATATTTGGTTTAATTTTTTTTTTAATCCAATCATATAAAGACTTCATTTGTGAATTCGGGTTGAATTAAGATTTAACATCATACATTATATTATTATATTAGTGTAAGGTAACTATAAACGATAATAATTTATGCAACCAAAATAATTGAAACCAAAATTTGAAGATATGTCCTTGTACTCATAATTTATGGTTTATATACCATAAAAACCTTTAATATAGAAATCATTGTCTACGATGTTCTTTACACAGTGAGTAATGTTTCTTTGAATTTATGTTTTCAAAAGATTCTGGATTACATTGATTTGAGTTATACATACATCGGATTTAGAATTTTATATGGCTGTATGAGTGGCCATTCAATTTTTTTTTTTCAATTTCAAAAATTGATTGCAAGGTTTATTTTTCATTTAAGATGTAAAGAAAGGTATGAGGATTTATAACAGGTAATTGAATTTCATTGACCCAAACCCAAGATCCAAAAATATGAACTTTCATGTAGAGCCCATGTGAAAATTTTGTTATGACATTTATCTTGTTTTTTAACCCTTGTTTTATGTGATTACAGTGTACCCTTTGTTTAATGTAAATGCGCTAATAGTTTGGATGAAAAAATTCTTTCTGTTGGAAATTTTCCAATTGATTGCAATAATTCGGAGAGGTTCATGCAGTATTATTGCGATTACTTTTCACTGGTGGTTCCAATTTCAGTATCGTTGGGTGCATTGTGACACTGACTTTGAGATCTTTTAAATGACTAGATGCAAGACCAAGTTTTCTTTCCCTGTAACTTGAAGATCAAAATTTTTCTTCTTCTTTAGTCGAGCAAGCTTGCTTGCTTATCCTCAAGGGAAAAGGTGTTATTTCTTAAGTTATTTTTTCTCTAAAATCATCATGTGGACCATCATTCTAATTTTTCTGATAACTAAATATAATTATATAAGCTACTTAAGCAAAATGGACGATGGGTTCCATACTCGTGGTCTTTTAAGGAGCGCCCCTGGTGAAGAAAAGGATCTTGATGACAATGAAAAGGAGAAACGAATCAACAAAGTTGATTAAGTAAGTGGCCTAATTGGCATGCACATCTAAGATGATCTTAGGTTTCAAATCCTAAAAATCAAAATTCCTATTGAGGCATGAGGTATGGACCACGTTGGAGGATTTGTTTACTAAACGCAATATATCTTAGGTTATGCAACTTGAAATTAAGTTGATGAAGCTAAAGTCAAAATATTTTGATGCTCCAAAATATTCATCTTCCTTATGAAGTTTTTTTATCAACCCAACTCACTACCTTAAATATGCTTAAAAGTTAGTTTGCAAATATGTCTTTTGATTAGTTTTGTGAAGCACTAATTATGAAACAAAAAAACTTGGTTGATATTGGTAAAGATTAGTTCGAATTATGCCAAAGGGAAGTAAAGGCAAGACCAATCATATAGAATATAGATGCTATAATTTTTGAAATCCCTCATGAAGTAGATAGGTCATCATTATGTCTTACCAGAACCCTGTCGATCCCCAACATGATGGTAAGGCCTTTCATGCTACTACGGTGGCTACAAATCAGGCTTATACTTAATTGATTGTTGATTCTAGATGTACCCATCACATGTTCAAGGATGTTAGAAGTAGTAATCTCTTAGTTAATTTATGTTAGTTACTT
This sequence comes from Pseudotsuga menziesii, assembly GCA_001517045.1. Taxonomy (NCBI): domain Eukaryota; kingdom Viridiplantae; phylum Streptophyta; class Pinopsida; order Pinales; family Pinaceae; genus Pseudotsuga; species Pseudotsuga menziesii. Next base: position 34,142 of record LPNX010975661.1, on the reverse strand, counting down.
TCCCTTATTCAATTTTAGGATTAGTTATCCAGTATTTCCTTGAACCCTCAAAGCATGTAAAATATATATACTATGGTGTAATACGAGTTTAGTAGTTCATCTTTTTGTGTTTGGAACTCTTTTATTTTTTCCTTCTCCATATTTAAACATGGTATCATAGGGGTGGGTCATATAGTACACATCTTCATAATACCTTGTAGTAGAAGGGTCAAACGTTCAAGTTACCAATGAGACATTGATATGTTGTGATAAGGTTAGAATTTTAGACACTCCATGTTGTCTCAGGAGTTGTTGATATACTCATATAATTGTATCATTTAATACTGATTATGGAAAAATAATAAACTAAGGACATTTTTTTATAACCATTTTTATTTTTTATAACTATGAGAAACAACCTATCTCTCTGAGTGATTGTTATTTTTTGTGTTCAAAGAAATGGCAAGATCTAACTATCCATCGCAGTTTGCACTTAACCCAATATGATTGAGCTATGCCATTGAATGTGATAATACAACCTTAAGTAGCTTAGTATGAATGAAAAAACATAAGGGTGTTAATCCCTCGCCTCAAAGCAATTGTTTGAGAGGTCCTTGGTGTTCCAACAAAAACATATCAACTTGGAATAACTCAGTTTTATTGGTTGAAATATAGGGGGTATACTTCCACTCTTTATACATGGGTAAAAGCCAACCTAGTTCAAGCTCTACCTAGACTATCTACAAATATCCAAATGTAATCAACTAAACACAATTTTAAGTCTTATTCAAGAACTGAAATGACAATTTCAACCCACCAAAGTATCACTTAGAAGGAGAATGTCTTTATAGGTATGGTTTCCGATAACTACCTTACCATCAAGTTCCTTTGAAATAGTCTTCCTTAGTCTCATAATGATGTGCTTTATAAAAAAAACCTACCTTAGGGTTTACAATAATAATATAAGCAGCCTCTGTAACCTCATGGTCAAGTCACAAGTGCCTTTTAGAAGAAATGTGCATTAGCTTTCACTACTTAGCCTACATAGGTATACATATGTTAATAAACTATTTAGTATAGATAGGTGAAGACACACCGTCCCCTCTAGATTTGAACCTATAACGTCAAGTAGAAAACACATGTTCTTGACCATTAAGATCACAATGAAGTAATCCTAATGTGATACCTAACATTTTAATTGTTACCTTTCCCATAATATTTTTTTTATTTCTATATATAGATAATGTCCCTATCAATTCCAAGTGTATTCACTATGTTATTGATTTCAACACTTATAGAGGGAAGCATTTTTCTTCTTTGTACTTCAACTATCATCCCTCCCATGCCATTGCACCACCTCTGTGTTTCATGTTTAAATAACCTTTCCATGTTTCAATTTCATATGTGATGCTCAAAATATTCATCCCAATAACTATGAACAAGTGTTAGATGCTTTGTTTTCCTCCTTTGACATTTGGGAGTTGAAACACTTCCATGACAAATAAATGAACCGGTTTGGTGAAGATTTGGGAAGCATATCAAATGTTATTCATCAATGTAAATGGCATGACATACATGTGATGGTAGTATAACTACTATATTGAATATCTCTTAGGGGTCTTTATTGTATTGAGAAATGACCTTTTCATATTACATATTTGAGGTGGTTTGATCTTAATATACCAAGATAGTTTTGATGATTCATGATTTCATCTACAACAACTAAAGCACAATTTCTAGAATTCCAATAAGCTACAACAACAAGACCTATAGCAGCATTCAAGGGAATATCCTCATATTTGATAAATAGTGTTTAAGCATTGGAGGCAAAGTCAAAGAAAAACATGTATCTAATATGCTAGAAGTTACATTAAAGTATTTTTTGGTGTCAAATTGGAACAAGAAATCTCATAGTCAATGGCGGTTAAAGGCGACATATTAATCAACTCCTACATGATCATATCTTTGGAGATTCGTAGTATCCTTGAAGAAGCAATTTTGGACATTGGATGTGATTATCTGATAGGATTTTATAAGAGCTTCAATCTCTTGGGGATCACAAAGAAGCACAATTTTGAACTCTCCATCCAAACAACAGATGAAATTTTTGTTTTAAGTTTTAACCAATGAAGAAAGAACAATACTATAGGGGTTACATGATATTTCCAAATGCTTAGGATAATTATTTGATGAAGGACTATAAATTTAAAGAAGGGAACAACCTGTTCCAAACAAAATGCTAGGGATGACCTATCTCTCACAAAGACAAGAGGGCCCACCTATGTCATGAATGTAGGTTTCCTATGAGTTTGGAGTTGACATGTACCTAATCAGTTGAAGAAATGGGACAAAGTGGTATTAATACATCTATCTATTGCACCATTGTGGAAGGTCATTTCAGGGTAATTCATTCAACAATCATCTCAACAGAGTTCTTAGATATGGTATTTCTTATGTCTATGGCCCAATCCTATATTTATCATCTACAAAAGCATGGAGATAAGACTGTTGACATTGGTAAGGGGAGTAGCATCTCCTGTAGCAGATTATCAATTCCATCCAACATTTGAAGATCTCATCTCTAGCTCTTTCTGTGTCTTATTTCTAGCACTCAAGCAGATTTGAAATGGTAGCTAAAGGCATGATCTAGAAGGACTAATTTTCATCATCTAGTGGCTAGACTTCGAAAACAATGAATAAATAAGGTATTACACAGATTCAAGAAAAACACATTGGAATAGGACATCTAAGTTCTAGCATATAGATCCACTCTTTGGGATCTTTATTCACGTGTTTATAATGAAACTTTTGGAGGTCGCTCACCATTAATAACTAGTGGATGCTATGGGCGTATTTTTGGTCAACCTTAGTGGAATAGCCTTGTTGTTTGGAGGGTTGCTATGAAATATTTTAGGAGAAGAATGTAGACAGTGGGGTGATCGACCAATTAAAGCTCTCATTTTACCTTTATAAGAGTTCCTTACCACATTTGGAGGGTCTGCAACCTAGGAAGGGATATTCACAATGGATTGAGACTACACTGATAGGGGTTGGTCCACATTCATAGACTATTGTTCAAATTCTATTGGGTTGTTGGTTTTTTGGACAGAACACAAACTTCATGGATAGTATGCCTAAGAGGAGGTGGATCCACCATTTAAGTCCATATTCAAAGTTTCCACCACCTTTGGCACATGTATCTTATGGATTGGAGGTCCTTATGCATGATTTGGAGGGGCTCATCATCTCTAAGAGTATAGCAATGCCAGAATAAAATGAGTTCATAGAAGCAATTCTAGAAAAAAATTGGATAAGAACCTAGGATATTAACAAGGACAAGAGGATACTAAAACTCTTATAGAACCTTCAAGAATGGAAGGTGCACCACATCAATAACAAGGAATTAAGGGAGGACCTTGAGCAACTAGAGATGAACAATAATTCTTCCACTGCACCTCCATGGAGTGAAGATGCCAAATTCTCCATTTCTCACTAAACTGATTAAAGTATATAAGTAAATAAAAAAAGAAGGAAAGGAATGCCAAATCAAGATGAAAAATGGAGGCAACAATGCAAAGTCAAGTTGTATATGGTTCCAGGATATTAATAGTGATAAGAGTCAAGTTGTATGGGGTTCCAAGATATAAATAGTGATAGGAGGGGATGTAACATGTAGAAACTTCATACAAACATGGTGAACCACTACAATTCAAACTAACTTTTATCATTCCCCTCATATTCAAGCTGACTCGTATGATGTTTTGTACTAGGTCAGTATATTCCTTAGTGGTTATAATTTATTATATGGGAAAATAAAAAAGAGAAGATATTCAATGTGAAGGGTATTCTAGTAAGTATACTAATATACATTGATATAAATGTTTTCAATATATATAATTATTCTATGAAAATGCCTAATTGGGTTAATCAATTTGGGAAACAGATTTCTAAGCTTTCTTCTGTCATTCTCATAAGATGATAAATTTCATTTTTTCTATTATGGTACTATGCTTATGTTCATTACTATGGGTAAAAGTAAGGTTTTTACTATGAATGGCCATAATGTGCTTTTTTGGAAATTGTTTTCTTTTTAAATGTTGTGAACCAACTATATTGTATTGTAAATTTTCTCCAATAAAATGATGCATTATAAAAGATTCAATACATATAATTCAAACATGTTGGTTTACATAAAATGTTATACTGTAGAAGTGTTTTTTTCTTCTATGGAAGAATGAAGTCATGAGCTGACCTAATTCAATATTTTTTTGTGTGTTAGAGATTGGAAACCCACTACTCAATTTATTCAAATATTTTAATGCAATGGAATAACTTTCCTGGTATGTATTATTGAGGCATTGTTTCTAGAACATGTGAAGAAGTCTACTCAGTAGTGAGCACAGAGGTCAACAAGTATATCAATATATCTGCATCACAATGGACATATGTCTATCATCTCTCAATGACCAGAAGTCCAAAATTATAGGATTTTCAAGGTAAAGTTTTGTTTATAAAGCAATAAAGTCTATGATTTAGCCATCTTATATTATGGATTATGCCTACTTTATTCCTATAGTTTACAATATAGTTGAGCATATTATAGGAGCTAGACTTGCAGCACAACGAGACTTTTGTGTGGAATAGAAAGCCACAACTTATATAAATCTATCTCTATGGATTTATTGCTTCAATTTATCCATTTTTGTTATACATGATAGTATATCATAGTCACAATAGATACAAAACCAACATGTTTCGTAGCAATGTTAAATAAAGTTGCTTATGGTGGAGATTCACCAATTATAATAATATATGGTCTAATCAATTATAGTTGTTCCCTTCTGTTAATTGGATCAAAATAACAGGAAATTTCCTTGACTTGTGCATCTTCAATTTTATTTTCTTAGTGTAGACTCCAATTTCAAAATTCTACAATTGCCATACTTGAGTTTGTTGTGTGGGAACTTCCAAGTTCAAAATGCCTAATTCTTTCATAGTTTTCAGCAATGTTTTAGGATTTCAACATAGAATTTATATTCCAGTTAATGACATTACATCATGCTACTAGTCTCAAATATTGACATTCACATGGTACAAGTGGAATTTGGAAGCAATCTTCTAGGATTCTTCTTGTAGTATATCATCTCATTCATTATCAAGCTTCAATCCAATAATCTAAACTGATAACTCGAATGCATATAGGTTGATTTAGTTGTAGGATATTACTACACTGATGATAACATAAAATTTGGGTTTCCAATGGCTTTTACTACTAAAATGTTAGCCTGGAGCGTGGTGGAATTCAGTGATTCAATGGGTGATGAGCTTGAAAATGCCAAAGCTGCAATTCCTTGGGCTACGAATGATTTCCTAAAACCTACTGCTCATCCGAACAGAGTCTTTGTGCAAGTATGACCTAATGAGAAGTATAGGTTTACCAAGGATTCATAAATATCTAATGGAAATGCTACAAACCGATAGATTTCTTACATAAATACATATCTTTTCGTGCTTGCTAAGGTGGGTGATCTGAACATTGATCACAATTACTGGGAGCAACAAGAATTGTCCTCCATAGCTCTTTGACTTTGAAGACAGATACCAAGGAGCTTATGGTGACAACCTCAACTTAGCAGTTTGACCATTTTATTATGACTTTAATGGATATCAAGTAAGTTTTATGTTCTTCATTTATTTCCCATAGGAAAAAGTGATGCCAAAAAACCAAATCTAAATTTACAGTTAATGATAACTGGCATTTCAGGATGAATTGTAGTGGGCTACTGCATTGTTGCACAAAGCATTAGCCAACGAGTCCTATATCTAGTACATTGAAGCCAATGGAAATGAACTGGGAGATGATATTGGTTTCGGTGAATTTGTATGGAACAACAAGCATGCTGGAATCAATTTTATCCTCTCCAAGGTAGTCACTTTGCATTGATCAATTAATTTATCAACCGTAATTGAACTGCAATTAAGATATCTGTACTTACTTGTAAGTTTGTTTCTGCAGGACTATTTGACATGGAATGCATTGTTAGGATCATACAAGGGACAAGCTGACAGTTTCATTTTCTCCCTCTTTCCTGAAACATCTGATCCACCACATGTTCAATTACACACTAGGTTTCCATAGATTGATCTTTTCTATATTTTTTGAGTGGTTGTTTGTTGGTCCATGGGATCTAAACACCGTGATGGGCTGCCCTTGTTTAGTGATAAAATGGAGAACCCACGTTCTTTGTTAAGATGGGTGAATCATGTTTTCCCAAGTCAAGATGATGTGGGAGTGACTATTAAGTACAATATACGAAATAGTTGTACTAACTAAGAAGTTGCAAAAGCTATTGTCTTCTCTCAACTGCAACTAGAAGTTTGAACTTGTTTTTATTGTTAACTTACATTTTGTTGAACTTGTTTTTGTTTTTATTGTTCATATACATAAGACTTAAACAAATCTATGTTGTGCTAATAAATAAAGAACAATGCTAGAAATCAATACAAATAATTGGTGTGGGGGATTTTCAGTGTTAAACCCAGTGCCCTAAAGTAATGGGGCTTTTCTTGGCCTCTTTATCTCTAAACTCACTTATGGGGCTTTTCTCGGCCTCTTTATCTCTAAACTCACTGGTTGTAATGGGTACCTTGTCTTAATTTTATGCTTAACTATGAGCCAATACACATACAATTGTTTCCAATAGTTTCTTTAAAGTAAATCAAACTTTGTTTCACTCGTCCATACCTTGAATTGTTTTAACAAGCTATTTCTCAATGCTTATTGTGCTCATTGCTAAAAAAAACTCTAAAAAATACAAATATTCTTCTTGTATATGAAATTGAAGGGTGCTAGCTCAAAGGTAGAGCATCTGCATTATATAATACAGAAGATTGGTGGTTCGATTCCAACATTCTCTATCATAAATAGTTGCATTCTATCATTATTACATTATTATGACAATATTTGTGTAAAATGTCTCAACTTAAGACAATTTTTTTTTTGTGTATTGTCTTAAATATTGACTTTAAGCGGTGTCTTAAACTATTGGGTGTGTGCAAGAAGTTGAGGGACCTTTTAGATGCAATGGCAGAATGAAGTCAATCACGCTTGATCCATAAAATAGAAATCATCCCAAGCAATCCCGACCCTGCCAAGCCTAATCCCAAGGCTGCCAGCATGCATGCCAATTAGGATAGTAGACAAAAACGCGCGCGCGTTTTGCTTCACTAAAACGCGCGCGCGTTTTGCTTCAATAAACTTAGTACTAGAGTTATGTTTATAGGTATAAAGTCACTATTTATGGCTAAGAATTGCATAAAATGATTAACTCTTTGAACTTTGTTTAAACTTTAAACCCACGTTATGCTCTAATATGGATTTAACTTTGTTAAAGTTTTAATTCTATGATAGATTTGTTTAAAATTTATATCAATCCATACTATATTGGTATAAACGATGGACTTAAATGTGGATTTATAACTATGCGGAAGTTTGAAAGATAAGTTTAGAGGGCTCCACAACTAGCAAGTTTTAATGCTACGCCAAGTGGAAGGTTTGATGTTGCACTTTAGGCTTGAATGGTGATGGGGAGGATGATGATGATGATGTCCATGATGTTGATGGTGATGACGTTGATGGTGATGACGTTGATGGTGATGACGTTGATGGTGATGACGTTGATGGTGATGACGTTGATGGTGATGACGTTGATGGTGATGATGATGATGAAGGTGAGGATGATGATGATGATGAAGGGGATGACGATGATGAGGGTGAGGATGATGATGAGGATGATGATGATGAATGATGATGATGTTCATGCCGTTGATGGTGAGGATGATGATGATGATGTTCATGATGTTCATGATGTTGATGATGAGGATGATGATGATGATGTTGATGGTCTTCATGATGTTGATGGTGATGGTGAGGATGATGATGATGATGTCCATGATGTTGATGGTGATGACGTTTATGGTGATGATGTTGATGGTGATGATGATGATGAGGATGATGTTGATGATGTTGATGGTGATGATGATGATGAAGGTGAGGATGATGATGATGAGGATGAGGATGATGTTGATGATGTTGATGGTGATGATGATGATGAAGGTGAGGATGATGATGATGAGGATGAGGATGATGTTGATGATGTTGATGGTGATCATGATGATGAAGGTGAGGATGATGATGATGATGAAGGTGATGATAATGATGAGGATGAGGATGATGATGAGCATGATGATGATGATGTTCATGATGTTCATGGTGATGATCATGATGAGGATGATGATGATGAATGATGATGATGTTCATGATGTTGATGGTGAGGATGATGATGATGATGTTCATGATGTTCATGGTGTTGATGAGGATGATGATGATGATGATCTTGACGGTGTTCATGATGTTGATGGTGATGATGTTGATGGTGATGGTGAGGATGATGATGATCATGTCCATGATGTTGATGGTGATGACGTTGATGGTGACGATGTTGATGGTGATGATGATGATGAGGATGATGTTGATGATGTTGATGGTGATGATGATGATGAAGGTGAGGATGATGATGATGAGGAGGAGGATGATGTTGATGATGTTGATGGTGATGATGATGATGAAGGTGAGGATGATGATGATGAGGAGGAGGATGATGTTGATGATGTTGATGGTGATGATGATGATGAAGGTGAGGATGATGATAATGATGAAGGTGATGACAATGATGAGGATGAGGATGATGATGAGCATTATGATGATGATGTTTGTGATGTTGACGGTGATGATGATGATGAGGATGATGATGATGAATGATGATGA
>LPNX010975661.1:0-24841 GCA_001517045.1 Pseudotsuga menziesii | reverse complement strand
TGATGATGAGGATGATGATGGTGAATGATGATGATGTTCATGACGTTGATGGTGAGGATGATGATGATGATGTTCATGATGTTCATGATGTTGATGATGAGGATCATGATGATGATGTTGATGGTGTTCATGATGTCGATGGTGATGATGTTGATGGTGATGGTGAGGATGATGATGATGATGTCCATGATGTTGATGGTGATGACGTTGGTGGTGATGATGTTGATGGTGATGATGATGATGAGGATGATGTTGATGATGTTGATGGTGATGATGATGATGAAGGTGAGGATGATGATGATGACGATGAGGATGATGTTGATGATGTTGATGGTGATGATGATGATGAAGGTGAGGATGGTGATGATGATGAAGGTGATGACGATGATGAGGATGAGGATGATGATGAGCATGATGATGATAATGTTCGTGATCTTGATGGTGATGATGATGATGAGGATGATGATGATGAATGATGATGATGTTCATGATGTTGATGGTGAGGATGATGATGATGATGTTCATGATGTTCATGATGTTGATGATGAGGATGATGATGATGATGTTGATGGTGTTCATGATGTTGATGGTGATGGTGAGGATGATGATGATGATGTCCATGATGTTGATGGTGATGACGATGATGGTGATGATGTTGATGGTGATGATGATGATGAGGATGATGTTGATGGTGATGATGATGATGAAGGTGAGGATGATGATGATGAGGATGATGTTGATGATATTGATGGTGATGATGATGATGAAGGTGAGGATGATGATGATGATGAAGGTGATGAGGATGATGAGGATGAGGATGATGATGATGATGTTCGTGATGTTGATGTTGATGATGATGATGATGATGAATGATGATTATGTTCATGATGTTGATGGTGAGGATGATGATGATGATGTTCATGATGTTCATGACGTTGATAATGAGGATGATGATGATGATGTTGATGGTGATGGTGAGGATGATGATGATGATGTCCATGATGTTGATGGTGATGACATTGATGGTGATGATGTTGATGGTGAGGATGATGATGAGGATGATGTTGATGATGTTGATGGTGATGATGATGATGAAGGTGAGGATGATGATGATGATGATGAGGATGATGTTGATGATGTTGATGGTGATGATGATGATGAAGGTGAGGATGATGATGATAATGAAGGTGATGATGATGATGAGGATGAGGATGATGATGAGCATGATGATGATGATGTTCGTGATGTTGATGGTGATGAGGATGATGATGATGAATGATGATGATGTTCATGATGTTGATGGTGAGGATGATGATGATGATGTTCATGATGTTCATGATGTTGATGATGAGGATGATGATGATGATGTTGATGGTGTTCATGATGTTGTTGGTGATGATGTTGATGGTGATGGTGAGGATGATGATGCTGATGTCCATGATGTTGATGGTGATGATGATGATGTTCATGGTTTTGATGGTGAGGATGATGATGAGGATGATGTTGATGATGTTGATGGTGATGGTGGGGATGATGATGATGATGTCCATGATGTTGATGGTGATGATGATGATGAGGATGATGTTGATGATGTTGATGGTGATGGTGGGGATGATGATGATGATGTCCATGATGTTGATGGTGATGATGATGATGTTCATGATGTTCGTGGTGAGGATGATGATGAGGATGATGTTGATGATTTTGATGGTGATGATGATGATGAAGGTGAGGATGATGATGATTATGATGAGGATGATGTTGATGATGTTGATGGTGATGATGATGATGAAGGTGAGGATGATGATGATGATGATGAAGGTGATGAGGATGATGAGGATGGGGATGATGATGAGCATGATGATGATGATGTTGATGGTGATGATGATGATGAAGGTGAGGATGATGATGATGATGATGAAGGTGATGAGGATGATGAGGATGGGGATGATGATGAGCATGATGATGATGATGTTTGTGATGTTGATCGTGATGATGATGATGAGGATGATGATGATGAATGATGATGATGTTCATGATGTTGATGGTGAGGATGATGATGATGATGTTCATGATGTTCATGATGTTGATGATGAGGATGATGATGATGATGTTGATGGTGTTCATGATGTTGATGTTGATGATGTTGATGGTGATGGTGAGGATGATGATGATGATTTCCATGATGTTGATGGTGATGACGTTGATGGTGATGACATTGATGGTGATGACGTTGATGGTGATGATGATGATGAGGATGATGTTGATGATGTTGATGGTGATGATGATGATGAAGGTGAGGATGATGATGATGATGAAGGTGATGACGATGATGATGATGATGATGATGTTCGTGATGTTGATGATGATGATGATGATGAGGATGATGATGATGATGTTGATGGTGTTCATGATGTTGATGTTGATGATGTTGATGGTGATGGTGAGGGTGATGATGATGATTATGATGATGTTGATGGTGATGACGTTGATGGTGATGACATTGATGGTGATGACGTTGATGGTGATGATGATGATGAGGATGATGATGATGAATGATGATGATGTTCATGATGTTGATGGTGAGGATGATGATGATGATGTTCATGATGTTGTTGATGTTGATGATGAGGATGATGATGATGATGTTGATGGTGTTCATGATGTTGATGGTGATGATGTTGATTGTGATGGTGAGGATGATGATTATGATGTCCATGATATTGATGGTGATGACGTTGATGGTGATGATGTTGATGGTGATTATGATGATGAGGATGATGTTGATGATGTTGATGGTGATGATGATGATGAAGGTGAGGATGATGATGATGATGATGAGGATGATGTTGATGATGTTGATGGTGATGATGATGATGAAGGTGAGGATGATGATGATGATGAAGGTGATGACGATGATGAGGATGAGGATGATGATGAGCATGATGATGATGAACAATGATGATGTTTTATCATGGTCTCAACTTTGACCACAAAGAGAGGATGATGATGATATTGAGCATGATGACTATGATGATGATGATGATGATGATGGTCATCATTCTCACCTTCATCATCATCCTCATCATGGTCATCATCATCATGGTCATCATCATCATTCAAGTCATTATCATCATCATCATCATCATCATCATCATTGTTCATTATCATCATCATCATCATGGTCATCATCATCATCATCATCATTATTCATTTTCATCGTGGTAATCATCATCATCATCATATTCATCATGCTCAATATCATCATCATCATCATCATCATCATTTTCGTGGTCATTGTCATCATGCTCATCATCATCATCATCATCATCATCATCATCATTGTTCATCATTATCATCATCATCATGGTCATCATCATCGTGGTCATCATCATCATCATAGTCATCATGGTCATCATCATCATCATCATCATCATCATCATTGTGGTCATCATCATCATCATCATTCTTCATTATCATAGTGGTCATCATCATCATCATCATCATCATAGTCATCATGCTCAATATCATCATCATCATCATCATTGTTCACCATCATCATTGTCGTGGTCATTATCATCATGCTCAACATCATCATCATCATCATCGTCATCATTGTGGTCATCATCATCATCATATTCATCATGCTCAACATCATCATCATTATCATGGTCATCATCATCGTGGTCATCGTCATCATTCTTCATTATCATCATCATCATCATCATCATTATCATCATAGTAATCATACTCAACATCATCATCATCATCATCATCATTGTTCATCATGGTCATCATCATCATTCAAGTCATTATCATCATCATCATCATCATCATCATGGTCACCATCATCGTGGTCATCATCATCATCATCATCATCATAGTCATCATGCTCAATATCGTCATCATCATCATCATCAATGTTCATCATCATCATCATCATCATCATCATTATCGTGGTCATTGTCATCGTGCTCAACATCTTCATCATCATCATCTTTATTGTTCATCATTATCATTATCATCATGGTCATCATCATCGTGGTCATCATCATCATCATCATTCTTCATTATCATCATGGTCATCATCATCATCATCATCGTCATCATCATCATAGTCATCATGCTCAATATCATCATCATCATCATCATCATCATTGTTCATCATCATCATCATCATCATCATTGTCATGGTCACGGTCATTGTCATCTCTATGTCTCTAGTATATCCCCCTCTCTCTCTTTGTGTCTCTAGTACCCCCTCTCTCTCCCTCTACTACCTCTCTCTCTCTCTCTATGTCTCTAGTACCCCTCTCTCTCTCTCTCTCTCTCTCTCTCTCTCTCTCTCTCTCTCTCTCTCTCTCTCTCTCTCTCTCTCTCTCTCTCTCTCTCTCTCTCTCTCTCTCTCTCTCTCTCTCTCTCTCTCTCTCTCTCTCTCTCTCTCTCTCTCTCTCTCTCTCTCTCTCTCCCTCTCTCTCTCTCTCTCTCTTTGTATGTCTCTACTGGCCCTCTATCTCTCTCTCTCCCCATGTCTCTAGGTACCCCTCACTCTCTCTCTAGGTACCTCTCTCTCTCTCTTTATGTCTCTTGACCCTTTCCTGCCCTTATTAAATATTACACATAGCTTCCCTTGATCCTTCCCCACCCCTATACAATATTAGCCACAGTTTCCCTTAACCCTTCCCCACCCCTATTAAATATTAGCCATAGTTTCCCTTGATCCTTCCCCACCCCTTCTAAAACATTAACCAAAGTCTTTCCTACCCCCTCTAAATTATTAAAAAATATTTTTTATGTTTTCAATAACGCGTGCGCGTTTTGGTTCACTAAAACGCTAGCGCGTTTTTGTTCACTATAACGTGAGCGCGTTTCAAAATTCTATGAGTGGGAATATTTTTTTGAATTCAAATAAAACGCGCCATGTTTTTTAGAGTCAAAACCAATCCGAATCACTTGGTCACATGTCAACCTTAATCCTATGTGTATGGTTTGGTGTTTGCTTCGGTAATACCAAACCTATGCTATGGTAATCATGAACCAAAGCTAATTGGGTGTTTCTTCCAGTTTCTGAAGAAACCTGTGTTTAACCACTCTTTACAGTATGCTACACACAATCATTTTTGATGAAATCTTAAACACAAATATGGTTTTTTTTACAGATTCGAAATATGTAACTTTTATTTAAAATTATTAATTTTTCATATTTTTCTTCAAATTCTTTTCTCTCCTACCTCCTTAACTTGTGAAACACACTGTTAGTGTTTCTTCTATAACTTTTTCAATTCTTGATCACTTCAAACAAAAATTGTATGGTGCACAAGTAGACACTAACCTCTATGTTCTATCAAAACCCCATTTCATGATTTTTGCATTAAGACCTTCAAAGGCTGCACCCACAAAACACGTACCATTTTCGAGGTTTTCTCACTTAGACAATTATAAAAATATTATAAAATTACTAATTTAATTTTTGAAAAATAATTCCGCACTAGTGCTATGGGTTCTCTACATGGATGTCAATTTTGTTAGCTTGATTCGATCATTTAGGCCCTCAAAGGCTGCACCCACAAAAACATATACCTTATAATTTCCCTGAAAAATAAAAAGTTCCTGTTAGGAAAAATGAAATTTGACATAGCTATGCAAATTTTCGATACATAAAAGTTATATATTTGGAAAGGTGATTCAATTTCCTACATTTCATGTTTTTTACTCAATGCAAGATATTTTGCATAAGTATCTCAAAAAATCCAAGTAAGTTGAGGGATGCCTCATTTTTCAGGTTTCTATTGCATCTAACGCGCCAAAAAGGTCCCTCATCTTCTTGCACAGGCCCTATTTTCTTCAATTACTGTCTTAACCTATTGTCTTAAATTTAAGACAATATTTTAAGACAATATTTTAAGACAATAGTTTAAGACACCCACTTAAAGACATTACTTAAGACAATACACAAACTTTTTTTGTGTCTTAAGCTGAGACAATTTACACAAATATTGCCTTAATAACCCCCTCTGTGTAGTAGTGCTATGTGCAAATGCACCTCCCTTCCATCAAAGAGACAGAAGGATAGAGTTCACAATGGAATAATTAGCTGCAAACAAACTATTAGTAACAAAAGGTAAACAAATGCAAAAAATCTATAAAACTAAATAAACAATATGGGACAAATATACCTTCTCTTTTCTTTAAAATTGGCCACCATGCCCTAGCTTGGATGGTACTGCCTCTCCATAGGCTTGATGGTACAGAGGATGCCTCAACGTACAAGGTGGGGAGATGGTGGGGCAATGGAATGATTGGAAAATGATGTGGGTATTATGAGAGGATTTATTCTCATTGTACTCACAAATGGTAGAAAAATGGGTGAAGGAATAAGTGGTGAATCTTGTGATGGAGCCCTCCACACTATTTTATAGTTTTTTGTTCTTTTCTCTCTTTTAGGGTTTTGGAACCCTATTTAGGGTTTTAAGCCCTATTTAGGTTTTTTAGCCCTTTTTGGGGTTTTTAAGCTAGCTATTTTGAGGGGTTTTTAAGCCCTTTTGAGTGTTTTTGGGCCTTTTTTGATATTGTCTGAGCTTTTTGAGAGAGAATAAGGTTAAAACATAGTTATGGAGGTTAAAAATGAGGGAAAAAGGATAGAAAAAAAATGTATGTATATTGTTCAGGCCATGTGGAGCAAGTTGAGCAATTTTTTGCTTTAACAACTTTACAATGAATTTTATCATAATGTTTTCTAAATTAAATAAACATATTTATTTTTCAGTTCTAGGTGGGTTACAGTCTCATTCTTCCATGGGTCCTCTGAGAAGTCCAACTGGTCGTCCTCGTCGTACGCCATGTGTCAATATATAAAAAGTTCAATATAGACTAAAATTATAAACATATATAAAATTTTCCACTACTTACAAGCATATATTGAAATTCTTTAAATATGAATTTTACCACTACATACATATGTTCATACTCCAAAGTTGTTAAAGTACTAAAAATACATAAAGTGAACTGTATAAAACATAAAGTTTTCTACTATTTATAAACCTATATTAATTTCATCTAAAGTTTTCTACAATATTAATTTCATCTAAAATTTGATGATGCTAGGATAGTACTTACAGTGATTCGTACTAAGGGGATGTTGCAAAAGTAACTCCCAAGGGTTTTGAAATTTGTGGAAACGTGCATCCCCGTCTCACTTGGCCTCATAGAATGGTTAACGAGACTACCATGTATATATAATTATAATAAGTTTAAGTTAGTATAATAATTTTTGAAAAATATTATTTTAATTTAGTTAATAATAATTAAATAAAACCTTTGATTTTGACATTAAATAAATGTGAATATTTTATTTTAAATGATTTATGGTAAACATCAATTTATCATAAAAAAAAATGTACTTAAAAATGTTTTTTTGGAAAAGTATTAAATTTTTTTATAAATAAAGTGAAGAGAAAAAAAAAATTAAATTAATATTAATATTAATAAAGATAAAATAATTTATTTAACTAAAAATTGATAAATTAAAATAAAAAAAATCAATAAAAATTCAAACCTAATTATTTAAAAATATATTTAAAAATAAATTTTAAAAAATATAAAATTATAAGTTTTTTTTTTTTTTTTGTAAATAAAATTTTATATTACAGCAACTGGAAACCTTTACAGAGAAGAAAACATAACTGGTCTAGCAGCCCACAAGCCAGGAGAAAAACTCCACATGGCTAGGCGCTCATTCTAGAGGCCAAAAACTCGGACAGTCTAGGGATATAGATATCGCGCAGGCACGCAGGCCCGACTTTCCAAAATATTACACTTAAGCAACTTGAGTCTGCCATTCAAAATTAACGAGACTAAAACCAAAACCAAGGAGAACAGACGCAGAGACTTGGGCCATCTGAGCCAGCCAGTTACAAACCCACCCATGGACAAAACTAAAAGTGATTGAGCAAACCAAATTACCATTCCTCAAGGGAGCCGAAGCATCATTCCTGCTTCTGGAAGGCCGAGGGCAAGCAGGACCCAATAGGATGAGCTGGAGTCGAAGGCATAATAGGTGAATCCAGACTCGCCTCTGCAGGAGATAGGACCCTCCGCTTCTTATTTCCGCACTGACCACAGAATTCACGTGGGCGGGCCACCTCATCAGAATCCTTCCCGACCGCAAAGAAAGAGATGCCCAGATGAGAGGCTAAAATATCCACCTTCTGGTGCATGAGGTGACATTCTCCATTGTGCTGCTTCCATTCCCGCACAGGTTCGTCATCCCCTGCCATCTTCGCTTCCCGCTCCGTATAAGAATGGCCAACTAGCTTCATGTTTACGCAATACTGCATGAGAAGGCAGTCGTAAGCCACGGCGCGACCCGCAGTGGAACCAGGGTCCAAGACCCAGTCTGTCACTTCCCGATGGAGGTCTTCCTTAGGCATGTTTTTCACCTTAGTCCACAGGTCCTTGGATTTATTTTCAACTTCCTGGTGAATATTCAGCGGGATGTTGTTTTTGAAGAATTCTGCCTCCTCTTGGGCCAGGAGTTGAGCTCTTGTCACCCTTCTGGTCGATCTCACAGCATTCTTCCTAGACGAGGAGTCCCCACGAGCCTTGCCCCTAACCAACTTACCATACGAGTCCATTCACAATAGGAGGGACTTATGAACTAGGGCGTGGGCACAAAGGAACATCGAAATCTGCACCAAAAGTAGACTAGGAGGCCACAAAGACAACCAAAGGAGCAAGATGACAGGGGGCAAGGATGAACGGTGGTAACAGATCACCCAGCATGGCCAAGAATAAGAAGGTAAGGAAGGAATCATTGCTGCAACAGGCTCGTACCAGGGCGATGTCGTGGACCTGTAACAAACCACCTCCCTCATACCACTTTCCATGAGGGGTGCTCTAAATAAAAGGAAGGCCCTATCAATTCGCTCTGCCCACCTTACCCTGTCCTTCATATCACCTATGTTCACGATGGGAGAAATAAAATCCAAGGACAAACACTTCTATCCTTGCTTAATGGCTTCATTAACACTCACCTTCATCTTGGTGTCGGTCCATCGCGACGTGCTTGCACCGTCTGCCACCTACCTCCGTCGCATCGCTCCGGCGTGTCAGCCGTGAATCTCTTGTGTGATCCTGCACCACCAAATATCAGCAATTATGAACCCAAACATGATCACCAAACGATTCCAGTGGGCCCCACTGAAATGCCAGCTCACCCTCAACTCCAACGTTCGCAAGAAGGTCTGCCACCTTGTTGGCGTTGCGTCTCACGTGGCTGAACGAGATCGCGGGGTGGGCATGGATGATGCCCCGCAGTTCTTCCACATGGCTAGCCATCCGCTAGCTAGTCGACACTTGGTCACTCCACCTACCATGCGCCAACCGATGAACCATCTGAACTAGGATTCGGGAGTCTCCTTCTATTATCGTCGGCAAGTTGTTACTGCGCACCAAACAGTGCAAGCCTTGCAGCATCCCCTCGATCTCTGTGGAGTTGTTGGAATCACAGCCAATGGCACCCATAAAAACAAAAATAATCCTGCCAAGATAGTCTTTGCACAGGCCACCGAATCCTGCCTGGCCTGGGTTTCCCTTGGAGGCGCCATCAAAATTAATCTTGAAAACCATGGGAGGAGGGGGCAACCAATACCTTGGGCTAGACGGTTGCAGGATCCTATTACGTATGTGAAGCCCATCCAACTGAGGTTTTTCCAGACCCCAGAATTCCCCAACATGGATCTCGTCAGTAGGCATTAGCTTATCTTCATCATGCCATTGCATGCTTTTGATGGAGGAAAGCAAATTTTTCCACACCAACTTCCAGACCTCATCAGGGTTGGAGTGATTGTACCGGAAGATACGACCATTCCTCTCCTTCCAAATGCACCACATGATCATCCCAGGTAAGGCATTCCAAATCATCCTGATGATTCTGTTTTTGAACATCTTTTGGTTCCATTCCACCAGAGTTCTTGCCGGCTGGCCTCTTTGCCTATCGCTTCTTCTGAAACCCACCGTTCCCTTGTCCTAGATGGCCGCAACAAACAGGTAGCTATCCAGGAGATGGTTTGTAGTTTCCTCCGCCTACAAGCATAAACATCATCGAAAAGGGCCTTGGAGTTCATGCTTCCTGAGGTTCTCACCTATGAGAATGCGGCCTTTGACCATCAACCAAGAAAAGGTGGCGACCTTAGGCCATAATTTTAGCGTTAAAATCTTTTTCCATAGTTCCCCAACCTCAGCATCATTCCTAATTCGGATGTTGTACACCTCTTTAATATTGAAAACTCCTTTTTCCAAATACCCCCATCTCAAGACATCATGTCCCTCTATGGGTCTGATGCTCCTTCCTCGCATTTCCTCTTGGAAGGCCTTCCAGACATCCTCCTCGATTTGGTTAGGTTTGATCGAGAAGATCCACCGCCTTCGTTCATTAGGACGATGATCCTGCCAAAAATGGTGAACCAGATAATGACCCTCCATCCTAGACCATTCCTAAATTGGGGCCCATCTTGGGTCATCACTGAGACGAGGGAGTTGGTTCCATGAGTCCTCCCAAAACCTGGCACTTCTTCATTCCTGGATCTCCCAGAAGCTGTGCTTTTGGACCAACTGCCTTCCACCTCTCGCCTTTGTCCATATAGGTGAGCCCTGTTGCTCCTTGTTGAAGCGAATTAACTGCCGTTGAGTTCTGTTGGAGCCATATTTTGAGCACCATAAGCATGCCCAAGGTTCAGAAGAGTGGGAGACCCATCGCCACCAAAATTTCTCCCCCTGGACTTCAGCCATGAGTTCCGGATCTCTTAGGCCCAATCCCCCCTTCAGTTTTGATTGACATATGCTATCCCATCTTACCAAGGAAAATTTTTCTTTGTCCTCCCTGCCTCCCCACAGGAAAATGCACTGAATATGCCTGATCTCACAAAGAACAGACTTTGGGGCCAAAAGGACCGAGAACAGATAGATAGGCATCGCTTGAAGGACCGATTTGATCAGGACTAGCCTACTAGGTAAGTTCAGGGGTCTAAGGGTCCAACTACTGATCTTTTGTTTCAGCCTGTCAATAAGTTCCATCCATGATGTGCTCTTTAAACTGCGCGAGCTCAGGGGAACTCCTAGGTATTTTGAGGGAAAAACACCTTTCAAGAACCCGAGGATTCAAAGAATGTTCCTCTGGGTGGCTGGGGCTGTATTGAGAAAAAAGACTTGGGATTTGGCTTGGTTAATAGCAAGACCAGAGGCTTTGGCAAAAAGGTTTAGACAATATTTGAAGTTGCGAGCTTCTTGGACTGAAGGGTGCCCCATTAGCATAGTGTCATCAACAAACAGTTGATGGGTTTGAGCCTCCAAAGAATCCACCAGCCGAATGCCCCGAAGCTCACCACGATCAGCCTTAGATTGTAGGATCTGGCTCAGACCCTCAGCCATAAGGATGAAGAGGAAGGGAGAGAGGGGATCTCCCTGCCTAAGACCTCTGGATGATTGAAAGGGACTAGTCGATGTCCCATTCAGAAGAATGCTAAAGAAAGGGGTGGAGATAAGGCCCATGACCCAATCCACCCAGTCCTGACAAAAACCATAGGCAGTCAGCATTCAGCATATGTAGTCCCAGTTTAATTTTTCGTAAGCCTTTGAAATATCCAATTTAATCAGCATACCGGGATGTCTCGAGCTTTGCAGGGAATGTAAGACTTCCTGAACTAGGATGACCCCATCCAGGATTTGGTTCCCTTCAACAAAACCCGCTTGCTCTGGGCAGATCAGAGAGGGGAGGAGAGGCTTCAGGCAGTTGGCAATGACTTTCGAGATGATTTTATAGATCACATTGCATAGGGATATAGTCCTGAACTTATCCAGGTGATCTTCCCCTGACTCCTTAGGGATGAGAGAGAGGAACGTGGCATTGAAAGCTCTTAGCACCCCTTTTTTATTCCTTTATTCCTCTACAATTCCCACCACCTCCTCCTTAATCATATCCCAAAAGTAGTGAAATAAGTTGGAGGTGAACCCATTCGAGCTCGGGGCTTTTCCTAGCGCCCTCTGATTTACAGCCTCTTCCACTTCTTGCAGAGAAACTGGTTGGATCAGTATTTCATTGTCTTCCCTGGTGACCGAGGGGGGAATTAGCCTTGTAATTTGGGCTATATCTCTTTCCCTATCTGGGAGATCTTCGTTAAGAATATCTGTGAAATAATGGTTGAGTTCCTCCTCAATTTCCCAGCGTGTCTCTATTCGAGCCCCTTCCATCTTTTTAAGCGTCACAATCCTCGAGGAATGTCTATCCTGAATGACTGAATTATGGAAGAACTTGGTGTTTTTCTCTCCTTCCTGCAGCCATTTAACTTTGGATTTTGTTTCCAGTATATGCCTTCCTGTTTTTCCTGGGTTTCCAGCTGCCCCCATAGATCATTTTCTTTCTTCTGCATGTCCTCGTCCCATCCTTTTGTCATTCCTTTCTGACTTAGATGATCCAGGTCAGCAATCAGTCTTTTCTTGTCCTCAAAAATGTTACCAAACACCTCCTTATTCCAAGTATGGATTCTAGATTTTAGAGATTTGAGTTTCTGTTGGAAGCAGTACATTGCTATGCCGGATGGGGGAACCAGCTCCTGCCACCACTGTTACACAAGGTATTTGAAGTCTTTATTCTCCATCCAGAATTGTTCAAACCAAAAGGGTTTCCCCATCTTGGTGCATGACCCATCCCAGCTAAGGCAGATGGGCCAGTGGTCAGATCCAACCGTTGGGAGGACCTTAGTCATAAATTCTCCTGTTTCCTGAAGCAGGAGCTCTGAGACCAAAAACCTGTCGAGGCGGGAAGCAACTAGGTTTTCACCCCCCTCGCTTGTTGTTCCAAGTGTACCACCCGTTACTAGTTTCCAGGTCCACGAAGGAACTGTCGGCCTAGAAGGCCCCAAAGGCCTCTAGATATCTGTCCAAAGATCTTCGACCTCCCTTTTTTTCCCCAAGGTTGGCGATGAGGTTGAAATATCCTCCCATTACCCATGTAGCTCCCTCCGCTTGTCTGTTGACCCATTCCAGAAGTTCAAGGAAGGCCTGTTTTTCAGGGAAGCTGCTAGGGCCATAGGTGTTTACCAAAGTTCCCTTCATCCCTGTAACAAGATGGCGGAAATCCGCTATAAGAGAAAACTTATTGGCTCTCCAGTTCGAGAGCTCCACCACCTGAGGATTCCAGAGGATTGCTACACCTCCAGACTGTCTCGATGCATCTAGGGCCATCACCAGGCTACCTTTCTATATTTTACTGCTTATTTTATCCATACCCTGAGAACTACATTTCATTTCTTGGATGAAGAGGATATCAGGGCTCTCCTGCTTAATCTTTCTGTCGATAGTCTTCCACTTCCTGGGGTTACCACACCCTCTGATATTCCAGGAGATTACCTTCATTGGGAAACTTTGGACACCTTAGAAAAGGCCACCCTAATCGTAGGATACTAGCCTAATTTGATTAGTTTAACTCCTATCTCTGCAATGCGTTGCTTGTTCGACTTCCTTCCTCTACATTGTTCCTCCTCTGGAGGCTTCTGCTTATGCCCGGTAAGGGGATCAGGGTAAACCCCCAGGTTTAGGTGGGCACCTACCTTGATAATAACTTCTTGAAGGAGTTCAATCTACCGTCTGGACACATAACCCTTCCCCTTCTTTCCACACTCTGCTTCTATCGCATCTAGTTCTAGTTCTCCTAACTCCATTTCCTCATCGTCATCTTCCTCGACTATCTCCATCTGCTGGGCTTCGACCCCCTCCAAAGGGTTTGGGGCTTTGGTGGGCTAAGCATCACATTATTTCCCCTTAGGCGAGCCTTCCTCCTCCAAGCCTTCCAATGTCTCGAAAGAATTCCTACACCGAGACTCCCACGCCGGCGCATCTATTTTGGATTTAGAGTGCCCTGAGGCCTTGTTCCTTCTTCATTTCTTAACCTGGGTAAAGCCATCCTGCGTTGTCTTGGGTTTTTCCTGGCTAGGGTCAGTTGGAGCTGTCTTGACCTCCAACCGTGGGCAGTTCTGTCCCAAGTGACCATACTCATGGCATTGCCTACATCTAAAAGGTATTTGCACATAGTCAATGGGTTGGAGCCACTCTTCATGCTCCCAATTTAGGTTTATGGCTTCTGGCAATTCCTTGGAAAGATCCAGGTAAACACAAATCCTGGCAAAGGAGGTGTACCTTTGGGCTTTCGTCTACTCCGATACCTTAATGAACTCACCCAGGGCATTCCCTATGTCCCTGAAGGTATCCAGATCCCAGTATTTCCCAGGAAGAGAGAAAAGGTTGATCCAAACTGGGGCCACTGTCAAGTCCTCTGTTTCAGGGTTGAAATGCTCCTTCCATGGCTGGAGGTACAGCCCAACAGAAAAAAAGAAGTAAGGGCCACCCTCCAGGATCCGATCGTGGTCCTCCTGATTGAAAAACATGATCATGAAGAAACCCTTTGAGCCAAGCTACAAATCATAGTGGCCCTTAGGGTTCCAGACGTCGCTGATCCATTTAATAGGATCCTTTTCCTTGGGCCATATTCCCACAAACTTACCTATCAGAGCTTTTTCTTTCCAGAGCTCAATCGTACCCCTAACCTTCTCAGAGCATACATGAACTGTGGGGATGGTGGGGGATTTCGGAAGGAAGCCCCCCGATCCAGTCTTACGACTAGCGGACTGGCTCTCTCGCTGGTTATTGTCAGCATGACCCGCGCCTTCAGGCCTGCCGGGCCTTGAAGACCCTTCTTCCATGTACAAAACTCCCAGGGATGCCCTGAAACTCGGGGAGCCTTCTCGCTCCTGCACCCAAGGGGCCACAGAGGCCAGGCAGCGCAGGAGGACCACTTAGTAGGAAACTACTGAAACCGTCTTTCAAACCCTAGCAGCTCCCCGCCCAAAGATAATCTTCAAATTCAATCCCATAAAATTATAAGTTATTTATTTGAAAACATGTTATAAATATTATCATACCATACACAAAAGAATTATATTTATTATCTGATAACATGTTAAAAATATTATCTTAGCATTTACAAATAATTATCATGTTAAAAATATTTAAAAATATATATATGATTATAGTTATTCATTTGAAAATATGAAAACTAAATATTTAATAAAAAAATTATAAAAAACAACTAACTTAACATATAAACATTTTTTTTAATATATAAATGAGTATTAAGAAATGAGTTTTAAGAGTGTACATCATTACAAAATCATTAAATATAAATAAAATCCCCGACACTTCTGACAAAATCTCCTCTGACAAGTCTGTTATGAAGAGATCAACTCCACATGGCTAGGCGCTCATTCTAGAGGCAAAAAACTCGGACAGTCTAGGGATATAGATATCGCGCAGGCACGCAGGCCTGACTTTCCAAAATATTACACTTAAGCAACTTGAGTCTACCATTCAAAAGCAACGAGACTAAAACCGGAACCAAGGAGAACAGACGCAGAGACCTGGACCATCTGAGCCAGCCAGTTACAAACCCACCCATGGACAAAACTAAAAGTGATTGAGCAAACCAAATTACCATTCCTCAAGGGAGCCGAAGCATCATTCCTGCTTCTGGAAGGCCGAGGGAAAGCATGACCCAATAGGATGAGTTGGAGCCAAAGGCATAATAGGCGAAGCTAGACTCACCTCTGCAGGAGATAGGATCCTCCGATTCTTCTTTCCGCACTGACCACAGCATTCACGTGGGCGGGCCACCTCATCAGAATCCTTCCCGACTGCAAAGAAAGAGATTCCCAGAAGAGAGGCTAAAATATCCACCTTCTGCTGCATGAGGTGACATTCTCCATTGTGCTGCTTCCATTCCTGCATAGGTTCCTCATCCCCTGCCATCTTCACTTCCCGCTCCGTATAAGAATGGCCAACTAGCTTCATGTTTACCCAATACTGCATGAGAAGGTAGTCGTAAGCTATGGCGCGACCTGCAGTGGAACCAGGGTCCAAGACCCAGTCCGCCACTTCCCGATGGAGGTCTTCCTTAGGCATGTTTTTCACCTTAGTCCACAGGTCCTTGGCTTTATTTTCAATTTCCTGGTGAATATTCAGTGGGATGTTGTTTTTGAAGAATTCCGCCTCCTCTTGGGCCAGGAGTTGAGCTCTTGTCTCCCTTCTGGTCGGTCTCGCAGCATTATTCCTAGACGAGGAGTCCCCACGAGCCTTGCCCCTAACCAACTTACCATACGAGGCCATTCGCAACAATAGGGACTTATGAGCTAGGGCATGGGCACAAAGGAACACCGGAATCCGCACCAAAACATGACTAGGAGGCCACAAAGACAACCAAAGGAGCCAGATGACAGGGGGAAAGGATGAATGGTGGTAACAGATCACCTAGCATGGCCACGAATAAGAAGGGAAGGGAGGAATCATTGCTGCAATAGGTTCGTACCAGGGCGACATCATGGAGCTGTAACAAACCACCTCCCTCATACCACTTTCCATGAGGGGCGCTCTAAATAAAAAGAAGGCCCTATCAAGTCGCTCTTCCCACCTTACCCTGTCTGTCATATCACCTACGTTCGCGACGGAAGAAATAAAATCCAAGGAAAACCACTTCTGTCCTCGCTTAATGGCTTCATTAACACTCGCCTTCATCTTGGTGTCAGTCCGTCGCGACATGCTTGCGCCGTCTGCCACCTACCTCCGTCGCATCGCTTCGGTGTGTCAGCTGTGAATCTCCAGTGTGATCCTGCGCCACCAACTATCGACAATTATGAACCCAAACATGATCACCAAATGATTCCAGCGGGCCCCACTGAAATCCCAGCTCACCCTCAACTCCAACGATCGCAAGAAGGTCCACCACCTTGTTGGCGTCACGTCTCACGTGGCTGAACGAGATCGCAGGGTGGGCATGGATCATGCCCCACAGTTCGTCCACACAGCTGGCCATCCGCCAGCTGGTCGACACTTGGTCACTCCACCTACCATGCGCTAACCGACGAGCCATCTGAACCAGGATCCAGGAGTCTCCTTCTATTATCGTCGGCAAGCTGTTACTGTGCACCAAACAGTGCAAGCCTTGCAGCATCCCCTCGATCTCTGTGGAGTTGTTGGAATCACAGCCAATGGCACCCATAAAAACAAAAATAATCTTGCCAAGATAGTCTTTGCACAGGCCACCGAATCCTGCCTGGCCTGGGTTTCCCTTGGAGGCGTCATCAAAATTAAGCTTGAAAACCATGGGAGGAGGGGGCGACCAATACCTTGGGATAGACGGCTGTAGGATCCTATTATGTATGTGAAGCCCATCCAACCGAGGTTTGTCCAGACCCTATAATTCCCCGACATGGATCTCGTCAGTAGGCATTAGCTTATCTTCATCATGCCATTGCATGCTTTTGATGGAGGAAAGAAAATTTTTCCACACCAACTTCCAGACCTCATCAGGGTTGGAGCAATTGTACCGGAAGATTCTACCATTCCTCTCCTTCCAAATCCACCACATGATCATCCCGGGTAAGGCATTCCAAATCGTCCCGATGATTCTGTTTTTGAACGTCTTTTGGTTCCATTCCACCAGGGTTCTTGCCGGCTGGCCTCTTTGCCTATCGCTTCTTCTGAAACCCACCGCTCCCTTGTCCCAGATGGCCGTAGCAAACGGGAAGCTATCCAGGAGATGGTTTGTAGTTTCCTCCTCCTGCAAGCATAAACAACATCGGAAAGGGCCTTGGAGTTCGCGCTTCCTGAGGTTCTCACCTGTGAGAATGCGGCCTTTGACCATCAACTAAGCAAAGGTGGCGACCTTAGGCCATAAGTTTAGCGTCCAAATATTTTTCCATAGTTCCTCGACCTCGGGATCATTCCTAATTCGGATGTTGTACACCTCTTTAATATTGAAAACTCCTTTGTCCAAATACCCCCATCTCAAGACATCATGTCCCTCTGTGGGTCTAATGCTCCTTCCTCGCATTTCCTCTTGGAAGGCCTTCCAGACATCCTCCTCGATTTGGTTAGGTTTGATCGAGAAGATCCACCACCTTCATTCATTAGGACGATGATCCTGCCAAAAATGGTGAACCAGATAACGACCCTCCATCCTAGACCATTCCTGAATTGGGGCCCATCTTGGTTCGTCGTTGAGACGAGGGAGTTGGTTCCATGAGTCCTCCCAAAACCTGGCACTTCTTCCATCTCAGATCTCCCAGAAGCTGTGCTTTTAGACCAACTTCCTTCCACCTCTCACCTTTGTCCATATAGGTGAGCCTTGTTGCTCCTCGTTGAAGCGAATTAACTGCTGTTGAGTTCTGTTGGAGCCATATTTTGAGCACCATAAGCACGCCCAAGGTTCAGAAGAGTGGGAGACCCATCTCCACCAAAATTTTGCCCCCTGGACTTCGACCATGAGTTCCGGATCTCTTAGGCCCAATCCCCCCTTCAGTTTTGGTTGACATATGCTATCCCAGCTTACCAAGGAAAATTTTTCTTTGTCCTCCCTGCCTCCCCACAGGAAAATGCATTGAATACGCCTGATCTCATGAAGAACGGATTTCGGGGTCGAAAGGACCGAGAACAGATAGATAGGCATCGCTTGAAGGACCGATTTGATCAGGATCAGCCTACTAGGTAAGTTCAGAGGTCTAAGGGTCCAACTACTGAGCTTTTGTTTCATCCGGTCAATAAGTTCCATCCATGATGTGCTCTTTAAACTGTGCGAGCTCAGGGGAACTCCTAGGTATTTTGAGGGAAAAGAACCTTTCGAGAACCCGAGGATTCAAAGAATGTTCCTCTGGGTGGCTGGGGCTGTATTGAGAAAAAAGACTTGGGATTTGGCTTGGTTAATAGCAAGACCAGAGGCTTTAGCAAAAAGGTTTAGACAAGATTTGAAGCTGCGAGCTTCTTGGACTGAAGGGTGCCCCATTAGCATAGTGTCATCAACAAACTGTTGATGGGTTTGAGCCTCCAAAGAATCCACCAGCCGAATGCCCCGAAGCTCACCACGATCCGCCTTAGACTGTAGGAGTCGGCTCAGACCCTCAGCCATAGGGATGAAGAGGAAGGGAGAGAGTGGATCTCCCTGCATAAGACCTTTGGGTGATTGAAAGGGACTAGTCGGCGTCCCGTTCAGAAGAATGCTAAAGAAAGGGGTGGAGATAAGCCCCATGACCCAATCCACCCAGTCCTGACAAAAACCATAGGCAGTCAGCATTCAGCGTATGTAGTCCTAGTTTAATTCGTCGTAAGCCTTTGAAATATCCAATTTAATCAGCATACCGGGATGTCTCTAGCTTTGCAGAGAATGTAAGACTTCCTGAACTAGGATGACCCCATCCAGGATTTCACGCCCTTCAACAAAACCCGTTTGTTCTGGGAAGATCAGAGAGGGGAGGAGAGGCTTCAGGTAGTTGGCAATGACTTTCGAGATGATTTTATAGATCACATTGCATAGGGATATAGGCCTGAACTTATCCGGGTGATATGCCCCCGACTCCTTAGGGATGAGAGAGAGGAAGGTGGCATTGAAAGCTCTCAACACCCCTTTTTTATTCCTCAATTCCTCTACAATTCCCACCACCTCCTCCTTAATCATATCCCAAAAGTAGTGAAAGAAGTTGGAGGTGAACCCATCCGAGCTCGGGGCTTTTCCTAGCACCCTCTGATTTACAGCCTCTTCCACTTCTTGCAGAGAAACTGGTTGGATCAGTATTTCATTGTCTTCACTGGTGACCGAGGGGGGAATTAGCCTTGTAATTTGGGCTATATCTCTTTCCCTGTCTGGGAGGTCTTCGTTAAGAATATCTGTGAAATAATGGTTGAGTTCCTCCTCAATTTCTCAGCGTGTCTCTATTCGACCCCCTTCCATATTTTTAAGTGTCACAATCCTCGAGGAATGTCTATCCTGAATGACTGAATTATGGAAGAACTCGGTGTTTTTCTCTCCTTCCTGCAACCATTTAACTTTGGATTTTGTTTCTAGTATATGCCTTCCTATTTTTCCTGGGTTTCCAGCTACCCCCATAGATAGTTTTCTTTCTTCTGCATGTCCTCGTCCCATCCTTTTGTCATTCCTTTCTGACTTAGATGATCTAGGTCGGCAATCAGTCTTTTCTTGTCCTCAAAAATGTTACCAAACACCTCCTTATTCCAGGTACGGATTCTAGATTTGAGAGATTTGAGTTTCTGTTGGAAGCAGTACATTGCTGTGCCAGATGGGGGAACCAACTCCTGCCACCACTGTTGCACGAGGTCTTTGAAGTCTTTATTCTCTATCCAGAATTGTTCAAACCGAAAGGGTTTCCCCATCTTAGTGCATGACCCATCCCAGCGAAGGCAGATGGGCCAGTGGTCAGATCCAGCTGCTGGGAGGACCTCGGTCATAACTTCTCCTGTTTCCTGAAGCAGGAGCTCCGAGATCAAAAACCTGTCGAGGCAGGAAGCAACCAGGTTTTCACCCCCCCGCTTGTTGTTCCAAGTGTACCACCCGTTACTAGTTTCCAGGTCCACGAAGGAATTGTCGTCCTAGAAGGCCCCAAAGGTCTCTAGATATCTGTCCAAAGATCTTTGACCTCCCTTTTTTTTCCCCAAGGTTGGCGATGAGGTTGAAATATCCTCCCATTACCCATCTAGCTCCCTCTGCTTGTCTGTTGACCCATTCCAGAAAGTCGAGGAAGGCCTGTTTTTCAGGGAAGCTGCTAGGGCCATAGGTGTTTACCAAAGTTCCCTTCATCCCTATAACAAGATGGCAGAAATCCGCTATAAGAGAAAACTTATTGGCTCTTCAGTTCGAGAGCTCCACCACCTGAGGATTCCAGAGGATTGCTACACCTCCAGACTGTCCCGACGCATCTAGGGCCATCACCAAGCTACCTTTCTAGATTTTACTGCTTATTTTATCCATACCCTCAGAACTGCATTTCGTTTCCTGGATGAAGAGGATATCAGGGCTCTCCTGCTTAATCTTTCTATCTATAGTCTTCCACTTCCTGGGGTTACCACACCCTCTGATATTCCAGGAGATTACCTTCATTGGGAAACTTTGGACACTTCAGAAAAGTCCACCCTAATCGTAGGATACTGGCCTGATTCGATTAGTTTAACTCCTATCTCTGCAATGCGTTGCTTATTCGACTTCCTTCCTCTACGTTGTTCCTCCTCTGGAGGCTTTCGCTTATGCCCGGTAAGGGGATCAGGGTAAACCCCCAGGTTCAGGTAGGCCCCTACCTTGATAATAGCTTCTTGAAGGAGTTCAATCTACCATCTGGACACATAACCCTTCCCCTTCTTTCCACACTCTGCTTCTATCACATCCAGTTCTAGTTCTTCTAACTCCATTTCCTCATCGTCATCTTCCTCGACTATCTCCATCTGCTGGGCTTCGACCCCCTCCAAAGGGTTTGGGGCTTTGGTGGGATAAGCATCACATTCTTTCCCCTTAGGTGAGCCTTCCTCCTCCAAGCCTTCCAAGGTCTCGAAAGCATTCCTAGACCGAGACTCCCGCGTCGGCGCATCTATTTTGGCTTTAGAGTGCCCTGAGGCCTTGTTCCTTCTTCGGTTCTTAACCTGGGTAAAGCCATCTTGCGTTGTCCTGGGTTTTTCCTGGCTAGGGTCAGTTGGAGCTGTCTTGACCTCCAACCGTGGGCAGTTCTGTCCCAAGTGACCATACTCATGGCATTCCCTACATCTAAAAGGTATTTGCACATAGTCAATGGGTTGGAGCCACTCTTCATCCTCCCAACTTAGGTTTATGGTTTCTGGCAATTCCTTGGAAAGATCCAAGTAAACACAAATCCTGGCAAAGGAGGTGTACCTTTGGGCTTTCGTCTGCTTCGATACCTTAATGAACTCACCCAGGGCATTCCCTATGTCCCTCAAGGTATCCGGATCCCAGTATTACCCAGGAAGAGAGAAAAGGCAGATCCAAACTGGGGCCACTGTCAAGTCCTCTGTTTCAGGGTTGAAATGCTCCTTCCATGGCCGGAGGTACAACCAAGCAGAAAAAAAGAAGTAAGGGCCACCCTCCAAGATCCGATTGCGGTCCTCCTGATTGAAAAAGATGATCGTGAAGAAACCCTTTGAGCCAAGCTGCAAATCATAGTGGCCCTTAGGGTTCCAGACGCCGCTGATCCATTTAATTAGATCCTTTTCCTTGGGCCATATTCCCACAAACTTACCTATCAGAGATTTTTCTTTCCAAAGCTCAATCGTACCCCTAACCTTCTCAGAGCATACATGAACTGTGGGGATGGTGGGGGCTTTTGGAAGGAAGCCCCCCGATCCAGTCTTGCGACTAGCGGACTGGCTCTCTCGCTGGTCATTGTCAGCGCGACCCGCGCCTTCAGGCCTGCCGGGCCTTGAAGACCCTTCTTCCATCTACAAAACTCTCGGGGATGCCCTGACACTCGGGGAGCCTTCTTGCTCCTGCGCCCAAGGGGCCACAGAGGCCAGGTAGCGCATGAGGACCACTTAGTAGGAAACTCCTGAAACCGTTTTTCAAACCCTAGCAGCGCCCCGCCCAAAGGTAATCTTCAAATTCGATCCCATAAAATTATAAGTTATTTATTTGAAAACATGTTATAAATATTATCATACCATACACAAAAGAATTATATTTATTATCTGATAACATGTTAAAAATATTATCTTAGCATTTACAAATAATTATCATGTTAAAAATATTTAAATATATATATGATTCTAGTTATTCATTTGAAAATATGAAAACTAAATATTTAATAAAAAAATTATAAAAAACAATTAACTTAACATATAAATATTTTTTTAAAAATATAAATGAGTATTAAGAAATGAGTTTTAAGAGTGTACACCATTACAAAATCATTAAATATAAATAAAATCCCCGACACTTCTTGACAAAATCTCCTCTGACAAGTCTGTTATGAAGAGATCAACATAAGAAATCAAAATAGAGCATTTAATACTAACAATCCCATGCAAGGTGACATATCTGTTAAACTCAATTTGATTTTTTTAATTACTTACCGTTGGATCCCGATGCCATGGAAAAATCGAATTTATCATCCAAACATATGGAAAACCGAATTTACCAACCAAAAAATTGATTTAGTATCTGACATCTTCTTTAAGTTTCAATCAAAACTAACGATAACTCAACGTCTCAATTTGAATTTCAGTAGTACTATCCATGGGATGAAAATAGCCACTGTTTTGTGCATTTCGTTAGTAGTATGTTCAATTAAGATAACAAAAACACATCATTGGAAATAGCCACTGTTTTGTGCATTTCGTTAGTAGTATGTTCAACTAAGATACAAAAACACATCATTGGAAATGCAAACCTATCTATTGGTTTAAAAACATGTTATAACTATTATCATAACATATATAGATAATTGTCATGTTATTTAAATATATATAATTGTTATGTTAGAAGTATTTATAAAGAAAATATAAATTATAATTATTTATTTAAAAATATGTTTTAAATATTCATTTAAAAATATAAAAACTATTTTTATTAAAAAAATTAATTTGACAATGTTTTTTTATTATAAATTTATCAAAACTTTCATTTAAATTAATTTATTTTATATTCATATTTATAAATTACCTTAAAATTTATATATAATATTTATTAAAATTAATATAATTATCATATTTTATTTATAATTATTATGTTATAAATAGTAAATTTGAAATAAATAAATGTTAAGAATGGATGCATCATTACAAAAGCGTTACATAATCTAAACAAAAATCTATGACATTTTTGACAAAATCTCTTCCTATAACAAAATTTGCTAGATAAAATAAAATATATTTAAAATAAATAAATTATAATAAAATTTGCTAACTAAAATAAAAACAATTTAAAATAAATAATTGTTAAAGAATGTATGCATCATTGCAAAAGCATTACATAATCTAAAAAAATCTCCGACACTTCTGACAAAATCTCATCTCATAATTCTATTATGAAAAAATCTAAAAAAAACCAGAATCGACCGTTCAATATTAACAAAAATCCCATCTAACGTGACATATATGTTCCGTTTAATTTGATTTTTTTTACGTTGGATCTTGATGTCATGGAAAAATCTATTTTACTATATTACGGTTCTACTTGATTTTTTTACTCAACTTACCGTTGGATCTAAATGCCATGGAAAAATCTAATTTACCATCCAAAAATATGGAAAAATGGAATTTACCATCCAGAAAATGGATTTACTGTCCAACATCTCCGTTAAGTTTCAATCAAGACTAACTGTAACCCAACGGCTTTATTTGAATTTTATCAGTAGTATCCGTTGGATGACTCTTGATCGAAGCTTAAAGATTAGGAAAATTATCACAACTTTGTGCATTTTAGAATTAGCTTTCAGCTATCTAACCAGCTCCTCCTGTTTTTCCCGTCAATCTGTTGTTCCATGTGCTGTGTGGCTCTGTCAACCGTTTGATCTATCGATTTCGGATTGTATATGCCTTCATTCCTTCTTGGTGAGTATTGTTATTTTGGTAGATCTGTATTGTTATTTTCGTAGATCTGTATTCTCTTCTCCTTTTCTTTTTGTGCTCTGATTAAATTTCTATTGGAATTCGTCTAAGAAATTCTGCATTCAGTCCGATTTGATTTTTTTTGGGCACTTTGTTGTTATTGGCTTAGACAATTGATGGTGGAAGTAGCAGCGACTGAGATATTTGCTCTACGGTAAATTGAAACTCTCGTTTCAATCTGATTTGGTTTTTTGGTTGTTTTAAACTTTTTTTATACAATAAGGAAACCCATGAGTTGATGTTTTTGATCGCTCTAATTTACTAGAATAAATCAGTACTAACATCTCTTTATTTCTTTTGATCCTATCTCTGATTTGAGGATGAAATCGCAAATGGCATTTCA
>LPNX010975620.1:1368-52275 GCA_001517045.1 Pseudotsuga menziesii | reverse complement strand
TAAGAGGCCTGATCTTATCATTTGTGTAAATATGGTGAGTGCATGTCTCATGATGAATACCAGGCATATCAGTGTACTCCCAAGCAAATGCATGTGAATTTGTATTCAGTAAATTAATCAATTGTTCTTCTTGTGATGGAGTAAGATGTGCACTTATATTCAAACTTTTACCTGGACAGATTTCAACTGTCTTACTTTGAGTATCTGTGATTGAATGAACATTGAGAATATCATGAAGTGCCAATGCTAGAGAATGTATTGTGCAATTTTCCTGAAAATTATAACCCAAAACCTGATTTGCTGCAGCATATTGTATGTCTCTTAATTCTTCAGAAATATCAGGTTCAGCAATAAAATAATCTAACAAACCTTCATTATTTGCTTCCTGAAAGTCATAGAACTGGTTGATACTCAAGATAGGCTGAATCACTTCTTCTTCTTGTTCCTTAGTCTCATTAATCCATGACAGCTGATCTAATGTAGAAGGTCTTTGGGCAGAAGGGTAGAGTGTAATTTGTTTCCTCTCTGTCCCATGTGAGATAAGCATGCTACCTGACCTACACCCTATGAAGGCATCTGCTGTTGCCAGCCATGGTCTGCCAAGAATCAAAGGGTGACCTCCTAGGTTAGACTTTGGCTGTAGGACTATGAAATCAACAGGGTACTCCCAAGAGTCTAAAGAAACAGTGATATCTTCTAAGACCCCTTCAGGTGTAATTTTAGACCTATCAACTAATTCCAAGACTGTTGTTGTTGGTCTGAGGTTTGTCAAATGAAGGTATTCCATTGTCTCAAGTGTCATAACATTAATGGAAGCACCTAAATCGATCAATGTCTTTGGAATTGAAAAATTATTAATAGTAATTGTAACCATTGGAATCCCAGGATCCATATACTTTTCAATGAAAATAGTGTTAGACATTAGTCCTGCTAGATTGCCTACCACATGTATTTTGGATGGATCCTTCTTCCTTTTATTAAGACACAATTCTTTAACTCCTTTAGTGAAAATTGGAATATCCTTTATAGCCTGCAGTAAAGGAATTTTGACATATGCATCTTTTAACTCATTCAAAACATCAAAAGCACGTAAGGAAATTGAAGGTTTTTCTTTGACCAACCTTTTTGGGAAAGGAGGTTCATATGTTACTAATGTTTTTCCTTTTTGATTTTGATTTTCTGACTGAGATTTTTCTGTATTTAATTTTTTTGGAGTTTTCTCTTTTTCTATTTGTTCTTCTAAAATAACAGGAGATTCTTTTTGTAAGGTTTTCCCAGATCTTAAATTGATATTTTGCAGTGGAAGAACTGAATAGGGAAGTGCCATTCCATCATCAACATTATACATAGGTCTTTCTGTTTTATTGTTTGGATTTGGAATTGGCTGAGCTGGTAGTTGGGTAGGCCAAGGTGGAGGTTGATTGGATGGTAATTGAAGCTGTTGAGGTGGTGGACCCAATTGAGGAGCCATATTGGGTTGTTGGAAAGATGGAACTTGGTAAGATGGGGCTTGATAAGAAGGAGTTTGGACTTGATGCTGCTGGTATTGGGGATAGGCTGAAGGTTGTTGATAAGGCTATAAATAAGCTTGCTGGTATGTCTGGTTACCATGAGCATAACCTCTCCAATTTGGAGCAGATTGGGCTAAGGGAGGAGACCAAGTTTTCCAAGGCATGGGTGCACTCCATGAATTCTGAATAGGAGTTTGATAATTTGCATGAAATTGTTGCATAGGGTCTTGAGACATACCTGAGAATCGTGGCTGCCAAGGTATTCATTGTCCCATGAAGTAGAGAGACTCCATGCTTTCGATTCTCCTCCATTCGAGCTGCCTGCAACTCTTTCAATCTAGGGCAGTCATCAATTTTATGATTAAAAGTACATAAACCACAAATTTCAACAGCATTTAAAGGACATTCTTTGAGTGGGTTCTTCTTTCTACACTTAGGACAAAAGATGGACAAGGCTTGATCTTGTTGGTCCTGTTGTTCTCCTCTTTTCTTGGTTTTTTCTACTTCAACCTGTGTGCCCAATGTACTCAATAAATCAGTCTTGAAATCTTCTAGCAGATTTCCAAGCTCAACCCTAGAAATACCACTGTTTGCAGACTTGTTTACTTTGGTAATGATGTCCCTTTTTCCAGTTCTAGCCTTCCCTCTCGAATATTTCTGACATAAATCCTGTATCTCATCAAAAGGAAGGTAAGAAATGTCACCTTTTCCCATAACATTTAAAATATCTAAATACTCTTCTCTTATTCCTTTCAGAAATATTGTTCTAATCATCTCTGATGTTAAAGAATTGTATTTAGATTTCTGTAAATTGTATGAGAACCTTTCCAAATACTCCTCCAAACTCTCATCTTCCTACTGACTCATTCCAAAGATGTCATCTTTGAGATCCTTTGACCTGCAGTAGGCCTGATATTTGTGAAGAAAAATCTTCCTCATCTCATCCCAGCTAGTAATAGAATGTTCTCCTAGGCCCATAAACCACTTCAAGGCAGCTGCTTTAAGGGTAGCAGGGAAAAGACGGAGCTTATGGGTGTCATCAGTATACCCATATGTTCGACACAAGATGTCAAATTCGAATAGGAAAGAGTCAGGATCTTCAGAGGTCAGGCCATAGAAGTTTGGTAAAACAGAGGGTGGAATGTTCTTCATTTTTACATCTTCCCCTAAGATGATACTAGTGTCCAGAATGGGGAATTTGAAGGTAGCTTCCTGATCTTCTCCTGTCTTTTCATCTCTCTTATGTCCCCTTTCTTCTTCTCTTTCATGTCTCCTTTCTTCTTCTCTCTCATGTCTCCTCTCTTGTTCTCTTCTCTCTTGTCTTCGTTTGTTTTCTATCTCTAGCATCCTCTCATACTCCCTTCTCTGTTCAGCAGTTGGGCCTTTTGATGTTTCTTCCTCAGACATTTTAAAACTACCAATTGTTGAGATGAATCCTTTTGGAAGAGAAGCTCCTGTTACTTCTGTTTTTGGGGGGTTTTTAAGAAATCTTCCTTTCTCGTCTCTTAGTCTTGACATAAAAGTAAAACCTATTCTGTGTTTTTGTTTGAAATTTTTGTTTTTATTAGAAAACTAAGGTTCCTAAGTCTGCTTCTACAGTGCCTCCCCGGCAACAGCGCCAAAATTTTGGGCTCTGATCTACCAATGTGAATCAGAACTTAAATTTAAAATCAATCCGGGTCAGTAAGCTTCGAGACACATCCAGGTTTTAGGACTTAGGGGCTAGACTTATCTGGAATTTAGCTAACTGTGAATTAAATCTACTGATAGATGAAAAATACTGCAACTTAAAGATACCAAAAATCCTTTTACAAGGATAATTTCATTTGTTCCTTTTTAAGTACACAGTAATTGATTTATGAAAGCAAAAGGACTGAGATTAAAAAGTAATTTAAATAGCAAATCTAACCCTAGGATATAGACTACAAGGTTCTGCCTGATATTCAATGCTTGAATGAACAATTATCGATTAAATTCCCTTACAAGACATTATTCATAATTTATAATTGTTTTCTTAACACTTCTTATTTAAATAAACATCAATATATAGTGTACTCAAATCGTGGTCTTAACCATCAATACCTTCAGTATTTAACCAGTAAAAGAACAGCATTTATCCAATATTGCCAGTGATTGTGCAGAACATGTAAATCGTAGCTTGAACCATAAAATAAAAGAACAGAGCAGTAATACAATCGATCAAACACTTAATTAAATTTGTTCTGCAGTGATAAACTAGAAACTACAGGGTAACACATACCAATGGAAAGATTTAAATAGCTTGCACCAGAATGAAATCGCTGCATTCACCCAAATCGCTACACCGGCAATGTAAAAGTGTGTGAAAACTCAACGATGGGGGCCCTCCAAAGCCTTGCTCCACACACAGTTAAAGATTTACAGAACTAAACTCTGAATATATTCACCATCAATTTGATTACACAGTAATGAAACCACGCAGTTCAGAAGCAAATGCGTTCTTCCCAAAATCGTGATAGTTCTTCATTGTTTCGTGAAGGATTTATACAAATTCGAAATAAAACAGGAAATGCTATAATTCTGCAACTAATTAATGAACATAGCTAACGAGATCCTCATCAGAATCGTGAAACTCCACAAAATCAAAACTGTTCCTTCTTTTGTGCTAGATGTAGAACAGGTGGCCGCCCTTAACTGAAGTTGACTTGACATCTGTAAAGGCCACATCACCTAACCGTTGAATGTTCATCCATCTGTGGACACTAAGGATCCATTCTCTATCTTCCAGTTCCCTCCTAGTTGTCCTACAAATGCTCAATCTTGGAGGTAATACGGGAAGTTAGTAAATCCCGTAATCTACATAAAAATCCTAGTTAAAATGCTTAAAAAGTCTCAAAACTCAATTTATTAGAAAGTAATGACATTATACCTCTTAACCAAGGTTCATGGGCAATCTTTAAAGCTTTTCTAATCATTATGGAGGTTTTATGAAGGGAAATGAAAGATATCTAAGTGGCAAAAACGGGTCAAAACGGTGCCCAACAAGCGCCGATGGCCGATGCGTTTTAACCTGTTTTAGTCGCGTGCATGCAGTCGTGTCTCGTCCGCCGTTGCGGATGGAAAATCCTTTTGTCTTCCGAAACGCAAATCCGTCCGACGTCTAACTTACATCGCATGGCTTTAGTTTTCTCTTTTCCATCGTTGCGGCTCTCCAAGTCTTTTGGATTCCAAAGTTCAAATCCTTCCGACTTCCGATTAAAGCCTCTCTTGCACGCGTGTCGCTTGTCCGTGATTTGGGTTTCTTCTGCCGTTGCGGCTGGGAAAGCCCCTTGGCCTCCGATGTTATTTCCTTTTGATTGTCGATTTTAATTTTTCCCGCCAGTGTGTTTCCTGTTGACTGCCGTAGGCTAGGTTTTTCATGCCCGTAGATGGTGCGCCTCACCATTTCCTTGCGGAATAGTCATTTAATTGATAATATTTGCTGTTTTGAATGATGCTGGTCGATTGATGGCAGGCGGTTTTGAGGAGATTAAGTACTCTACCGTGGTGCTGAGAAAGATGGATCGTTTGGCAAGAATATAACTGAAACCAAAGGGATCGCCAGGAGAACCAGGGGAGTAGAAGACAAAACCCGGAGCTATAACGGCGCAAGCCCAAGAAGTCATCAGTTACCAAGTGGTCCATGATTACATACAGAAAAGGAATGTGAAGTGTTAGAGGAAATGAAAGATCATGCATCTGGGGAAAACGAAACGCTCTGTAATTATAGTTTAAATTTTTTAAAGTAGGAATGAGAGAGGGCTTTTTCCCTGGAAAATTTTGTAAATGTTTACTTGTAAGAGGAACTACTTCGTTTTGCAAAGGAAACTGCAATTTTACCTGCTGGAGAGAGTGAAATGTGGAATGTATCAATGCGACTCAATGAATAATGTTGAAGAGGAACTATTTCGTTTTCAGCTATGTTTCATTTACTGTGAGAGTATTTAATTTCCTGAACCTATGTTCTTGTTAAATGTTCTTCATTATCTTTGGGATTTCTTCCACTGTGAGTAATAAATGTTGTTCATAAAATAAGCAGCTATCTGGTTGTTTAAATATCTGTAATTGTTCATGTGTTTTGAATGAAGTATCAGGTGTCTGTAACTGTTCATAATGCATGTACGGAATGTATTACTCACTAACGAATGATAACCTTGCTCCCTAGGGATAGATTTAGGTAGTTAGTTTATTTACTTGCTGTATGTGATTTAAATGCTTGCGCGCCTTAAGATGAGAGGTAAGAACCTGCGCATCACTTTGTGACGGCCCCTTGCAATTTATCACCCTGCATTATTAATTAGGCACTTGCATTTCATAATTTAGTCAAAATACAAAAAACTCGGTGGACCGGGCTGCAACCGGTAAAGCTGTTGTTTTGTACCTTGACCTACGGTAGCCAGACCGCAAACCGGATGGATTCCCTATACCAAACAGTCAACGGGCTAGTTGGGAACATTGATTGGGGAGAATCCCTTACTTTCGTCGCCTACGAATTTCCAGGCCTCAACAGAGCCTTAATAATTATTCTCCGCCTTCTCCACTCATGGATATGATCGGATATGTGGGTGGAGGTGTTCTGCCACAGAGAATTTAAGAGATCTGTACCCATTTCATAACAGATAGGAAGTTGAAAGTGTGTAAGAAACATAGTTTCCAGTGAGCCAAAATCCACAAACGAATGTTGTGGAAGTTCAATGTACCATTTCGCGGCAGTACCGATCAAAGTTCGCTGGAAGAGTCTTAAACGAACTGAATCGTCCATAAGGAAGTTCGAAGAATACCACAAATAGAATGTCATGACATGGTTTTCGGATCATCTCCTTGCTTCCCATTGAAATTTGGAATGTCTGATGGTAACTTTACCGGAATGGGAGGCCACAAGGGGTTATGTTGAATGGGATCATTAATCAACTTGGACAAATCAAGAAACTCTAAAGTTTCTAGGAAAGGTAACTAGCGATTAGGTTGCACATACTAGTAGTATTGATAGGACACATAAGTACCAGTAGGACTGTAAGTAGACTGATAGATAGGTTGTTGTGATGAAGAATCATTGGCAGATCCACCCACAGGGGGTTGATTTCCAGGATTAGGAGCGTTAGGACCACCAGAGCCTCCAGGAGGAGGACCACTGGGGCCTCTAGGACCACCAGGACCGTTGGGACCACCAGGACCACCTGGAACACCAAGAGGAGGACCACCTGACCCTCTGAGACCCCTGGGAGGTAGACCTCTGAAGCCTCCAAAACTACTAGGAGGAGGGACACCAGACCCTCCGAGACGATTAGGAGGGAAGCCACCAGGCCCCCCAGGACCACTAGTACAATTAGAACCATAAGGAGGAAAGCCACCAGGTCCTCCAGGACCATTAGGGCCCGCTGAGGGAGGACCTACATAAGGTGGTCCTCCGGCACCCCCCACAGTATGTATAGGTATCCCTCCCATAGTTGGAATGTAGGACTAGTTAGGTTGCCCCCATGGAGTGAAAGTATTATTGGGATATGGAATTCTAGCATAAGGCATTCTTGTAGGGTTGGGTTTGTAATTAATGTTTCCTACATGTACTTGATTTGTTGTGTAACCATACCCCCAAGAGGTTTGATGGGTTACAGCTTGTGCCCCTAAGGGCTTACCTGAACTGGATGGGGGCTTAACCACATTCATGTGGGTAGGAGGGACATAAACTGTAGATTTCTCTATACTAGAGGTCTACGAATGACTAGCTACAGTTCCAATGACAGATAGTGTAGGTTGTGTCGGGGGTTTCCCCCCAGCACTGTTACCACCTAAGTTGTACTTAGTGGTTTTTTATCAAGTGAGCCTGGTGAACCGGACAAATATTTTTTGTTCGGACTTCAGAATACCTTCGGAAGTGCTTCTAGGAAGTGCTTGTTGTACTATATCACATGTTCATACCCCATGGGGGAATTGTAATAAATGTTCTAGCATGATAGTGTCTATAAAATACTCTGTCTCTTAGACTTTATTTGTCAATCCGATCATCCCAGGGTGTTTTTTCCCTTGGTTATTATTGGTTGTTGAATAAACGACTGATAATTTCTAATTTTTTCACTCCATACCTCCAAAGTTGGGGTGGTCAGCTTGGCATTTATTACTATTGAGGTTATTAGAGTCTATGTGTCAATGTATAAACATGCTAGGCATCATGGTCAAGTCATATGAACATGTCTAAGTCCCCCTAGGTTTTTTCAATTTTTTATATTTTTTAATTTTATCAGTTTTTTTATTAAAATTTAATTTTTCCAAAACTTAGGCTATTTTTTAATAGTTTAATTGGAAAATTTGGTTTTGTAATAAAGGTGGGCCAAATAATCAATTTCAGTCATGTAGGTGCTCATTTTCAAGCTAAGAGCACCATGTAAACCCATGGACCCATTTTTTTTAGGTTTTGAGTGATTTTCCATCACTCGGGTCAGAAAACCCCAAAAATCAATTATTGATTATCTTAATTAATAAATTGATGAATAATGGAGCAAATCCAAAATCCTAGATCAGCGGATTCTCAGTCGATTTGATTGAAATGAGTCAGATCCGAACCAGATTGACTAGATCTGTCAAATCCTTGACTGAAGGAGGTGATCTAGACAAATCCAGAGTTGAAATTCAGCATCCTTTATAGGGAATTTCACCCTTCCTCTCTCCTCCACACGTTTGGGCTCATCTAGATGAGTTTTGGTGGATGCTTCAGTCAACATGTTGATGTGTCAGTTAGATCATCTCTCTGATTGACAGTTTCTCTTAGTGAGACTTAGATCTAGCTCAGTTAGACATAGATCAGGCATTAATGGACTCTACTTCAGCTACAGTGGTCTATCTCCTTGGAATTTGTGCCCCCTCTAGGCTGGGGTTTCAATTTTGTGTATAAATAAAGCCCATGCTGCCTCTTCCAAGCTAGTTAGAGTTGGATTTAGGAGTTGTTACCATTGTAATATTGCTATATTTTTTTTGTGAATAAAGAATCTTTTGAGGTTATACCGTGTAGTGCATGTGTTTGTGTGGATTCCCAGCATCATGCTGCTAATGTGGTAACTGCAATTTCTTTCCAATTTCTTTGCTGCTTTTGTTTTCTGGCTTCAAGGATTCGATTGAATCAAGTAAGGGTGTAAACTAGGCAAGTTAGATTAATTTCTCTTGTTTATCCATATTATGTATGCTCAATAATTTCATTTATATTCTTAAATAAGATTATTTTTGCATGATCTTTCATTTCTGTTGCTTTATACATCTATATCCATATCTCACGAGGTGTTGTGCAGGCTTGTGTTATTTAGTTGCAGGTTCCCGATTGGACGAAGGTGTGGATCAAGATTGATGCCATTCCTTATCCAATAAACTCAAGAATCTATCCCTCAGTGCTCTAAAAAGGGGCCTTCATTCAGTTTGTTCCATTCAAACAACAAGCCGACCTTCTCTCCTCTTCTTCTCTTTTCCTTAAAAAAAAATCAATTTTCTTACCTGGTTACTGTGTTCGAAAGATTTGCTATCATTTGGATCTGTTATATAAAAGTAAAATTTACATATATATTCTATTTCAAAGCTCATATTCTAGATCTCAATTCTGAAAAGTATCATTGAGCATTCTAGATCTAGCATAAGGAAATCATCCGTTTTGCATGGCAAGTTAAAGAAAATCAATAGGTTGCATGCTCTAGATTTCCTTTTATGTATTAAAAAGATTAAATCCAACAACCAGTGCATATTTCATTGGCTGCACAAAAAACAAGCCAAGATCCCAAGGAAAGCTTGCTTTCCTTAGTTCCTTTTTCACCTGTTTAGTTAGTTTTAACTTAATATTTTTTGAGTTAAGGTAGGTTGATCCAAAGGTACTCTTAAATCCATTTTGGGCATATTTTATTCTAACATGCTTGATTTTTTTTAGCAGGTGTAATAGAAAATAAAAGAATCCTTTGTTCGAATGTGGCCTCTGGAGCGTTCAAATCCCCCCAGGGGTCTCCCCTTTCACTAAAATTTAAAAATTTTGGAGAGTTGTAAGATCTTGGTTTCATCCCGTAAAAGGACCAAGAGGTTTCTGATATTTCATTTTTATGATATTGTAACCAATAATAATAAAATAAAATCTTTTTTAAGTAGGCTCTTTCGATCCCGCTCCCCATCCCCCTAGGCAGGATTTGCGTCCGTTCCACTTTTTTGCATTTTTCCCCTTTTTTTGCTCTAGTTTAGTACTGACATGCATGATTGTATACTTTGATATAATTTTTCATTATTCCATATTTTAATTTCAAAATTAATCATACTACTTACCCCATGACTTCCCGATTGTCCCGCAAGGGGAAAGAGATGCGTGGTAGGACTAATTAGAAAACCGGTGTTGTGTATCTTTGATTCCTTTTCCATAAATTGTTTCGTTAGTCATAATAAAATTAACCCCTCCTTGATTCCCCGATTGAGATCCACTTGGATCGAAAGAGGTTCTTGGAGGGTTTTCTTTTTAACAAGAACACCTATTTTAAAATTTACTAAAAATAACGAAGACTCCAGTGTGTATGCTCTGTACTTGGATGCGGTTCGTCCGATCAGTCAAGCTGCATCAAAATCACTTGAGTGAATAGAATAATTAGGATTCACTCTCCCCAAATTGACAAACCATCAGGAAAAAATCCAACGCCTCGATCAAAGCATTACGGTGTAAAAATACCTAAATGAAGAAGGAACTACTGAAAAGTGACCTCGGGGCATCGATCTCTGTTACACCTTTAGGTGCATTATGAACAACAACCTCAGAGACTCCATTCATCCCACATATTCCTTGTG
Organism: Pseudotsuga menziesii; assembly: GCA_001517045.1. Lineage (NCBI taxonomy): Eukaryota > Viridiplantae > Streptophyta > Pinopsida > Pinales > Pinaceae > Pseudotsuga > Pseudotsuga menziesii. The sequence goes on along the minus strand of LPNX010975620.1, from coordinate 41,953 downwards.
GGTAGCCATGACAGTTTATTTTTGGACATACTTCAAGAACCCCCTAGGTATATCTGGAGTCCCCTCGCCTATGTTAAATTACTCATCTTCTTACATTAATTTAAAATTAACCAAGATACAATTGCATAACATTCATTCCAGCACTTGCAAGCACTCTCAATTTTTTTTCGACTCCAATTTCAAGGCACTGGTCAACTGTTTATTTCTTTCAATCTATATGTGATGGGGTGTCATTTTCATGCTTACTTGTGATTATCTCATCATGTTATTTGTTGTTTACAATTGTTAAATCGAAACTCCTTAAAAACTTACTCTTTAATACCATCATCATACTAAATAATTTTTCCTTAGTAACTTAATAGGGTCTACCCCCCTTGGCTTCATTAGGAGTTGAGACTAAATGAAGGACTCAAGAACAAGGTGATAGAATTGACTCGAGACTTTCCCCCAAGGACACACCGAGTGGCTTGAATATTTCTACCATGTAACCCAGGTGTGTGAAAGACGGCAATACTTTTTGGCATCGTTGCTGGGGATAAATCTTATTATTCCTGGGTACGACTTAGCTTAAATTTTTTCTAAACAACTAAAAAGATAAAAGAAAAATGATTTATCTTGTCTTTAAAAAACATAAAAATTAAAACTCGATCCATCTGGTGACTCCACTGTCTAACATCCCTCCAAGAATTTCTACCCGAAGAAACCACCATCAATTATTCAATCCTCTCCCTGAGCCCGAAAGGTTTATTAGGGAAATATTGAATAGGCATACTTCTCGTAGAAACCTTGAAAATTTAGGAGACCAATCCCTCTCAGATATCCATCACTTATTTGTAGAGAGTCATGTTCACCAATCTCAAGAAATGACGGAATTATTCAAACCACTTGACATTTCTCAGATAGCAGGTGCTCGCCATGCCATTCCAAAAGATGTTATCAAGAAGCTCCCCATATTTCAGGGCAATAATGCCATCACTACTAGTGGCTTGGTGGTATCGGTGCTTGGGCGAGGAGCTTGAGGGATCAAGTGATACAATGTTCTGGACTGGGAATAGACCAAGTTCAAATATTGGGCTCGACTAATGGCTTGCTCTTTAGTAACGATACCACCCATAGCCACATCTCGGGCGATTGGAGGCAACAAATATTTAGTAAACCAATCAGCTAACAACTGATCTGGGATAGGAGATTTAATAATTCTTCTCCGCCTTCTCCACTCATGGATATGATCGGATATGTGGGTTGAGGTGTTCTGCCACAAATAAGTTAAGAGATCTGTACCCATTTCATAACGGATAGGAAGCTTAAATTGTGTAAGAAACACAGTTTCCAATGAGCCAAAATCCACAAACGAATGTTGTGGAAGTTCAATGTACCATTTCACGGCGGTACTGGTCAATGTTTGCTGGAAGAGTCTTAAATGAACTAAATCATCCATAAGGGAGTTTGAAGAACACCACAAATGGAATGTCATGACATGGTTTTTCGGATCATCTCCCTGCTTCCCATTGAACTTTGGAATGTCTGATGGTAACTTTACTGGAATGGGAGGCCACGAGGGGTTATGTCGAATGGGATCATTAATTAACTTGGACAAATCAGGCAAGTCCAAAGTTTCTAGGAAAGGTAACTAGTGATTAGGTTGCACATGCTGGTAGTATTGATAGGGCATATAAGTACCAATAGGACTGTAAGTAGACTGATACACAGGTTTTTGTGATGAAGAACCGCTGAAAGATCCACCCGTGAGGGGTTTATTTCTGGGATCAGGACCGTTAGGACCACCAGATCCTCCAAGAGGAGGACCACCAGGGCCTCTAGGACCACCAGGACCACATGGACCACCGGGAGGAGGACCACCTGACCCTCTGGGACCCCTAGGAGGTAGACCTTCAAAGCCTCTAGAACCACTAGGAGGAGGGCCACCAAACCCTCCGAGACCATTAGGAGGGAAGACACTAGACCCCCTAGGACCACTAGTACAATTAGGCATGGTTGCCGGGGATAAATATTTTTATTCCCGAGTACGACTTTTGTTTTCTTCCTTTTTGTTTTTGCTTTGTTTGATGAATGCTTAGAGTAGATCTTTAATTTTAATCTGGCGACTCCACTGACCTTTTTTCCAGTTTTTATTTTTACAAAGAAAAGCAAAAAATAATTTTTGTGAAAAGATTCATAAATGCTTATTTTTCTGTTTCACATGGCGACTCCATTGAAGGGAGAAAACCTTGTTTTCTCATAAACTTGTGAAGTTTTGTTGTGTTTAGATGATCCAATGCAAAATGTTAAAACCTTTAAGGTTCATCACTTGATAGCTCCACCTTGTCAGTACAAGGTTTTCAAATGGATACCATTTTGGATAAATTAAGGGAGAAATATGGTGCCCAGTTAGCCTTAGCATTTCAACCTATCGATTTCTCAAACATCCCTAGTTTTCCTAACTATTGTGATAGTTTGGGGGATGAAAATAACTGGCTTCCACCATTTCATGGAGATGATGGTGACTCGGCCATCTGGCATGTCAAATCTTTCCTTCAGTTGATTGCTGACTTCAATATTCTCTATGAAGACCATATGATGGAAATGTTTGCTAGTACTTTTCGGGGTGAGGCTGGTTATTGGTTCTATCAAGGCCTTCCTGATAAATGTATAACTTCTTTTCCAATATTCCTTTGGATGTTTTTAGAGCAGTGGCATGATGGTAGGGGTAGTAGGAATGGTTTAAAAAAGTTCCTTGAAAAGATCTGTACCTTCTACCTATCTGGGACAGAGTATCACATGGAAACATATGATGGACCTTTTTCCATGATACAAAGTATTGAAGACTTGGAATCACTTCTTGAACATTTGAGTAAAGAGGAAGTCCATGATACTCTCACAAAAAAGCATCCTAGAAATTATTTAAGAAATGAAGAAATCAAACGTCTTCTTAAAGAAAATGAGGTATCTCCCAATACACAGCAAGATTCTAAGGAAGGGAAAATCCAAGATGATCATATTGAAGAGCTCCAGGAGGAGCCCATGATGGAACACATTGTTGAAGACTCTCTTCATGTCACCATTGCTGAAGACACTGAAGATTTGGTGTATTCTCAGGTGTGTAGCAATGCTGATATCTTTCCAGAAATCCATTTAGAGGAACCCATTGAGCAACACATCCTAAGTGATCCCATTGAGTATGTTCAAAAAGTTTCTTGGATTGAAGATAATATTGAAGATCCTCTTCATGATATCATAACAGAAGACTATAAAGAAACTTATGATAAGACCACTACAGTGTGTGGTGACACTAGACCTTGTTCCCCTCATGTTGATGAAGGTTTGAAACGTTTATTGCCTTGTGACATTTTATCTAAAGAATATTGTTATGAATACAAGGAAGACATGGATAGGCAGGAGCATGATCATTAGAGGAATTTTGGGGTCTAAAATGGGCCTCCTAAGGAAAATAATAAAATAATAGTTAAAATAATAAAATAATATTAATTAATTTTGGAGGAAGAATGAAAAAAACTACTTTTTGTGTTCGTATTTTCGACATATCTCCCTGTGTTTTTACTCAAATTTCAATTGGGAGAGCTCATTGGATGCAGAATTTGATTCCGCATCCAATGAGTACCCACATTGCATACTTTTGACAGACCCCACTACCCCAAAAACAAGAAATACCTAAAAAAACGTGATGATGATGTCATCATCACATTTTTTCAGGTATTTCTTGTTTTTAGGGTAGCTGGGTCCGTCAAAAGTATGCAGTGTGGGTACTCGTTGGATGCGGAATCAAATTATACATCTAATGAGCTCTCCCGATCGAAATTTGAGTAAAAACACAATGAGATATGTCAAAAATACGAACAAACAAAGTAGTTTTTTTCAATGACAAATATGTCAATTCAACCATTATGGTTGACTTATTTTATTGAAATTCTATTGGTTCTTGAATTCCAACTCACAAAAACTTATTTTGGAAATTTTTCTTATAAGGCCCATTTTAGACCCCAAATTTCCTCTAATGGCCATCAATGAAGAGTCCGCCACATATGAAATGGATGGGAGTGATGACTATTGGAATTTCATAGATAATCCAACTTGTGAAAATCTTACGGAGAATCCCATCCATGATATGTCCAACAATGGGAGTGTCTTCAAAAATTTGTGGAAGTCCAATCTACGATACATCCATAGAGGGGAGCATGGATCTGGATGCCTGGGAAAACTTTGATATGAAAAAGGAGCATGCAGTTTATCCATATGATCATTCAGAGTCATATCATGCAGAGCCATACAAAGGTATCAATAATGAAGACATGGAGAAGCAGTATTGTGAAAAGTCAGATGTGATGCAGTCAGTGGAAAATCAGTCTCAGCCATCTTTTTCGCATATAGAGGTTCCTTATGATTTGGAGCTACTTGGGGCTTGTGCAACGAGTTATCATTCGATAAGCCCCGATGATCAGTATGATGATGTAGTCATTTTACCTCATCATTCTGATTGGTATATCAGTCCTATCGAGTCATGGATAGAAGCAGCCTGCATGAGCACATACAAGTTTGGGAAGAATTTTTATGACACTGTCCATGCCTATGATCTCCCATCCATCCCGCCCATCCTGAATCATAACACAGGTTTGCATTTTCTGAATAAGGTATCCTTACTTTGGCTGGTAACCAAAGACAAGGAAATTTTTTTTTATGTTAATAAAATGCTTAGGTGGTTACACTGGATTTCTGATTACACTTAACCCTTTTTATATCATGCTTAGAGTAGGAAAATAAGCTCCTTGAAAGAGAGCATTTACTTTCTGCATTTCTATTTTATACTTAGTGATAATAAAACTTTACTTCTTTTAGTTAGTTACATTTATTTTGTTTAAATAAATCAGATTAATGGTTCATTTGGTTTTTTATAAAACTTGTGCTACTGAGGTTTTTCTTGTCAAGTTGAGATGTTTTTACAGGGTATATCAACCAGAGATTCTAGTGTTCTCGTATCCTCTCCTTTCCTTAAAGACCAGATCGAGCACACGTCCCACAGTTGGAGCCAGAATGTTACCACCTAAGTTGTACTTAGTGGTTTTTATCAAGTGAGCCCGGTGAACCGGACAGGGTTAACTTGTTCGGACTTCAAAAAGACCTTTGGAAGTACTTCTGGGAAGTGCTTGTTGTATCATATCACATGTTCATACCCCATGGGGGAATTTTAATAAATGTTCTAGCATGATAGTGTCTGTAAAATACTCGGTCTCTTAGACTTCATTTGTCTATCCGATCAGCACAGGGTGTTTTTTCCCTTTGTTATTATTGGTTGTTGAATAAACGACTGATAATTTCTGAGCTTTTCACTCCATACCTCCAAAGTTGGGGTGGTCGGCTTGGCATTTGCACCTATTGAGGTTATTAGAGTCTATGTGTCAATGTGTAAGCATGCTAGACATATTTTTTGAGTCATATGAACATGTCTAAGTCCCCCTAGGTGTTTTTCAATTTTTCAATTTTTTAGTTTTTTCAGTGTTTTTTATTAAATTTTAATTTTTCCAAAACTTAGTCTATTTTTTAATAGTTTAATTGAAAAAATTGAGTCTGTAATAAAAGTGGGCCAAATAATCGGTTTCAGTCATGTAGGTGCTCATTTTCAACCTAAAAGCACCATGTAAACCCATGGACCCACTCTTTCCTAAGTTTTGTGTGATCTTCCATCACTCAGGTCAGAAAGCCCCAAAAATCAATTACTGATTATTTTAATTAATAAATTGATGAATAATGGAGCAGATCCAAAATCAATAAATCAGTGGATTCTCAGTCAATTTGATTGAAATCAGTCAGATCTAAAGAAGATTGACTGGATTTGACAAATCCTTGACTGAAGGAGGTGATCAAATCAGATCCAGAGTTGATCTTGAGCATCCTTTATGGGGAATTTCGCCCTCCCTCTCTCCTCAACACATTTTAGCTCATCTAGATGAGTTTTGGGCCCATGTGTCAAAGTATGGGTTGATGTGTCAGCCAGATCAGGCCCCCATTTGACAAGTAGGCTCAGTCCAGCTTCAGTTGTGCATTGATGAACTCTCCATCAGTTGATTTCACTTGATTCGATGAGGAATTTCGCCCCCCTGGGCTAGATGGCCTGCAAATTGTATATATCCTGCTGGAGGCTCCCTCTTCCAAGCTAGTTAGAGCTGGGATTGAGGTGCTGCTACTATTGTATTGTTGTAATTCTACATTTGAAATAAAGAAAAGATTTGGAGGAAATACGGTGTGGTGCCATTACATGTGTGGATGATTATTGCCATTGTTTTACTGAGGTAACCTGTATCTGTGGTCATTTTTTGCTAATTTCTTGTAGATATGTGGTTAAGATTGGTAATTAGCTTATTACAATCTTGATAGGAAAGGTGTTGTTCAAAAATTTTATTGACTGTCACTCTCCTTTGATGCATGTTTAGAGATCTAGATTTAGTATGTCCTATAAGCTTATATGCATGTTATCTTGAATCTCTTTGTATGTACTAATCAGATCTCACAAGTTTCTTGGCAAGTTCTTTGATTTCAGCTGAGTAGCAGGTTCATACTTTAGAGAGGATGCTGATCTAGTTTGCTTCTTCATTCTCTTCAAAACATTTCAAAGGCATAGTCCCTCGGCATTCCACTTGAAATATCTACTTCGGATCTTCAAGGAAACCAGCACTTTTCTCTTCTTCTTCCTCCCTCAAAATCACACTTTACCTGGTTACCTTTCAGTTTATAGCTGTGATTTTATTTGGATATGTTTCATCAAATTAAAATGTACATAGATCTAATATTTCATAGCTCACATCCTAGATATTGCACTTAAAAAAAAAGTATCATAAGCATCCCCGATCTAGTTGTAGGGAAATTGTCCTCTTTGCATGAATTTGAAAGAAAACTTGTAGATCACATGCATTAGATTTCCTTTCGCTGCGATAAAATTAAATTTTATGAAATATCAGTGCTTTTAATTGGCTGCACAAACAGCAAGCCAAGATCCCAAGGAAAGCTTGCTTTCCTTGGTTCCCTGTTCACCGTTTTAGCTAGTTTAATTTCATTACTTTTTGAGATAAACTAGGCTGACCCAAAGGTACTCTTAAAGTGCTTTTGGGAATTTTTTATTCTAACTTTATCACTATAATTTAGCATGTCTAACAAAGAGGAAAGGAAGCTTCTGTCCAAAGTGGATTTTGGAGCGCTCAAATCCCCCCAGGGGTCTCTCTTTTGTCACATAATTTGTAAATTTTTTGTATAAACTGTAATATATTGGTTTCATCCTGTATAAGGACCAAGAAAGTTCTAATTTATCAGTGCTCTGATATTGTAACCTCTGTAATAAAATCCTCCTTTGAATAGGCTCTTTCGAGCCCATTCCCCATCCCCCCTAGGGGGATTCGCGTCGGTGCCATTTTCGTCGTTTTCTGCTTATTTCCTTTTACTAGAATTGATCTGATTTGCAGGGTAGTATATTTGATCTTGTTGTTAATTCCATATTCCATATCTTACTTTCAAAATTAATCATAATACTTACCCCACGATTTCCCGAGTGACCCGAAAGCGAAAAGAGATTCGTGGTAGGATTAATCAGAAAACTAGATTTGTGTAGTTGTTTTATTTTTTCTATCGTTTGTTTATCAGAAGCTTTAAAATTAACCCCTCCTCGATTCCCCGATTGAGATCCACTTGGATCGAAAGAGGTTCTTGGAGGCTTTTCTTTTAAACAAGAACACATCTCTTAATAACTTATTAAAATTTACAAGACTCCAGTGTGTATGCTCTGCACTTGGCTGTGGTTCATCCAATCAGTCAAGCTGTATCAAAAGCACTTGGGTGACTAGCATAATTAGGACTCACCCTCCCCAATTGACAAACCATCGGGTGAAAATCCAACACCTTGATCAAACCTTTATGGTGGTAAAATACCCAAAGGAAGCAGGAACCTACTGAAAAGTGACCTCGGGGCGCTGATCTCTGTCACACCCTAACGGGTGCGTTACGAACATAGCCCCAGAGACTCCATTTCAGCCCACATATTCCTTGCGGGTATCCGTGTAGGTTTTGTTTTGGACATACTCCAAGTACTCTCGGGTATATCTGGAGTCCCCCTTTTAGCCTAATTTAAACAACTCATACTTCAATTTTAACTTAAAACATACCAAGATGCAATCGCAAAACATTCACTCCAAGCACACACAAGCATATTGATCTCTTTGATTTGACCTCATTATTAAGGCACTGGTCATTTTTGCTTCATATATATATTATTTATCAGCTTTGTGCTTTCGTGTGTTATTTTCGTATCTTGTCATCTTCAATTGTTATAGTTAAAATATTCAAAATCCTAAATAACTACTTCAGTTTAACATCACCACACTAAGAAATCATCCTTAGTAACTTAATAGGGTCTACCCCCCTTGGCTCCATTAGGAGTTGAGCCTAAATGGAGGAGTCAAGAACAAGGTGACAGCCTTGACTCGAGACTTGCCCCCAAGGACACACCGAGTGGCTTGAAGATTTCTACCACGTGATCCAGGTGTGTGAAAAGGCGGCAACAGGTAGCAGCTCCTTGGTCGATAGCTTCCATAGGATTTTCTCCTGAAATAGAAATAAAATGAGGTGGCAAGCCCCATACTCTTTTTCACTACCTTAATTCAGCCAATTTGTACAGTTCCTATCTATCCTAGGGTCTCAAAACTAGAAGACACACCAAAAATTTCCCTACTCAAGCTATAAGCCAAACAAGCAAACTTAAATGACAGGAAGAGTTCAGAGAGTTAGGTCTCTCGCCAGGATTGTTAAGAAGGTGCCACTCACAATATACCTCAAGGGTATGTGCATAGTAATCTCCCCAAATGTTGTTTTCGGTGTATGGCTCCACGCAAGATGACCAAAGGGATTTTATCAAATAGATAAGGTATCCTAGTGGGGTCTCCAGACATACGCAAGGTATGTGGGAGCTCAAATAGGTAGTAGTGTTGCCTAATGCATAATCGTTCATAAGGGGCCTTCCTATATACAATCGACTATGTGAAGTACCTTTCTATATACCGCAAGGGTATGTGAAAGGCCCTTCAATATACCGATGGTATGTGGAAGAGCCACACGAGTCCCGGGATGTAATGCGGAAAAGTAATGAAAGCTCCTACATTTAACGATGCCCGAACAATTCTCTAGCCTATCACTCAAATTTCTATGTAAATTTTAATCCTATAACTACCGTTAATTTTAAAGTGGACGGTTAGGTGAATGCATGAAATTTTGACAGAAAAAGTAAAACCATGTAGAATTTAGATGCACATATTTCACTTTACCATTCGAGGTATGCCTACTTATGGGAGGGAAAGAGAGTATTTTCTTTTCGTTTTGAAAACCAAAAATTCCCAAACAACTACTTTGAACAAATCAAATCCAAAGACAAGCAACACATTCCAAACTCATTTTTCTTTTTGAAAGCAATCAAAGGGTAAGAGTATCTTTTCCTAGAAGAAAAACAAGCACTCTACATGCATATGGAATCTATTTTTTCAATTTTTCTTTTAAACATAGATATATCTAACTTAAAACTACACTATTTTTCGTTTGATGAGATAGTACTAATGCAAGAGAGACAAAAGAACAAAGAGAACCTGAAATCTTGTGAGGCTAATCAGAGATCCAGTGCCCTATGCTCATTAATGATAATGACCTAATCTCAATAAAAAAAAAATTCTTTTTAAAAGCAAAAAGAAGTCCTCTATGGAAAAAATGAAATCAAGACGCTAAGCAAGTGGTTTTTCTTTCATTCTTTATAAAGGAAACAAAAAGAGATCCAACTGAAACTTAAGCTTTCAAAAATTCCTTTCAAAATCACAACCAACAAGCATGAAAGAAAATGAATAATCAACAAGCCTAATATAGCTTTTGAATTCTTTCAAACAAACCAATTTTACCATAAAAATTTCAACCATGAGCATACAAATTCAAAACACAAGACTGACAATGCAGGGCTGAAAGCAAGCAAAATCCAACTTTTTGCAAAAAATCACAAAAAACTAGTTCTAGAACAAGACCCGCCTGGCACCGCACTGGAGGGTTCTTGACAGAGCGGTTATGGACGAGCATCGATTCTGGATAAAGGGACTTAGGCGGTGGCACTGCTTATGGCTAACAGAGTTCAGGCGGTGGCACTGCTTGTTGCCAACATCACATTTGTGGTTCCCTGAATAGATTCAAAACACAAGGAGAACGAGAAATAAAGTTAAAAATTGATCAAATCAAGGTAAAGATTGATGAATTGACAGTAAAAAAGAGCATATGAAGTCAAAATAGTTCAGATATGAACTGATCTAAAAGTTTCAAACCAAAATTCACTAAGTCAGATGGAAGATCTGACTGAAGAGAGTTGGAGATGGAGCCTGGATTCGGACAAGGGTTAAAGGACTAAGGAAGATCAGATCAACTGAAATTTGCTTTTTCCCCACTACAGTCACCAGATTTGTTATCAAGAATATTGCACCTTTTGCGGACAGAAGCTGTTCCTCTGGTCTGAATAGTTTAGATCCAGAACAAATGAGGGAACGACAAAGGATGAAGACCTTCCTTGAATGTTGTAAACACCTAGAATATTGCTTTGATCATGAACCTGTGTACTTGCAAACATGTCAAACAAACAAGAACATCAAAGCTACCAGAAAATCATCTGCAAATCCATACTAGTGACTAAGGAATCTAGTGACATATACATGTGAAATAAAAACAACAAATATGTGGGATGGAAATCATCTTTTCATTAAGAATGAATGAAGAAGCTTACAACCATTTCCTTAGTGTTGATAAAATCCTCCAAAAGACAAACACTTCATCCCCAAAAGCTCCAACTTGCTCTATTGTGCTCTCTAATGGATTGGACTAGGTAGTCAATTCAACAGTATAACCATACCATTCAGTTCTCTCTCTCAACTATGGATATGAGCTTGTATTTATAAGGCTCAATGGATAGGGATAGTTGAGAGAATTGTGGGTGAGGTGGCTCTAAGATCCTACCAAGAGATATCTCAAGCTCAACTAACCCATATCGATAGGGATAAGGGAGGACAAGAAGCCTCGAGAAACTTCTTTGTTTCCCATTTTACCCAGTGTATCGCTTTTGTTCCCTTATGACAAACCGGTTTAGATGAGAACCGCTTCAACAACAAAGCACATTAGTGGTGGCACCACTTCTCTATAACAGGACATAGGTGGTGCTGAAGAAGGTACTGCTCATCATCCAAATAAAAAGCATGGCGCTAGGTTTTTTCAAGTAGAATTGATATCCATAGCAAGTTTCCACTCCAAGTTTTGGAATTAAGGGAAAACATAAGGGTTAAGGATCTCATCACATGATAGTGATAGGATTTAGGTATAACAGGAGCACACTCTTATCCACATTTTCATAAACATCCCTTTTTACTTCATGATGATGCACATCTACATGGATGCACCTATGATATGCATTTGAGTCACTTGAAGACTCATGGTTTTTCTTGCGCAACACTTGGCTCATTTGATGTTGGAGGAACTTCATCTGACACTTGGGTGAAGAGGGATATGATTGAGGAAAACTATTATTGGTAGAAACATCCTCTATTATTTCATGATGATATACATATTCATGGGTGTATTGATGAGACTTCTTTGAGCCACTTGAAGTCTTCATGTTTTCCTTGCTCCTTAGTTGGTTCGGATTTTGGTGGAGGTTATTCATTCACTTCTTGGATGAAAGAACACATGAATGATTATATTGATGCACATTATATATTTTTAGAGAATCATTATGTGACATGGTGTTATAGCTGATTTTACCACTCTAGGTGAATCACACTTTGTATGGCCTTCCCCTGTCCCTCTGCAGACTCCTTAGACCCCTTGGACCATTTTTTGTCCTTTGATGTTTCCTTGACCATCCCTAAAAACATGTGAAAAATGATACACATGAATTTTAAACCCTTAATCGCGTATATACGTGGGTTTGACCACTAAAACCATGTACATTGGGATGTGTACAAAATACAAATCCTTTTGGAGTTTTCCTTGACATGGATCTGACTCACTTGACTCCTGGCCTTCCCTATGCCTTGAGATCGCTCGGATTCGACCTTTCATTACCCCTTTGAAAATCTATATAAGGAACTCTATGGTACATTGAAGGAATATGAGATGAGAGCAAAGAAACTACAGTCCATTGTTGACGGAACTTATGCTTGAGTCTGCATCCCTTTGTCCCTTGGAGCACTTTGGTGTTCTTCCCAAGCTTGCCTTTTTCTTGTGAGCTTGATATCGAGAGATGGAGAATTGAGGTGGTGGAGGCCCAAGTGGGGGATTCAGTTTCTCTGATTCACAGATGTGCCGACAGAGGTTGTATCCATTGTAATCTCTGATTTTATATTAATAGAAATATCTTTTCCTGTCCAATAATGTGTGTTTGAATGAATATTTTATCCATGGATGTTTTCAAATGCTTATACATTGTTGATTATATATGCTAGAATACATCTAACACCAATATATATAGTATGCTTGTATTGTTTACTTGTTGTTGAGGAAGTAATCTATCAATTCAAGCTTAAATTGGAAAGCTCAACGGGGATCTACTTCAACCATCTGGAATAAGGTACGAGGTCTGATCCTTTAGTGTTAGATATTTAATTTCTATTGCATATTGGAAAGGATTGATTTCTGGAGTCAAGCTGTCTATTGTGGTACCCCAAGCAATAGGAATTTCTCTCCATAATAGAATTAGCGACTCCGCTGGGGAGTTCCTAGTAGTTGTCCTTTGGGGGTTTTCTATCGGCATTCAATGACTTTGAATTGCTCTTTCTCTCTTGTTTCTGTGTTGTGTCTGGGGGCATGTTTTCTTGGTAGTGTCTGATTGGTGTGAAGTTTGTCTTAGCTTGTCTATCTGCCTTGATTTTTATGCACCTTTCTTCCTGTACGCGAGTTTTTAACTCACAGTTACGTATACACGCAGTTTTCTCTGTGATTTCCGCGTATACACGTGGGTTTACTGCGAACAATCGCATATGCCCTTATTTTTTCCTTTTAGTGGAAGTTAAATGGTTGTTGGGTGAGTTGTGATGATTGCTGAGTCTCCTTTGATACTGCATGAATCTGTATACACCTCTATTTCTAACCAAAGACATTTTTTTAGGGTAATTTTTTTTTTTTAAGAAGGTTCTTGTCATGGCATTTTTTATTTTTTGTTTGGGATTAGTGCATTAGATTTCTTTTACCTTAGTGCTTTGCTTGAGTGCTGCTTGAGTGTGCTTGCATAGTTTGGGGGTTGTAGAATCATTCTTTTGCTTTTTGTATCTCATTTTATTTCAAAAAATCCAAAAATATTTGATTATCATCATGCATTGCATCTTGCATTTTGTATAGTACTTGCACTAGATTTGCTTTGGAGTATTAGTTAGGATTTCATTTAGGAAAGATTGCATTCATCATTTGAAGAAAAATTATGCATTTCATGTAGTAGCATACCCTGTTTTCATGGACACAATGCATTTGCATTGATTTTTAGGTGTGCATTTTACTTCATTTTGTGTCATAACACCATTAGTTGCATGACCATATCCCTCTTTTGAGTAATAAAGCCAATTAAAATCAACGCTTAATTAAAATGTGCACTCTTTTCTTTTATAGGGTGCACCAACAAGATTAGGTTTTAGGGTCTTGGAATAGTTCATTGTGAGTAAATTCTCCAATACCACTAAACAACAACATGTATGTGTCTGTCTAGGTGAGTGTGTGAAATCCTTGGTATAACCAGTGTTTCTCAGTATCCTCCTCTTAAAAGGGATCTAAGCACGAGGCAGTGTAAGCAGTTATTGATTGGGATGACCCCTAGTCATAACTGAGTCACACCAGAGATATTTCCAGGATTGTATTCGTATCTGGGGGCCCTTTCGAGAGTTTCAGGCTTTGTTACCCTGCCCACATGGTCAATCCCACCTGCGACTGTCCGCTTGAGCATTGATTATATTGAGGTGACCTTAGTGGCCTTACCTAGGATATCAAGGGGGTACTTTGTAGGGGTTATTCTGTAGGTGTCCCGACCAGGTTGGGGTCAGACAGCACAATCGCTTTACGATTTGAAGCTGAGGGCCACAATAATTGGTTACGTACCTCTGCTTGTTGTGTATGGGAGTCTCAAGCTTCTCCTAAGTGAGACATACCTACTTCATTCGGGAGCTCACTTATCCTACCCTTGATTGCTTGCATTTGGCTTTAGATTTTATTGGTGATTGCTCTGTGCACGATAGTTTTCCTAGGGTTTGCGTAGATAGAGAGTCTTTTATACTCTTTGAGTCATTGTGGATTCGGGTGCGGCTACTTGTCGTTCTCGTCGTTTAGCAGGACTTCTTCCTTCTACATATCCTCCTCCTTTGGGAGAGAGAAATAGAAATTCCAAGCGGACTACTTCACACATTGATTCACACACCATGGGAGACCATATAGAAGGTATTCCTGAACCACCTTCTCCCATTCATGTGGAATATGGGGAGTTTACTCCTACTTATGATCCTTCACCCGACTTGACTGAGTTAGGTCCTGTGATTTCTAAGATGGGAACCTTTCATGATAGACCTACTCACTCTAGGGTTGATTCCCCATTGACGCATTACCGGTATGGAATGCCGGAGGATGTTGAGACTTATTTTGAACCCACCAGCACTAGTTATGGTAGTTATGGTATGTCTGGCTTTCCCACACAGGATTTGGCATTTCATGTCGAATCTGAGTTCGAGCCTAACACTATGCCTGGGGGCACTCTCATTCCTTACCATGCGTAGAGGTTTGGGAGCACTAGTCACATTGCACCTTCCATCCCGGTGGTGGAAGTTACATCACATATTCCTCCTAGGTCTAGGGTTAGTGATCCTATTAGGATACCAGATCCAAGACGAGTGACTATAGGGAATAGTATGTACTTAATTAAATAGATCCGTTCGTCTTCTGTCCCTAGTTCTTCGAATGTTCACCCTCCACCTTATTCACGTGGTCCTTTGGGCCAAAATGTTGCTACGAGTTATGTCTGTACTGCGGTTACTAGAGCGGTTGTGTCTCAGCTTCATGTACCGCTCGTTGTTTCAAGAGGTAATGTTCATACTTCTAGAGGTCACATTCCTACTTCCAGAATGTATATTCCTACTTCCGAAGCGTATGTTCCTACTTACGAAGTGTCTCATGGGACATCTGATGCGATGAATTATGGACCCTATTATGGGACGTAGTATGGACAGGGTTCTTCACCTTATGGGGGTTGGTATCAACAACTTGCTTACTCTCCTAATTATAGCTTTGTAGCTCCTAATTGTCAAGGTCCACCACACAATGGTGCTTCCATGCCACCCTATATGGGTCAAATGCGAGGAGGTAACTATGGCCAAGGCCATGGTGGTAATTAGACCTATGTGAATCAGAACTATCAGGGAGAGGTCCATCGACCTCATCGTCCTAGGCTCCCTTTCCTCGCGACACTGAATCTTCTTGACTTGTCAAGATTGACGAATGATCCTGTAGCTCATGACCCAGCTTGGTCGGCCATCCCTACTAAGCTTCCCTCAGACGTACCTAAGTTCGAGGGAAAACTAGGAGAGGATCTTAGTGAACATGTGTTGCAGCTGCAACAATTTTCCCAAAATTCCAAAAAAATGTAGGACCCTCCTTTTGCTTGAATTAGCTTGATTGTCTTCTTGGATTTGGTTTGAGAATGTTTCAGAAAGACTTGCTTATGCTTGGATTGATCTACAGCTGTTTTTCAATTTTTTATTAAGAATTTCAATGATTGATCAAACCTTCATCATGTGCCTTTAATTACGTTTGAAGCCTGTCTGAATCGGAAGGTATTTTGTTTTGATCTTCCGCCGTTGCGGGTGAGTCTTTGTTTTCATCTTCCGTCGTTGTGGGAGGAAATGCAGTCAGACAAGTGTTCCTGGATGGAATAGGCAGTTTCCTGTTCGAACATAAGAAGACTGCTTATCCTCCCTTGCCCTTCAGACTAGGAAGCTACAGGTTCACCAAGGTGAAACAAGCTGGTGAATTCGTAGAGGAGTTGGAGAGATTCCATTTTGGCGAGATGTCCTATCACAGAAATGACTCCCATGGTAAAGTGGCTGATCATTGTAAAGAAAATAAGGTGCATTTTGAATATACTCACCATTTTGATAGGGAAGAATCTGTCTTCCGAAATGCCCCAAACATGACAGCACTGAAGAGAAGATTCATGAAGAAAATCACCACCAAAGGTGGGAATGGGGATGAACAGGAAAAGGCAGAGGAAGAAGCCAAAAGGAGAAATGAAGAATCCCAGAGGTTGGAAAAAGAAGCTGCAGAATGGTTGCACAGTGAAGAGGAAGGCAAAAGAAAAGTTTCCCAAGAAGCAGCTGAGAAAGCCCAGGAAGCAGCTAAAGAGGCAGAAGAAGCAGCTAGAAAAGCAGTCGAAGAAGCGAAGAGAAAGCTCGATGAGGAGCTGCAAAAGTAGGAGGCAGAGAGGGTGAAGTTGACACAGACCGAGACAAAACAGTCAGCTTCTGACATAGCTGGAGGGCAGACCCAGGATGTTGAGAACCCCGAGTTTCAGGACCCACAAGTACCTGCTGCCATCACTCCCATGGTTCCCACTCTCAAGCCGGTTCCTTTTGTCCAGAAGAAAGGGGAAGAAATCCTCGATTTCAACATTGTATATTATGATAGGGAAACGAAGAGAATAATGAAGAGAACATAGAGGAAAGTATAAGCAGGAAATATGTTTGGAAAAATGATAACGGATATGGTTGTTATGTTAGGACTTCCCTTCTCCACGCCTCAGAAGATAACATGGAGAAGGTAATAACTGACTTGGAGCAGTCCAAGAAATCCTCTGCCCAGTTAAAAGACACATTGAGGAAAGAAAGGGAAGAAAGCAATAGGCTCAAGAGGAAATATGAAGATATGCAAAGGGAAATGAAATCCTCAAGAGCTGAAGTACAGGCCCTCCAAGGAGAAATACAAGTTCTAGAAACAACACAGGAGTCTCTGGAGAGAGAACAGAAAGAATACCAAGAGTTAAGAACTGAAAAGGAACAGCTACTGGCAAAGGTGGAGGAGTTAGAAGAGCAGCAAAAGATCCTCTTGGATGCCAATGATCTGCACACCCAAGAACTGAAGAAGGAACATCAGGAACATATTTCCTCGCTTACAACTACTCTAGAGGAAGCAAGAGAATAGCAGGTTAACCTCCAGCCATTCAAAGAGCATGTATTGGCCCAAAAAACCAAGATGTTGCAGCTACAGACTGTTGTTGAAGAAGAAAGATGTAGAGTGCTACAGATTGATGGCCGATTGGAAAAGATCTTGGAAACTGCATCTTACTTTGTGGACAGATCTCAAGACATCCTCGAGGTCCTGACTGCCAAAATAGAGAGGTTGGAAAGCAACGAAGAAGCTCTAGCAGAGCTGCCAGCAAAAGATAAACAAGCCCTCAAGCGGGATCATGATTTAATAGAATTTGCTATTAACACCGCTGAAGATTTCAAGAAGGTAGTTAAAAAGACAAAGGGATTATGCACCGAGTTTTTTAGAATACTTCTCATTACCTACAACCAGTGCCAGACAAAGGCCGAGCAGAGGCTCAAGGCTTTCCCAGACCATGATTCATTCATGGAGATGTTGCAGAAAAGACATCAGGATGAAGAAGCAAGAATGCAGCTCATTAAGGCCATCGATGACTAGATTCTGAGAAGTGAAGTAGGCCATTCAGCTATTAGTGTGCAGATCCTGGAAGACCAGCTTCGATTAAGCGCAGCCAGAGTGGAAGCCATAAAGAACCAGGCAGAAAAATTCAAGATCAACATTCAATTTTTGGAACCCTGGGCATTTGAGGGCATTTCCTCTGATGCTACGTCATGGAAGAAGTTTCTAGATGCTCAAGTGGGACCCTCCTCATGAAGGATCAGTCATTATTGTAATTTGTAACTATTTTTTGTAAAACATTTAAGAAAAGCAGAATGTTGGGAAACGAGGGGTTGGGAAACCCAAAGGTCACTTTGGGCAGCCCAACAGTCTCACCCTTTTGTATAAAGATAGAAAGATTAGAAGGGAAAAAGATCTTTTTCCCAATTAGACTAGAAAGGAATATTGTAAGAAGAACTATTTCTCTTTGCAATAAAGAAATATGGTTTTCCTACTGGAGAAAGATTGGTGGAATTTCCAAATGTTATGCTGTGGATGACTGAAAGATGAACTATTTTGTTTTCCAGTTTATGTCCATTAACTGTGAGATCGTTCTAACTCTCTGAACCTATGTTCTTGTTTAAATGATTTCTGGTTCATTTTGTGGAAATGTCACCATGAGTAATGTATGCTGCTTATGAAACAGTTGGCTATCTGATTGTTGAAATATCTTTAATCTTTCATGTGTTGTAGATAAGAATATCAGCTACCTGTAATTTCTATTTATAATGCATGAATAATCCACATTACTCATATTTAGGTTATGTTTTTCTCCCCGGGGATAGGTAGATAGATAGATAGGTAGTTAGTTCATTTCATTACTGCATATGTGATTGGGAGGCTTGGGATCCTAAGACTAGAGGTAAGAACCTGCGCATCACATTGTGACTACCCCTTGCATCTCGATCATCCTACATTGTTAATTAGGTGTTTGCATTTCACACATTAAGTCAAAAAATACAAAAACTCGGTGGACCGGGCCGCAACCGGTAAAACCTTTGTTTTGTTACTTGACCTATGGTAGCCAGACCGTAAACCGAACGGATTCCCTATACCAAGCAATCAACGGGATAGTTGGGAACGTTGACTGGGGAGAATCCCTTTCTGTTGTTTCCTGTGAATTTCCAGGCCTCAACAGTTCTAGCGCTAGAAGGAGGGCCGCCAGTGAATGGCTGGTCGTGGAAACTTATTTTTCCCAAGATTACCCCACCAGCAGATGTTTTGAAGCTTATAACCTGACCAAAGTACTTACAGGTTTCAGTTATACCTTTGAAGTAAAAGAGCCTATTCTCACCCTACATTGTTCTGTGCTCAGACTCTTGTTCTTACACCTGTGTCTATGGCTGGCATAAATGCAAATCATCCCAACCCCTTACCAGCGTGAAGAGCTAGGTCACCTTTAAACCTCACTCCGCCTTTGCATAACCTACCTCAAGCCTTTGACAAGTTGTTTCCTAAGTTTGACCCTGAAGAAAATATTGATGTAGATGATCACTTGCAAAGCTTTTATCTAGCATTAGAAGGGCTAAGGGCTGGGGAGTTTGAAGATGTGGTCTGTAGACTATTCCCGCACACCCTGAAAGGAGCAGCAGCATCCTGGTATTTCAGCTTGCCCACGAACTCTATTCCTGATTGGGACACCTTCGAAAGGGTTTTCAGAAGTAAGTACACAGCCCAAAAAACGCATGCCTCATTGATGAAAGGTCTTGTTTGTTAAGGAAAGGTAAGAATGAGAAAGTGCATAGTTTCACTAAACCTGAAGAATTTTTCTGAAGCTGACAAACCCTCAGACAAGGTCTTAATTGAATATTATACCTCATCCCTAGGACCTGAGAGCTGACCATGTTTTCCAAGATGAAATCCAAACCTACATTGGTAGAGACTTATGAAGAGGCAGAAAGGGTAGAGGCTAAAAGGGAAAGTGTAGAATATTATCCTGATTTACCTAGAGAGAAAACTCCAAATAGAAGAGCTTTATTGCTGTCTAAACCTGTAGATGAAAAATCACATGATTATCAGAGAATGATGACAATGCTTCAGAAGCTATCTAATTGATTCATAGATCTGGAGAGAGAAAAGGAAGTTCAGAAAACTCATAAACCCCACTACCAAAAAGGGGAGGATAACAACCAATGGAAAGTCCCTCCACCAAGTTTAGCATCAATGAACATAACAGAAATAGGGGGGGATAATTTCTGTACTTTTCACCAGCAACCCCACTCTGAAAAGAAGTGCCCTCAATGGTTGAATTCAATGTCATTGGTGATGAATAAGTTGCTGAACTCCAAATTGACTGAAGACAGTGATGAAGAAGGAGCAAAAGAGAAGACTATAGAGAAACAAGATGATGATACCATGTTCTTATGGGATGGTGTTTCGCTGTTCAACACAGAAGAAAATGCTCTCAGGTCTCAATATACACCTACATTCACAGAAGATAAGGACCTAGCAATTAAGGACAATGCAATACTTTCAAAGATTAAAAAATTGCAGGAAAATGTCAAGAGACAGGTAGAAGTAAATGTTGAGGACAAAACACCTGAAGCAACTACCCTCAACCAGGAGGCAGAGCCAAGCAATGAGACTGTCAAACCTGTGAAAGATATTGAGGAAGGAAGGACTGAAAAAGTTAAGGAAGTTAAAGAGGAGATACCCACCACAAACCAACCTGTGGAAGAAAAGATCGAATCAACTGGGGAAAGGAAGATTAGCACTCCACCTTTCCTTTTGACTCTGGAAATTTTGAACCATAAAGTACATAATTGTCTGGTGGAATCTGGATCGTCAGTGAATGTCATGCCTCTTGCAATCTGCATAAATCTTAATGGGAAGCTAAAACCTACTGATTGGGATGTCACTCAACTAGACAAGACTAGTGTCAAAGTAGTGGGGGAGATGAAGAATGTTTTGATTCGATTGTCTGCAAATAAAAAGATATGTCAGTACCTTGATATTGTAGTAGCAGACATACCTAATGGTTATGGATTGATCTTGAATCGAGATTGGGAATCCCGCCTCGATGGGTACTTTGCTTCTGACTGGTCACACTTGTTGATGCCTCAGAAGGGAAGCCCAAACCTGATTAAGATTTTAAGAGAGCCCTACATGAAGCACAATGTCACTGGGCTAGGAGAGGGAAATGAATCTGCTGATTCCATCCTGGGAAACTATCTAACTGAGATTAAGCTAAGATATCTTACTCCAAGAAAGGCCAGTTATATGATTGACACTCAACCTGAGCTCCTTCGACTTCCTCAGGCTGAGAGGGATGATTATAAAATAATAGACATGTGTTCAATATCAAAAATAGCAGAGCTAGATCATGGATATATGTCTCATGTCTATAATCCAGCCCACCCTCTAACTCCCTAGGATTAAAGATATTCAGGAGTGGGCAAATTTTTCTTTTCTTTTTGCCTTGTACATAAATAATGTTGTTTTCTGTAATGCTTTGATGCTGTTTTCTTTTTGATCATTTGATTTGATGCTGCTTTCTTTATTTTTACTGCTTTGTTAGTAGTTTTTGTTTTTGAATAAAGAGGCAAACTTTGGTTGCAATGGGAACATCGAGGTTCTTTATTAACTGAAATCTTGAGCAAAAGATTGTGCTTTAAAGTAGAGAATGTCTTCTAGTAGCAGTGTTCCTAACTGGCAATGCATTCATTGAAGTCTTACTTAACCCCTGCAAATAACTTAGAAGTAAAAGAGGTCTGGAATGCTATTTCGAGGCTCCATCCATTTCACATCTTAAATATCCAAGGGGGTAACAGCAAAAAACCCACAGAAAGGAAGCAGAATAAATGGTATATCATATATAAATGATCCCATGCCATAATTTCAGAAAGGCTAAAAGATATCAAGAGTCAAAACTCCTTAAAGAAAAACAATACATATCAAAGCATGAAGTACTAAATTGCCAAAAGATCCTCTCCGTCCATGGACTGAAACATGAAGCACACTGTTCACACAAAAGGACACTATGGGATAGAGGATCCTGAATTAAAATTCAGTAAGAAAGGCATGCAGGAGGACTCATATCAAAAGAACTAAAGTTCAAAAGGCACAAAAGTGCAGTTGGCATGGGAATGAGGAACAAAAGGATAATACTGTTTACTATCTGTTACAATCCTGTGGTATCCAAGCTGGAAACTACCTAAGGACAGGAAAAATAAACCTCACTTATTTGGCCTCAAAAGAGTTATTTAGACTTGCAATATTTCTGATGTTACCATTTCCCAAAGAATAGACTACTTCTCAATGGTTTAAATGCTTAAGTTGACCAGCCCAGGGATACGAACATCTAAAAGATTTCAACTTTTATTCAGATGATCTTGCACTGGGAGGGAGTTAATTCAGAAATCTGGGGTTCACCAGGTAGTCGCCAATTGTTGCAGCTGCAACAATTTCCCAAAATTCAAAAAAAAATTAGGACCCTCCTTTTGCTTGAATTAGTTTGATTGTCTTCTTGGATTTGGTTTGAGAACGTTTCAGAAAGACTTGCTTATGCTTGGATTGATCTACAGCTGTTTTTCAATTTTTGATTAAGAATTTCAATGATTGATCAAACCTTCATCATGTGCCTTTAATTGCGTTTGAATCCTGTCTGAATCGGAAGGTATTTTGTTTTGATCTTCTGTCGTTGTGGGTGAGTCTTTGTTTTCGTCTTCCGCCGTTGTGGGAGGAAATGCGTTTTCATCTTCCGATCCGTCGGTCCTTCACGTCGGCAACTTTTTTGGTTTAGATCAAAAAGACTTGTTGTTCTTTCTCCGCCGTTGCGGATGGATTTTTCGTTTTAACTTCGAATTTGCTCTCGATTCAGTTGGCGAAATCGGCTGGTTTTTGGTTCTGCATCGGAACCATTGTCACTTCTGCTTCTGCCGTTGCGGATATATTTTCGGTTTGACTTCGATTAATTTTTCCGATTTCTTTGTTTTCACGTCGGATGCTTTGTGGTTTTGCATCGAAAGTTTTTCTGATCATTTCTTCTGCTGTTGCGGCTCCCAAAGAGGTTTAATGCCCGATGTATAAAGAGATCCACCGGCCGACGCGTCAGCCTTTAGTTGCTTGCCCGAAGTATTTTTCTTTTCCGTCGTTGCGGCTGCCAAAGCTCTAAGCTCTCCGAACCTTTAAGTGTTGTTGCTTCCGGCTTAAGTCTCGTTGCGGATGGTGGGAGGCTTTACGTTTTCGCCGTTGCGGATGGGGGAAGTGCCAATCTTGCTGATATAGTTTCCTTTCGATTTAATCTTTATTCCCGGTTATCCCCACCGTTGCGGAGGGATTTTTGGTTCAGCTTTCCGCTGTTCCGGAGCAAAATAAGTTTTCAGCCTCCAATTCAGAAACTCCCCGACGTCCAATCTTCTAAGTTTTCCCGCCATGCTCGTCTCTGCGGCTGGATCTACGCTTTGGCCATCCGCCGTTGCGGAAGGATGAGTGCTTTCAGCCCCCGATTAGAAAATGCTCCAACGTCCGATTTTTTTCGCACCCTTGGTGTTGATTATATATAAGGGTCGAGGGGTTATATTTTTTATTGTTGTTATTCTCGACTGTTGAGCACTGTCATTATCGTGCGTGTCATTCTCACGAGCTGCGAAGGACCCCTCGGTCGGTGTACCTACATCCAGGTGGAAAATTGTGGAATCTTGACCGTCGTCGACCCGCCATACTCACCGTATTTCCAGGTAGGATCTTCATTTTCTCCCTTTCCGTTTGAACTATTGGTGGTTTTCTATGATGGTTTGCTTCCCCGGCCGTTTTTCTCGTCGCGTTCAATTAGATGCCTATATAGGTGGAGCTTTTGTCCTTTTGACCATGGGATGGGGCATTTTAACCCCGAATTAGTATTTTGCCCACGGTTTTCATTTGTAGCCTCGCGCATAGGGGATGGGGGTTTGGTGCAGACGGCTGTTACGCCGTCTACACCAAGCCACCCTATGTGTAATGATGGGTTTACAGGGGGAGGGTTTTGTGTTTTTTTGTAGCATTTGGAGGTACACTTTTACCCGTATCCTCGGACCCTAGCCATTTTTTCCTTCGCGGTCCCGCGCAACCCATTTCTTGCTCAGTTTCGAACCCGGGCCGGGGAGGAGGGTGTGTCGCGACGCATAATTATTCACCATAGTTGCACTGGGGGTTTGTCTTTGATCCAACACGCCCTAGAAACCCGCATCCTCGAATAGCCAACATTTAGCCGCAATGTTCCGCGCGTAGTTATTTGTAAACCCTAACCTGCGGAGGGGATACGTCACGACGTTCAGTTTGTTAACCAGAAACCGCAAGGGTAGTGGTGTTGTTAAAAGCTTCATTTAAGGGATTTCGTAGTTTTCCCCTATCTGTCCCACGTAGCGTTTTGATAATGGCACCCGCAGAGAGCAGGAGTTGTCTTCGCGCTAATGTAGATGTTTTTCCGTCAGATTGCATTGTGAGAAATGTTTGCTATTGGAAAACAGTGGTAGCTTGCATAATCTTACTGCATATAACTCTTTTCAATCATGCTAGACATATAATAATTCACTGAACAATGCACATTATGTTTCAATAGCTCTGTTAGTAAGGTCATACACATATGTTAGCTTCGTTAACTAACTGCTGTCATGATACACATAAAAGAAATAAAACGCTGCACATTGTCATATAAGTGTCTGCAACTGGAATTGCTTCATGTTACAATGTTATATATGGCAGGAAGAATTCGATCTCACAATGTCAAAAAGACAAAAGAAGAATTCCCTTATGGTCGAAGAAGAGCCAGAGGTAGAAGTGGTCACCAAGACAGAACACGTATATGAAGACACTAAATGCATTTCTGGCGTGGAACTTGAATACCAATGTGGGGGAATCTATAGACTGATTACCCGAAGAGAAGTTCTCGACATGGGCTTGGAAGAAGAGTCCATATATGCAAAAATTGAAAGATCTTCCCTTATGAAGGTCGCCACCAGACCAAAGCTATTCCCATGCTCTGAGGTAATTGGCTGGATTCTGCCCCCGACAGATGTAACCACAATGATTCTAGAAAATGTTGAAAGACAAGGCTATGCTGCATTTAGCCCTGGATATGTGGCGTTGGATTATCACCTGCCAAAAGCCCAAGTATTCTTATCCAATGATTGGCTGAATAGCATTAGAATGGACCTGGTAGAGACTCTTAAGAGAATGTTGTTGCAGGGAAAACATTACCGATACAGACCCACGGGTGAGTATGATACAGTGATCTTGAGGGCTCCCTACATATTTATAGCTCTGATGCTTAATAGGGTCTTTGGGAGAGCCCATGGAGGATTCTTCAAGCTAGAGTGGATACCCATCATTTTTCATGTGGCAACCCAAGGGACAGTCTTCAATTGGGCCAGCCTTGTATCAAGCAGTCTTTCTTCTTGCTTGGCCTTAGCCTTGGAAGGAGAGTCCCAGAAAAGGTCTGAATTTTATATGATTTCAATACTCATAGACTGTATACTATGCAACCAGCCTTTCCCTAGTCTCAAGTGCATCTGGGACAGGGAAAGAATGTCGTTCTATGCTGCTTCTAGACCATTGTGGGCACACCAGTACCATAGCCATTACAGAGAAGTCTGTGAGCACTTCATTATGCCACTATACACACTCATTTTCCAGAAAGAGTTTGATTGTATGTCGAAGGAGGCCATTCAAGTGATACAAGATTATGCATACTACTATTTAACCGAACATGGCATGTACTTCAAAATTTTTGGAGGCTCGATAGCGCCTTCCCTACTGCCAAAGTATGCAACTGATTACATTGTCCATAAGGAGGCGGTCAAACAAGTGTTCCTGGATGGAATAGGCAGTTTCCTGTTCGAACATAAGAAGACTGCTTATTCTCCCTTGCCCTTCAGACTAGGAAGCTACAGGTTCACCAAGGTGAAACAAGCTGGTGAATTCATAGAGGAGCTGGAGAGATTCCATTTTGGCGAGATGCCCTATCACAGAAATGAATCCCATGGTAAAGTGGCTGATCATTGTAAAGAAAATAAGGTGCATTTCGAATATACTCACCATTTTGATAGGGAAGAATCTGTCTTTCGAAATGCCCCGAACATGACAGCACTGAAGAGAATATTCACGAATAAAATCACCACCAAAGGTGGGAAGGGGGATGAACAGGCAAAGGCAGAGGAAGAATCCAAAAGGATAAATGAAGAAGCCCATAGGTTGGAAAAAGAAGCTGCAGAATAGTTGCACAGTTAAGAGGAAGGGAAAAGAAAAGCTGCCCAAGAAGCAGCTGAGAAATCCCAGGAAGCAGCTAAAGAGGCAGAAGAAGCAGCTAGAAAAGCAGTCGAAGAAGCGAAGAGAAAGCTCGATGAGGAGCTGCAAAAGTAGGAGGCAGAGAGGGTGAAGTTGACACAGACCGAGACAGAACAGTCAGCTTCTGACATAGCTGGAGGGCAATCCCAGGATGTTGAGAACCCCGACGTTCAGGACCCACAAGTACCTGCTTCCAGCACTCCCATGGTCCCCACTCTCAAGCTGGTTCCTTTTGTCCAGAAGAAAGGGGAAGAAATCCATGATTTCGACACTGTATATTATGATAGGGAAATGAAGAGAATAATGAAGAGAACAGAGAGGAAAGTAGAAGCAGGAAATATGCCTAGCAAAATGATAACGGATACGGCTGTTATGTTAGGAACAAACCAAGATCCAAGGCTCACCCTGAGAGCTGGGACCGCACTTCTCCACGCCTCAGAAGATAACATGGACAAGGTAATAACTGACTTGGAGCAGTCCAAGAAATCCTCTGCCCAGTTAAAAGACACATTGAGGAAAGAAAGGGAAGAAAGCAACAGGCTCAAGAGGAAATATGAAGATATGCAAAGGGAAATGAAATCCTCAAGAGCTGAAGTACAGGCCCTCCAAGGAGAAATACAAGTTATAGAAACAACACAGGAGTCTCTGGAGAGAGCACAAAAAGAATACCAAGAGTTAAGAACTAAAAAGGAACAACTACTGGCAAAGGTGGAGGAGTTAGAAGAGCTGCAAAAGATCCTCTTGGAGGCCAATGATCTGCACACCCAAGAACTGAAGAAGGAACATCAGGAACATATTTCCTCGCTTACAACTGCTCTGGAGGAAGCAAGAGAACAGCAAGTTAACCTTCAGCCATTCAAAGAGCATGTATTGGCCCAAAAAACCAAGATGTTGCAGCTACATACTGCTGTTGAAGAAGAAAGATGTAGAGTGCTGCAGATCGATGGCCGATTGGAAGAGATCTTGGAAACTGCATCGTACTTTGTGGATAGATCTCAATACTTCCTCGAGGTCTTGACTACCAGAATAGTGAGGTTGGAAAGCAACAAAGAAGCTCCAGCAAAGATGCCAGCAAAAGATAAACAAGCCCTCAAGCGGGATCATGATTTAATAGAATTTGCTATTAACACCGCTGAAGATTTCAAGAAGGCAGTTAAAAAGACAAAGGGATTATGCACCAATTTTTTCAGAAGACTTCTCATTACCTACAACTGGTGCCAGACAGAGGCTGAGCAGAGGCTCGAGGCTTTCCCATACCACGATTCATTCATGGAGATGTTGCAGAAAAGACATCAGGATGAAGAAGCAAGAATGCAGCTCATTAGGTCCATCGATGACCAGATTATGAGAAGCGAAGTAGGCCATTCAGTTGTTAGTGTGCAGATCCTGGAAGACCAGCTTCGATTAAGCGCAGCCAGAGTGGAAGCCATAAAGAACCAGGCAGAAATATTTGAGATCAACATTCAATTTTTGGAAACCTGCGCATTTAAGGGCATTGCCTCTAATGCTGCGTCATGGAAGAAGTTTCTAGATGCTCAAGTGGGACCCTCCTCATGAAGGATCGGTCATTATTGTAATTTGTAACTATTTTTTTTAAAACATTTAAGAAAAGCCGAATGTTGGGAAACGAGGGGTTGGGAAACCCAAAGGTCACTTTGGGCAGCCCAACAGTCTCACCCTTTTGTATAAAGATAGAAATCTTAGAAGGGAAAAACGGCTTTTTCCCAGTTAGACTAGAAAGGAATATTGTAAGAAGAACTATTTCTCTTTGCAATAAAGAAATATGGTTTTCCTGCTGGAGAAAGATTGGTGGAATTTCCAAATGTTATGCTATGGATGACTGAAAGATGAACTATTTTGTTTTCCAGTTTATGTCCATTAACCGTGAGATTGTTCTAACTCTCTGAACCTATGTTCTTGTTTAAATGATTTCTGGTTCATTTTTTGGAAATGTCACCATGAGTAATGTATGCTGCTTATGAAACAGTTGGCTATCTGATTGTTGAAATATATTTAATCTTTCATGTGTTTTAGATAAGAATATCAGCTACCTGTAATTTCTGTTTATAATGCATGAATAATCTACATTAGTCATATTTAGGTTACGGTTTGCTCCCCGGGGATAGGTAGATAGATAGATAGATAGATAGTTCACTTCATTACTGCATATGTGATTGGGAGGCTTGGGAGCCTAAGATGAGAGGTAAGAACCTGCGCATCACATTGTGACTGCCCCTTGCATCTCGATGATCCTGCATTGTTAATTAGGCGTTTGCATTTCACACATTAAGTCAAAAAATACAAAAACTCGGTGGACCGGGCCACAACCGATAAAACCTTTGTTTTGTTACTTGACCTACAGTAGTCGGACCGCAAACCGAACGGATTCCCTATACCAAACAGTCAACGGGCTAGTTGGGAACATTGACTGGGGAGAATCCCTTTCTGTTGTTGCGTGCAAATTTCTAGGCCTCAACAACAAGTTACTACCTTTCACCTATGGTGCTCTTCGAATTCCTTACACCAGGACTCCATCCGTTTAAGGCTATTTCAACACACCCTTACAGGGTCTACCATGAAATGGCATATAGAGCTACCTAGGGGGGAATTCGCTTTGTTCGACGACCTAGCGATGACTTTTCTTAACCACTTCCAGCTACCAGTGCATTATGACGTTGGTACTGAACTCTTTTTAACTTTTTGGCAAGATAAAGCCACACATATCTCGGATCATATTCAAGAGTGGCGTAGATGGAAGAGGTTAACTAAAGCCTTTATACCACCGAAATTCCTCCTCGAATGGTTCCTTAAGTCGTTATTGCCATATATAGCGAAGGATGTTTCTACATCTGGAGTGCAGAATGAGGAACAAGTGATTTTTAGGGCGCATGAACTGGACTTCATTTATGCTCAGTCTAGTTTGTTATATGAGATTATTCCCAATGCTCTGCATTCTAGTTTCGACCCCAAAGTCAAACCTGGACCACATGCCGATGGCATTGTTGGTTTTGCAAGTGCTAAACCAGTGGATTTGGTTGCAAAACAAGTTAGTCAATTGTCTATCAACCAATCTGCTTTGGGACAAGCCATGGCTTCGTCTCAACCCACCCAAACAGCGAGTGTACGTTCAGTGCAATCGTCGGACCAAAAGGGTAACCAGCAACCTGAACGGAATAGAAATAAGGGTAATAATAATCACAAGGGTGGGAATAAGAATGAGAATGCTAATAATAACTAAAAGAATGCCCGTAATGCTGGGGGGGACAAGTAAGCTAAACGTAAGGTTAAGTTCCCTTGCAAGTTATGTAATGACGATCACCTCACTTACTTGTGCCCTCGTATCTATGAAGCCTAGAGATTCTTAGCACAGGGCCCAGCTGTGCTAGCTAACCCTTTACCTCATAATCAAAATATGAACTCAAGGACCCATGATCAGTCTAGTGGTGATCAAGAGCTGCCGGAGGGTAGTGGTCGTGGTTGCATTAACATGGTACGTGCTGCAAAAGTTGTGACCCATGCGAAGGACTATGGTTCGTCACAACCCAGCCCAGGAAAGGAACTTGATCCACCAGGGTCTCCTTTGCATATTGAGAAACATATGGATAAGCCTGAAGCTACACCTCACATTCCTAAGGGAGTCCTTAAGCGTTCGGGGCACAATCCTAATGCCTGAGCCGCCCAATACTATTTAGTTGTTGAGGATTTGGGCCACACTCCTTGTGCGATGTCTACATTGGAAGTGCTTCACAGTTGTCCTTCACAAAGGAAGGATTTGATTTCTTCCCTTGGTGTGAATGATGATGATTCTTCCTTCGTGATTAAATTTGAAACCGTAGGACTTCAGCCTCGCTTGCCTCACTATGTGTCTCTTTTGATTCACGTAGAATGTCTTAATATGACCGTCAAGTGCACTGTGATTGATGAAGGCGCTGCTGCTTCTATGATGTATTTATCATGTTGGAAGGTTTTAGGTTCCCCTGAGCTATCTAAATCAGTGACCATGTTAACTACGTTTGATGGGATATTGTTTAGGCCACACGACATCCTTCCTTCCCTTAAGTTCCATTTGGGAGGGAAGACCATTACGATAGAGTTCAAGGTGATTGGTACGCCCCTTGACTACAATCTCTTGCTGGATAGGAATTATATGTACAGTATGCAAGCCTTTGCTTCTTCCCTATTTTGCGTTGTATGCTTTCCATTTAACAGGGAGATAGTCACGATTGATTAAATGACATTCAAGAATCCGTCTGTTACCGCATCTTAGGGAGCTTCGATCTGTATCATTGAACACTCTCAGCCAGCAACTGGGACTGTGGGTGTAGGCATGTATCCATCCCTCATGGGAAGCTTTAGTTGTCCTGCACCGATCCTTATGATAGGGTCTAGTTTCGGTGAGGCTTCAACATCTATGAGATCGGTGTCTTTTCACACGAGTCATATGGAAGATCCTTAGATTCTTCCTACACCGAGTACTCCGAGTGAGCCCATCATGACGGATGTGTCGTTGCCTGCAACTATGATAGCTTATCAAGCTAATCTTAAATCTGTTGCAAATCCCAGTCCTTCCTCTTCGCAGATGGAGGAGGAGTGCCCTTATGTGCTGGCAGCATGGGCAATGCAGTCTTCTCACGTGCATGACTGCCTTGATATGGTTTTTCCTTCAAATGAAGCATTTATTGAGGCTATGTCAGGAGTTGAGCCACCATGGGAGGAACTCCATCATAGATCTTACTTTCTTCCTGAGCTTGACCGCTTGGAGTGTGAGGACTTTAGGGAAATTCTTAGTGAAAGAGTTGGTACTCCTATGGTTCCATTAAGCTCTCTTGGTTCGATGGCTAATGGAAACATGGCTAACATATCTTCAATGATTCCTATCAATATCTATCGCGATCCTGGCAGGATAGAGAATGTCTATATTGGGGCAAAATGTTCCCATGCTGAGATTCAAGAATACACCGAGCTATTTAAAAAATTTCGTGATATCTTTGCTTGGTCTTATGATGAAATTCCAGGTATCAACATCCGTATTGTTGAACATGAGATTAATACTTATCCTAATGCTAAGCCTATTCGACAACGCTTGTGTGCGGTGAATCCTAGGAAAGCACCCACGATTAAGGCAGAGATAGAGAAACTGTTGAAAGCCGGTTTTATCTATCCTGTTCCCTTAACGGAGTGGGTTTCAAACCCCATTCCAGTGGATAAGAAGTAGGGAGAAATCCACATATGTACTGATTTCCATGATTTGAATCATGCTTGTCCTAAGGAAAATTTCCCGACACCATTTATTGATCATATTTTGGATGAGTGTGCAGGTAGCGAGGTTTTTCCCTTTATGGACGGCTTTTTCGGGTATAATCAGATACAAATTAAACTTGAGGACCAACATAAGACTGCATTTATGTGTCCTTGGGGAACGTTTGCATATCGAAAAATGCCTTTTGGCCTTAAGAATACTGGAGCTACTTTTCAGCGGGCAATGAACTTGATCTTCTATGATCTCAAGTCAATTATCGAAGTATTTTTGGATGACCTTGATGCTCATTCTCGTATGAGAATGTGTCATTCCTATCACTTGATATTGGTATTTGAAAGATGGCGGCATTATTTGGTTAGGTTAAATCCTCATAAGTGCATCTTTTGTGTGAAGTCAGGTCACTTGTTAGGATTCATCGTTTCTAAAGAGGGTATAAGAATCGACCCTTTGAAGGTTGAGGCAATACTTCAGTTGTCTCCCCCGAAGAATATTCATCATCTTCAATGTTTGCAAGGTATGGCAAACTTCTTATGGAGATTTGTGGTCAATTTTTCCAATTTGACTAGAGGCTTCATGCGTCTTTTGAAGAAGGACACCACCTTTCGTTGGGATGAGCGAGCCTAGGAGTCCTTTGATGCACTCAAGCGAGCCCTAGCATCGGCCCCAGTGATTAGTCCCCAAGACTATAGCCATGATTTTCTACTTTATGTGGCCGCGTCCATGGAGATGATTGGTATGGTTTTGGTTCAAGAGAATGAGGAGCTCCAAGAGCATGTCATATATTATCTAAGCCGAAACCTTATTGATGCAGAGATTCATTATTCTCATGTTGAGAAGCTTGCTTTAGCTACCATACATGCAGTTCAATGGTGAGACATTATATTCTTCTTCACCAGAACTTGGTTGTAGCCCATGTCAATCCATTTTAATTCATCCTCACTCGAAGGATGATTGAGGGAAAATATAATAAATGGATTTTCATCCTGCAAGAATTCGATCTCGAATTTGTTTCGGTAAAATCGAAGAAGTATTTAATTTTTACAGAGCTTATATCGGATTTCCCAAGCGAGGCTAAGGAGTTGGTTTGTGAAGATACGTTTGTCGATGAACACATATTCTTAATCTCAACTTTAGACCCATGGTATAGGAATATCATTATATATTTACAAACATTGAAGGTCCCTACTCACCTCTCATGGGATGAACGACGATGATTACGTCACGTGTCTAAGAATTACCTCATAGTGGATAACACTTTGTACTTCCGTGGGGTAGATTCCATGTTACGATGTTGTTTAACTCATGAAGAGGTTGAGGTAGTGCTGAATGATTTCCATAGAGGGGCATGTAGTGGTCATTTATCTGGGCTTTCTACAGTCCAAAAAATCTTAGGAGCGGGTTATTTATGGTCGTCGATCTTTAAGGATTGTGTAGATGTGGTCAACAGGTGCCACCCTTGCCAGGTGTTTGCACATAATATGCGCTCGAAACCTACCCCATTACATCCCATTATCACCACCGGTCCCTTCACTAAGTGGGGGCTTGATTTTATGGATTGCAACCCAGCTTCGGCTGGGGGGCATCATCATATCATAGTGCCTCTTGATTACTTCACGAAATGGGCTGAGGCTATGCCTACAGTTAAATCCGATGGTGAGACAGCCACGCACTTCATGTTCAACCAGATTATTACTCGGTTCAAAATTCTGAAAGAGCTTGTCACTGACCATGTCTCGCACTTTCAGAATCGTATGATGGAAGAGTTGGCATCAAAGTTAGGGTACAAGCAAGATCATTCCTCCTCTTACTACCCTCAAGAGAATGGACAGGTAGAATCGATGAATAAATCACTCAAATCCATTCTCCAACGAACCATCACACAAAGCAAGGATAATTGGCACATCATGTTATATCCTGCTTTGTGGGCATATAGAACCGCTGTTAAGACTGCCACGGGTTTTTCTCCATATCAACTTGTACATGGAGTGGAGTCGATATTGTCAGTTGAATGCGAGATTCCTTCTTTGAAGCTAGTCGTAGAACTCTTACCAGACACTTCACGATTGGAGGAGCGTTTGGTCCACCTTGAGCAACTTGATGAGCAACGTCGAGATGCCTTGGTGGCTCTAGAAGTAAATAAACATTGCGTAAAGGTCCAGTACGATAATTCTATCCATCCAAGGAGGTTTAGTGAGGGAGACTTGGTCCTTTTGTGGGATCAACCAAAAGAACCCTTGGGGGAAGGAAAGTTTAACCCCATGTGGCGTGGTCCTTACATGGTCAAATGTGTGTTAGAGAAGGGTGCTTATGAGTTAGTGGATTATGAGGGAACGGCCTTAGCGGAGCCTAGAAATGGGATATATCTCAAGAAGTACTATGCATGATTCTTAGCCAAGGCTAGTTATTGTATATTATTGTACAGTTTTGCATAGTTAGGTCTTTTTATTATAGTGATCGGGTTTGTGATTAGTTTCTATTTCTTTTGGCAAATGTCAACGAAATCTTCCACCTACATAGGATTCACGGATGGTGCGAGCCGTCACACTCAACACTCAGCCTCTGCTGCTTGGGTGATTTATACTCATATGGGTCAGGTACTGTCTTCAGGAAGCGTATGTTTGCGGCCATCTTCCAACAATGTTGTTTAATATAGTGTCGTTATTGAGCTTCTACGGGATGCCATTTCTCATGGCGTTCTCTCTCTTGAGGTACGTCTTGATTCAGAGTTAGTAGTGTCACAGCTTAATGGTTTGCACCATGTTAGAGATCCGACGTTATTAAGAAGATTCTTACGTGTGAGATTATTAGAATGGAAATTTGACAATATAACATACATACACATTCCAATAATTAATAATAAAGTTGCTGACTCATATGCTAACTATGTGTTAGATTGGCATTTGTTTCATACACAATAAATTTATCACAAACACAATTTTTACACATGTAAATATATAAACCAATCACCATAAAACTTTTTATATAACATCCAAAATGTGGTAATAAATAGTGTCATGATACAAAAATGGGGCTCTCAAGCCACCAACATATAATACACAGTAGTAAAAAATGTATAGACTCCCAGGTATCTAATCCTATGGAGGAGGAGCAGGGTTGTGATCATGGAATGTCACTACGGCTCTAGCTAGCCATCGTAATAATCGCACCCATGCTCGTGGTAAACCCAACACCTAGCGCTGCATAGCCTTAGGCAAGTCCTTGACTTGCACCATGGGAACCCTATGTGTCAACCTCACAAAATTGGTATGAATGCTTTGGAGCGTCTGTTCCACATCCACACTCATGATATCATCTCCTCTTCCCCTCCGTCTGTGACGAGGGAAGCCTTCCAGCTGTCGTGGTCCCACATCTATGCACAAATGGTAGATGTCACTATGTATTGTCATGAAAAAATATGTTTTTTGATTTCATATAATCAGTAAACACAAAAAAATCAAGTAACTCAAAAACTTTTAAAAAAGAGGGTCGAGATTCGTTACCTATATCGCCATATGCCGATCCTGTTGGTAGCGGCATGTCTAGGTCCCCCAAAAAATCTATCCCCGCATAGGGGTATTCATCGATGGAAACTATCTGTCATCGCCACCATGGAAAGAAATCAGCTAGATAGGGGTTGGCCACCCTACCTTCCCCCAGTCTGCGCATCGCATCTGCCCAACACCAATGGGCAAGATCTCGAACCCTGTGAAGAGGAACATCAACTCTGGGGCTCAATCCTGGAACACGCTCGAAGAAAAATGTGCTCAATATACTATTGAACCCAAAGTTTCGCAATCTTCCCACCTTACACTCACTAAGCTGATGTTTCATGTTGCTCAATATTGTAGTGCTCTAGTCATAAATTGTGGGTCTCATGCACTCCACTGCATAGAACATCAGAGGCCGTGAGGCCTGGTGGAGTGATGCCAAGCCTTCTATCCTACCTAATGTCAATAGTATGGCCTTTAGGCCCAGTAGCTATATAGCATTGGTAGGGACCTGACTCCCCACCTTCTCTATGTTTGGATAGCAGTACACTGTAATGTACTAATCGATAGTCAGGCCACCTCCTGGCCCACCACGAGAATGAAGGTTCACTACTTCCCCTCATCGAGAAAGCCCAGTAATGAAGTATATGTCCTCCACCTCTATAGTGAGGGACATCCCATCTATCTGGAAGGACTCGGAGTCTAGATCCTAGTAATCCACCAGCATCTGTAGTAGTCTTGGTTTGGCCCTCAAGCCACCAAGACACCAAAACTTATAGATTCCACATGCACGTAGAGCTTGTTGAGCCATTAGATCAGCCCTTACTACCTTCTCTACCTCACCATGTTCATGCTCTCTCCATTATAGGAACATCCTACACAAAAAATTGCAAGTTTTCCCATTATATTACTTGAAAAACCTCATGTGTGGCCACATACACAACTGTTTTCCAAACAGCCGCGTATGTACGCAGGTTTGAGGGCGTTTTTCATGTATATCCAGCCCTACGCAGAAAAAACCTCGATTTCCATGTGGGCCACAACACCCTTTTTAGTTTGGTCTAGAAACCTTAAATAACCATGGAATTTAATAAAAATTGCATCAAAATGAAAGAGAAGAGCATGGGTAAGTACCTAGAAGAAACAGTAGTGGATTCCGCTGACTGGATCTCCTGGAATTCGCTGTTGAAAATCTAAGCTCAATTGGGTAAAAATTTCAAATTTTTTATAATATTTTGAATTGTTTACTATTTATAGAAATTTTTCAAGTTTTTGAAAATTTTTACCTCCTTTCCTATAGTTTCCACAATTTCTAATCATTTTGGACCGTTTTTTACCTAACTCATGATGTAGGAGGCCTTTTTCAGTGCCGTTTCAGCCGTTGGATTGACCCGTTCATGTTGATATCAGGTATCATGTCTAAACTAGCATATAGGTTATGTTTCATCAGTGTTGTCATTTTGCATGACCTTATGACCATTTCATCATAACCTTAGGTATGAACCCACTCTATTATGTCACGGAACCTTCTTGTTGTTTTAGAAGTGGCATGATATGAGTGGTAGAGCTTGACCTTACATGGGTACCCTAGTTAGCACCTTATTTGCATTTGGTTCCCATGCTGAAATTTTTCCCTTTAGGGTGTGGGAGTCCATTGTATAGTACTGCCATGACATTTCGCAAGAGCTCCATACTCCTCTTGATCTTTTTCTGGCCTATTTCTCTCAGTACTCCCTTATGTCAAGTTGTGATTGCATTAGCATGATATTTTCCTGCCTTATTGAGCTTTATGTCGGCTTCCCTGACATTGCGCTTCAGCCATATAGCCTGATCTTGTCTCATGTCTAGCCATGCAGAGCCATTTTATATATCCTTTGCATCTTGATTCCCTTTTTACCGGGAGGGGATTTTCCCCCGAGTGTCGATATCCTACACATGTATCCTTGCATTGAGCATAGATATGTTCCACTTCTTGAACTAGTTTGTTTGCCCTTATGACACTCGTCTCCTCCTAGTCTGTAACTATAAAGCAATTTTATTCTTTTTCAAGATTTTTAAATATTTGAAAAAGTCCAAAAAAATAAAAAAACCAAAAATTCGGACAAGGAAAGATGTTATCTTTGGCAGCTGTCGAGTCGTGTCGCCTTCAAACAGAGCACTGTATATCACATCCATTGGTTGGGTTTATAGTTTGACTTTAGGAGTTGTACTTTTTTATCTGATTTTATCTCCACCGACTGGTTAAGCTTCCAGTCCCCATGGAGCCTCTGTCGATGCCTCCTGTGTCGTAGAGATGTCCTAGTTTGTATATCGAGTCTATGCTTCCTTTATTCAGTCACCATTTGCCGTTGTGCTCTTGTTCGAAGGAAGTTGAAACCTGAGTCGGCCATTCCTGGTACAATTACTGGTTCGTGCACCTTATGATCGATTCCTTCCACATTATACAGCTTTGTTGAGTACCTCATGTTGGATTATGGGGGATGCCTTAATGCCCTCCTTCCAACGGATTTCATCCCATCAACTTTAGATCATTTATTATGGGATTGAAATCTAGAGTCATTTTGAGTGCCTTGAGACTTGTAGTCATCAGTGGCAGGTTCTCTCACCATCGACAGTATTTGCGAATACATCAATGTCCGGTGATCGATGGATCCTCTCAAGTGTTCGACCTCAACACATTTATTCACACTTGTTAGTTTGCACTCTAGTACCTTGATTCCCATTTTCATTATCGATGGGTGATCTCGTGTCTGTTAATGGTATACATCAATGATCGGTAATTAGACAATGGACTACTATGTTCGACCTCGACACCTCTATTCACATAGTAGGACATGTACTCATAGCGGTTTGTGTAGAAGACCTTCCAGATTGGTGGCATCTCTTATATGCTACCTCATTGATCATGCCAGTGCTCATGATATTTCAGCTCTCGTGACTTGATCCCAGTATATGTCAGACATGTCCAGCTATTATAGAGATCTTGATCCATTATATATCTTCAGCCATTATGGAGATCATGATATTTTGTATATATTCATCATGGAGATTTTCATCTATGTATATTGTACATGGCGATGACCACTTATGTGATATCTTGTATCATGCCTATTCATGGCCATTGTACTCTTATGTATCCGGCACTGCTATACGTATTTGCAGTTATGTGCAGAGTTGTATCATTGTACTATGCTGATTAGGTGGTTGGTCTTCCATTTGGGATCCTTCATCACTCCACTTTTGGGATGGACTTATAATGTATTTCGGCCATCATATGACCCCTCTGACCTCACACATTAGGGGGCATATGTTATAGATGATTTTACCACTCCAGGTGAATCACACTTTGTATGGCCTTCCCCTAACCCTCTGCAGACTCCTTAGACCCCTTGGACCATTTTTTGTCCTTTGATGTTTCCTTGACCATCCCTAAAAACATGTGAAAAATGATACATGTGACTTTTAAACCCTTAATCGCATATATACATGGGTTTGACCACTAAAACCACGTACATCGGGATGTGTACAAAATCCAAATCCTTTTGGAGTTTTCCTTGACATGGATCCGACTCACTTGACTCCTGGCCTTCCCTATGCCTTAAGATCACTCGGATTCGACCTTTCATTACCCCTTTGAAAAGCTATATAAGGAACTCTATGGTACATTGAAGGCATATGAGATGAGAGAAAAGAAACTATAGTCCATTGTTGCTGGAATTTATGCTTGAGTCTACATCCCTTTGTCCCTTGGAGCACTTTGGTGTTCTCCCCAAGCTTGCCTTTTTCTTGTGAGATTTCTATCAAGAGATGGAAGATTGAGGTGGTGGAGGCCCAAGTGGGGGATTCAGTTTCTCCGATTTGCAGATGTATCGACAAAGGTTGTATCCATTGTAATATCTGATTTTATATTAATAGAAATATCTTTACATGTCCAATAATGTGTGTTTGAATGAATATTTTATCCATGGATGTTTTTGAATGCTTATACATTGTTGATTATATATGCTAGAATAGATCTAACACCAATATATATAGTATGCTTGTATTGTTTACTTGTTGTTGAGGAAGTAATCTATCAATTCAATTTGAAGTTGGAAAGCTCAATGGGGATCTACTTCAACCGTCTGGAATAAGTTACGAGGTCTCATCCTTTAGAGTTAGATATTTAATTTCTATTGCATATTGGAAAGGATTGATTTCTAGAGTCAAGCTGTCTATTGTGGTACCCCAAGCCATAGGAATTTCTCTCTGTAACACATGGGATCCTCGCATTTGTCATTGGATCATATTTCAATGGTCATTTCATACTTGTGTGTATGTGCCACATGGTGATCTATTTACTTGGATGTACAAGCACTTTCATGATTCTTTGATGAGGTACCTTCTTGATGTACATTTGTATGATGTTTTTATGTACTTTAATGATCTATATTTTGTACTCATGATGTTTGGAATGGTGCAATACAAGCAATGGGATCCTGGAGTTTCTTTGTTTCATCTCAATTGGAGTAGCAGTTCGATTGTTGGTTTGAGAAAGAAAACCAACGTTTAGTTGTTTGAGTTCATCTTTGCAGAGAAGTGTTCATGTTTCCTATTTGGAGTACATTTTGAGAGATGGATTCAATTTTCACATTCTTTTTGTTCATGGCATCTCATCATATTCATTTCACACCATCCATGTATCAGGATCATTTGGGACCCTGGGATGATTTTTGGTCTCATTGGTTTCAATTTTGGGGGCAGCATTGGAGATTTATTCATCACTTGAGAAGATGATTGTAATCAAAGTAGTGCAGAAACAAGCATGGTGGTTCCTCTCTAATATTTTATTAGAATCTTAAGCAATTCAAATTTTGGTAACTCGGTACCAATTTCAAATAATTATACATAAGCAAAAAAAAGGGTGAAAGTTTAGAAAAGGTTTCCAAAATATGGAGGTAAACATTATTTGCAGAAATTTGGTTTTTTATGGATTTGATTAATCCTTTTGGTATTAGTGGTGATGTTACATGATATATCAATATGCACAATCCACATCTCTTTACTTTTGGGAACACAAAATTGCAGTACATGAGTTCCACAACTAAATTGCAGCTAAAGAAAATTAATGAGCAGAACCATAACAGAGCACTTGGTGCAAAGGAAGGAGTACCAAATGAGGATTACACTTGGGAATATGAAAGAATATTGCAGCATACAAATATTAAATTTCTTGAGGACAAGCAATATTGGGTGGGGAGGATTGTAATGTCCCCATTTTTAATAATTGCATAGCAGGGAAATTCCATCAATCCTCCTAGTTCCCTAGGTTGGGTGGAAACATTGGAAAGTTAATAAGGGGGCTAATAAATGGTGTTTATACATTAGAAGGAATAAATATTTATTTAATGGAGTTAATTAAATGAATGCAAGTGAAAAATGAAATGGCTATGGAGAATGGAGACACATGGAGACTATGGGGCCTGTTGCCGCCTTTTCACACCCCTGGATCACGTGGAAGAAATCTTCAAGCCACTCGGTGTGTCCTTGGGGGCAAGTCTCGAGTCAAGGCTGTCACCTTGTTCTTGACTCCTCCGTTTAGGCTCAACTCCTAACGAAGCCAAGGGGGGTAGACCCTATTAAGTTACTAAGGATGATTTCTTAGTATAATGATGTTGTACTGAATCAGTTATTTTAGGAGTTTGAAAACTTTAACTATAAACAATCAAGATGACAAGATACAAAGATACACATGAAAGCACAAGATTGATACACAATATAAATATGAAGCAAAAAAGACCAGTGCCTTAATAATGGATTCAAAAGAGATCAGTGTGCTTGCATGTGTCTGGAATAAGTG
>LPNX010975606.1:20352-58198 GCA_001517045.1 Pseudotsuga menziesii | reverse complement strand
CAGTTTTTCTGTTATTGATTAATAATTAATATAGTCTCAAATTTGCTCTCAGCTGAGATAGGGTTAAATAGGATAGATAGATTAATTAGTTTTAAATTTTACTTTCAAGTTTAATTAGCACTGTTAAATCATTCTGCATACTTTACATAAGTTTTCATATTTAGAAAACTTCCCAAAAAATCGAAGTGTTTCCTTAAGAAAGCAACCTTAGGATATTTTAGGTAATTAGGTAGGATAAATATTAGAATAGGTTAGATTTTGCTGGTTTTAAGTTCTCCTTAAGAGACAAATTAGTTGGTAGCAGGACCATAACCTGCGAGGTTTTGTTAATCCAAACACACCGGACGCTGCTTCAAGCTGATTGTGTGGACAAAACCTCCTTATTGGCTCTGATTCATAAAATTAGGCCAACAGGAATGTATTCACTTGTATATCTTATGTATTGTACCCCGATGTTTATATCAGGATGTATCTATGATGTAATTGAGTCTTGTCATGCCCCGATGTTCCTATCGGGAGATTCAATAATGTAAACAAGTCATTTAAAGTCATAGAGTGTAACCCTCCTTATTATTCAAGGGTTAAAGTCCCCACAGTTGTGGGACCCTAGGGTTATTAGACTCTGCTAGAGGGGTGGGCCCTAGTGAGTTATTGTCAAGTTGAGAATTAGTATAATTAGAGAGGGAGCCTCTTTATTTAACACACATTCACTCACACTCAGTTTTATCGCATAACTGAGAGAGAAAGAAGAATCTAGGACAACATAGAGAGAGACTACTGCTGTGTGGAGATCATCTTACTATCTTTGGGTTTTACTTTTGTTGTCGATTCTATCTCTGAGGAAGTTGTGGGGTTTTCTCCTTTATGGTTTCCTTGAGTAAAATATTTGTGTTCATTGTCTCTTTTGATTGATTGCTATGCTTGCTATTCTCTCAGATAAGATTCTAAGATCATATAGCTTAAATGTTAAAAATATAACATATTGGGTCGAAGAACCCACTACATATGAACATGATGATTTGTTTTATATATTGGGTGTAAGTATATTATTGATGATATATGTATATGCTTGTGTGTGTTGGGCGTGGACCCTAAAGCACATGATTGATGACATATTCTATGTTGAGCAAGGATCTATGGAACACTTGAGTGATTGATGATTTGTGTTGAGCAAGAAGCTCTGGAGCACATGAGTACTTACGTTTTTGTTGAGGGAGAAGCTCTGGAACACATGAAAAGATAACTGGATGTGTTGGGCATAAGCTCTAGAACCTTCCATATTGATGTTGAGCATAAGATATGGAGCATCGGATACTTGGCCATCATATCCCTAGGTGTATCGTACAAGTACATCCTAGCATTTAGTGGTGAGTGAAAGCTCTGGAATTACACTATGTTTGTAACTCCCTAATATAGGATCTAAGTATGGGGTCTGGTAAGCTATATGTGTTACTAAAAATAATTTAATAACTTCCGAGTGAAAATGACTCGAGAAAAATATTGATCTCATCATACTTATTTATAAGTGATTAAAAGAAATTTCGATTTTTTGTATTCTCATCAAAGTAATGAAGAGAAACCACATTATATGAGGGAAATCCCATATGCAAGGATTTTTAGAGTTCCCTAGCCTAGTAGACCTAAACCATATACCTACTTGACCTTAATGAATAATTTTCATTGAGTCTAGATATCATGGTATATGATGCCCCAAAGACAAAGGTTAGTAAAATGTTATATTATTATGTACTTTATACATGTTATGTATAAAGAATTAAATGTGTTAATAATATAAATAAATGAAAGAAAGAAGAAGAGCTTGTTAGAATAATCAACCCATAGTTAGCTACCTTAGACATTAATTAATCCATTTTTGTCTTATTTGCCTAGCTTCCATATTCCACCTTATGCAAGTTGTCATCTACACATCCATAGTGGTCAAAATTGATCATTTTGAGTCATGGAGCACTTGGGAAACCTCTTGGAATCAAATTTTCTTTATTCCTGGCCTCCCTAGCGCATGTCTAATTTTTTTGCTTTATTGCCTGCTTTTTCAGTGCTTTAAGGCAATTGGGAAAGTTTGACTAGGTGAAGTTAACTTGTTTTTTGTCCTCCACATCCTCCAATATTTTCTCCCATGAAAAGCATGTATGAGTTTTCCTTCCATCCACTATTAGCTTTCCTAATTTATTTTGCCAATTCGTGAGCTCCTAGACAATTTTGGAAACTGCTTTATGCACCTGTGGGGGATTTGCTTAGATTTAGTAAGCCTGCTTTTGAATAGATTCGAATGGCATCTTCATGCATTAAAATTCATCATGTAATTATTTATTGTGGAAGCCTATGACTTCATAGGTTTTTCTATTGTACACTTATTCAATACAAATTAGTGTTCAGCTCCATATTCAGTCTCTTTTGTGAGTAATTTTGCATGTGTAATTGGCAATTGTTGTGAGTGTAATTGTTCTAACACTGGGTTCAATTTCCACATGGTATCAGGGCCTTTGTAGATTGATTTCTCTCCTTCCAATTTTTTTTGCAGGTTCGACATCATTGACTGGGAGCATTCTGCTGACTGATGGGACAATTTCTGAGCTATGGATCAATCTCAGAAGATCATCTTGACTCCATTTAATTTCTTTGAATGGAAAGCAAAGATGGAGATACTGTTGAGAGTGAAAGGTATCTATAGAGTGACTATGGAAACAGAAGCAGAGCCCAATGCAGCTGCAGAGAAGATAAAATGGCACAATAGGAGGGATAAGGCCTATGGTCTCCTGTGTCTGAGTATATCCAGAGACCTCCTTTTCCATCTTAATGGATTGAAATCACCGAATGAAGTATGGGAGAATCTTGTTGATCTTTTTGGAAAGACAGATGAGATGAGGGGACATCAAATTGAAAATGAACTGATCTCCCTGAGTCCCAATAGCTTTGAATCCCTGCAACTCTATTTTTCCAAGTTCAAAGCACTTGTTTGGCAGCTAAAACAATGTGGGATCGAAAAGAAGGATGATCAGCTGGTCTTGGCCATACTCTTGAAACTTGGCCCTGACTATTCATTGTTTGTTTCAACCTTCTATGCCACACAGTTGACATCTTGAGCCTCGAAGATGCCTAGCCTTGCAGATTTCATGGAATCTCTCACACAAGAACAAGATAAATTGGTGATGATGGGCACCATCAAACCATCCAAAGACCAAGATCTGGTTGATGGAGATTTGAGGGTGGATTCAAAAAGCAAAAAGAAAGCTAAAAAGCCACCTGAGCAAAAGAGAGACAAGAACAAGTCTCCGAAGGAGCCTCAAGGTTCCAAGAAGAACTACCATAAGAAGAAGAACAAAGGAGAAATGAGCAAGTGCGCATATTGCAATAAAGGAAATCATTCTGAGAGCTCCTGCATGAAGAAGCAATTAGACATGCTGACCCAACTCCTGGAGAAGAATGGCATCTCCCTTCCGGACAGCTCAAAGAAGAGGGAAGGAGGATCAAATTCAGAAGACAGAGAGAGAGTTCATGCATTGGTTGCTGGCACATCAAGCTCACCTAGTTTTGTCATTGATTTTGTAGCTTCAAGACATATGGTTTCGACCAA
The DNA here is from genome assembly GCA_001517045.1 of Pseudotsuga menziesii. Taxonomy (NCBI): domain Eukaryota; kingdom Viridiplantae; phylum Streptophyta; class Pinopsida; order Pinales; family Pinaceae; genus Pseudotsuga; species Pseudotsuga menziesii. The sequence continues at coordinate 54,603 of LPNX010975606.1, read as the reverse complement.
GGATGCATTTACCTCACTTGACATGTCGAAAGGTCCACCAATAGTACTGGGAGATGACTCTCTCACTGAAAGTTTGGGAAAAGGGAGGATTGATCTTGACCATGGTAAGTTCAGAAATGTGTTGTATGTTCCAAGTCTTGCCTCTAACCTCTTATCAGTGTATCAGATGATCCACACAGGGTCTCCAAAGAAGGTCACATTCTCCCTGATGAAGTTGAGATCATAGAGATCTCAAGGGGTAAATTCATTGCAAAAGGAGTTGTAAATCATACTTCAAAGGTATACATGTTCTCACACTTCCTACCCTACTCAAACCCCTCTGCTCTTCTGATTCATGCTAATGAGGCAAGCAAGCTTTAGCATGAAATATTTGGCCACCTAAATTACAAGTATCTTTCTGATCTTAGTGAAAATGAAATGGTCATAGGGTTACCAAAGATTAAATTGTCCAAAGGAGTCTGTCAAGGTTGCATCCTAGGAAAACACCCAGAGCATAAATTTGAGAGAGATGTCATGAGAGAACCTCTGCACCTCTTGAGTTGATCCACAGTGATGTTGCTGGCCCATTTCCTCATATGTCAATGAGTCAGGCCAAATATGCATTGACTTTCATAGATGACTTTTCTAGGTATTGCTAGGTTTACTTCCTGAAACACAAGTCTGAAGTTTTTGGCCTCTTCAAAGTCTTGAAGGCTTTGGTTGAAAACTAGTCTGGGAGGAAACTCAAGGTCCTTAGATCTGAAAATGGTGGTGAGTATGTCAAGTCTGAGTTTATTCAATATTGTGCAGATGCAGGTATTCAGATGCAGCATTCTATCCCTTACACACCACAGCAAAATGGTGTTGCTGAGAGGAAGAATAGATCACTGAAAGAGATGGCAACCTGCATGATGGAGGCTAAGACTTTGCCACCAAAGTACTGGGCCAAAGCTATAAACTGTGCAGCCTATATTTAGAATAGGGTGCCTCATAAACATCTTGATGGTATGACTCCTTTCGAAGCATGGAGTGGGCACAAGCCAGATGTGACCCATTTCAGGATTTTTGGCTCAAGGGCTTGGGCTAGAATTCCAACAGAAAAGAGGAAGGCTTTGCAGCCCCAAAGCCAAGAGTGTCTATTTTTTGGGTACTCTGGAGATTCAAAAGGGTACAAGTTGATCAATTTGAGCACAAACATAGCCTTCATTGAAAGGTGTGTTCAGTTTCAAGAAGAACCCCTAGCAACAGTGGAAGTTGGAGAATCCTCTTCACCACTAGAACCTTTGAATGTAAGTGAAGAGATAGTTGAACATGCTGATTCTAATATGTCTAATAGTGATGATTTTATTGGAGATCCTAACATCCCTACAAGGCCAAAATGGGCAGCGAAGACCATTCATGCAGCTGGAGAACTAGCTAGGAATCCTAATGACCCTAGGAGGACTAGATCTCAATTTGAGAGTGCTCTATGCATGAAAGATCCTATGTTTGCGGAGAAATGCTATCTGATGGTTAAATCAGATCCACAGACATATGAAGATGCAGCAGAAGATCCAAGATGGCAAGCAGCCATGAAGGAAGATTTCATCTCACTCCGGAAGAGCAACACTTTGGAGCTGGTTGATCTTCCCCCAGGGAGGAAGCTAGTTTAGTGTAAGTGGGTGTACAAAACCAAATTTGTTGCTGATGGTTCACCTCTGAAGTAAAAGGCTAGATTGGTAGCCAAGGGATACTCACAGGTTCATGGCATAGACTACAATGAGACCTTTGCACCAGTGGAAAAGATGGACTCCATCAGGCTTGCCTTAGCCATTGCAGCTTCAAAGCAATGAGAAGTACATCACATGGATGTGAAGTGTGCTTTCCTGAATGGATATCTCACTGAAGAGATATACATGCAGCAGCCTCAAGGATTTGCTACTAACCCATCTCTTGTGTGCAGGCTAAAGAAGTCATTGTATGGGCTTAAGCAAGAACCCAGGGCTTGGTATGCAAAGATGTGGAAATTGAACCCAGTGATAGATTAATTTTACTCACAACAATTAACAATTGATCATGCAAAATCACTCACAAAAGAGACTGAAATTGCAGCTGAACACTAAACTGTATTGAATAAATGTACAATAGCCAACCCTATAATAACATAGGCTGCTGCATTAAATAATTACATCAGGGATTCGAATGCATGAGGAGCAATTCGAATCTAGCATAAAGCAAGCTTACTAAAAATAAGCAAATCCCCCATAGGTGCAAAAAGCTGGGTCCAAATAAGTCATGGAGCTCACGAATTAGCAAAAAGGCTTACGAAATCTAAAGAGTGATGGAATGACAACTCATACATGCTTTTCCAAGGAGAAAAGAGTGGAGGATGTAGAGGACAAAGAACTAGTTCACCTCACCTAGTCTAGCTTTTCCATTTGCCTTAAAACACTAAAAAAGTAGGCAATAAAGCAGAAAAAGAAGAAGGGCGCCTAGGAGGCCAAGAATAAAGTAGAATTGATTCCGTGAGGTTTCCCAAGCACTACATGAGTCAAATAAGTCAATTTTGACCACTATGGATAGGTAAAAGACAACTTGCACAAGGTGGCACACATGAACTAGGCAAATAAGACAAAAAAAATTAAATTAATGTCTAAGGTAGTAAAATGTGGGTTGATTATTCTAACACCCCCCCTTAAGCCTGACTTATGAGTAATATATCAGAAAATTATAGGGACTAGAAACAAGTCTTAGTCACCCTTTTACATACTGCAGGTCCATACAACCAAGGAAAGACGTAAAAACCACATGGGAAAATCCTCCCTTAAACATGGAATGTAAAACAAAATTTGGAAATATTGTCTTCACTCATGCTTCACAACATGATCAGCAATCCCCAGCAGTGATTTGAGATTGTTGAAGGTCTTCTCACAAAATGCTTTGGTGAAGATATCAGCTACTTGTTCTGAAGATGAACAGAAGAGTAGGTGAATGGTGCCATCATGCACAAGCTCTCTGATGTAGTGCATATGGATCTCAATGTGTTTGGTTCTCTACTTCTGAACTAGATCTTTGCATATTTGAATGGTACTCTGGTTATCACAGTAGATGGTAGTTGAGTACTCTTATTCAAAGCCACACTCTCCAAGTAAACCCTGCAACCATAAACATTGAGTTGTTGCATTAACAACTCCTATGTACTCTGCTTCTGTAGATGAGAGTGCAATGGCACTCTGTTTCTTGCTTGACCAGATGATTGGCCCTTCTGCAAGAATGAACACATATCCTGATGTGGACTTTCTATCTGTGCTATCACCTTCCCAATCACTGTCAGTAAATCCAATCAAATCAAGATCAAATTTTGCTTTGTAGAAGATCCCATGTGTCCTTGTTCCCTGAACAAAGTTAAGGATCCTTTTGGCTGCTTTCCAATGGATCTCATGAGGATGATCCATCTATCTAGAAGCCACACTTACTACATAAGAAATATCAGGTATAGTATGTGTCAAATACAACAAACATCCAATCAATTCCCTATACAGTGTATTGTTTACCATAGGTGAAGAATCAGCTTCTTCCAGCTTCACTCCTGAAAGGAAAGGAGTTTTGCTTGCTTTGCAATCCTTCATTCTGAATTTGTTCAGCAATTCCAAGGCATATTTGGACTGGTGCACCTTGATTCCAGCTTTGGTTTGAGCAATCTCAAGCCCCAAAAATTGACTTAAGAGCCCTAAATCTGTCATGGAGAAGGCTTGGTTCATTGCACCCTTTAAGGAAGCAATCTCATCCTGTGAGCTTCCTGTAATGAGGAGGTCATCAAAATATAACACAATTATCATTAATGAACCATTAATTAACTTCAAATAGACATTTGGATCTGATTTTCCCCGAAAAAAATTCAGTGATAGCAAGAAGCTATCGATCTTGGCATACCAAGCCCTAGGGGCTTGCTTTAGCCCATACAATGACTTTCTAAACATTCAAAAAAGAGAAGGGTTAGTAGCAAAACCTTGAGGCTGCTACATATATATCTCTTCAGTGATATCTCCATTCAGGAAGGCACATTTTACATCCATGTGATGTACCTCCCATTGGTTTGAGGCTGCAATGGCTAGAGCTAGCCTGATGGAATCCATCTTTCCCACAGGGGAAAAGGTCTCATTGTAATCTATCCCATGAACCTGTGAGTAGCCCTTGGCTACCAATATGGCCCCATACTTCAGTGGTGAACCATCAGCAGCAAATTTGGTCTTGTAGACCCATTTACACTGAACTAACTTCCTCCCTGGGGGAAGATCCACTAGCTCCCATGTGTTGCTCTTCTGGAGTGAGTTGAACTCTTCCTTCATGGATTCTTGCCATCTTGGATCTCCTACTACTTCTTCATATGTTTTAGGATCAGACTCCACCATCAAATAGAATTTTTCAGCAAACATAGGATCCTTCATGCACAGACCACTCTCAAATTGAGATCTAGTCCTCCTTGGGTCATTGGGATCCCCAGCTAGCTCTCCTGCTGCATGTAGTGTCTTGGATTCCCATTTTGGCCTTGTAGGGATGTTAGGGTCTACAATAAACTCATCTCCATTAGACATATCAGAATCAGCATGTTCAAGAAACTCTTTACTTACTTCCTGAGGTTCAGCTGGAGAAGAGGCTTCTCCAACTTCCACTGCTGCATGGGGTTCTTCTTCAAACTGAACACACCTTTCAATAAAGGCTTTGTTTGTGCTCAAATTTATTAGCTTGTACCCTTTTGAATCTTCAGAGTATCCAACAAAAAGACACTCTTGGCTTTGGGGCTACAAAGCCTTCCTCTTCTCTGTTGGAATTCTAGCCCAAGCCCTTGAGCCAAAAATCCTGAAATGGGTCACATCTGGCTTGTGACCACTCCATGCTTAGAAAGGAGTCATACCTTCAAGATGTTTATGAGGCACCCTATTTTGGATATAGGCTGCATAGTTTATAGCTTCATCCCAGTACTTTGGTGGAAAATGTTTGGCCTCCATCATGCATGTTGCCATCTCCTTTAGTGATCTGTTCTTCCTCTCAGCAACACCATTTTGCTGTGGTGTGTAAGAGATAGAATGTTGCAACTGAATACCTACATCTGCACAATAATTAATAAACTCAAACTTGACATAATCACCACCATTTTCAGATCTGAGGACCTTGAGTTTCCTCCCAGACTGCTTTTCAACCAAAGCCTTAAAGACTTTGAAGAGGCCAAAAACTTCAGACTTGTGTTTCAGGAAGTAAACCCAGCAATACCTGGAAAAGTCATCAATGAAATTCAATGCATATTTGGCATGACTCATGTACATATGAGGGAATGGGCCAGCAACATCACTGTGGATCAGCTCGAGGGGTGCAGAGGTTCTCTCATGACTAGCTCTCTCAAATTTATGCTCTGGGTGTTTTCCTAGGATACAACCTTGGCAAACTCCTTTGGAAAATTTTATCTTGGGCAACCCTATGACCATCTCTTTTTCACTAAGATCAGAAAGATATTTGTAGTTTAGGTGGCCAAATCTTTCATGCCAAAGCTTGCTTGCCTCATTAGCATGAATCAGAAGAGTAGATGGGTTTGAGTAGGGTAGGAAGTGTGAGAACATGTATACCTTTTGAGCATGATTTGCAACTCATTTTGCAATGACTTTACCACTTGATATCTCTGTGATCTCAACTTCATCAGGGGAGAATATGAATTTCTTAGGAGACCCAGTGTGAGTCATCTGGTACACTCACAAGAGGTTGGAGGCAAGACTAGGCACATACAACACATTTCTGAACTGACCATGATCAAGTTCAATCCTCCCTTTGCCCAAACTTTCAGTGAGAGAGTCATCTCCCAGTACTATAGGTGGTCCTTTCGACATGTCAAGTGAGGAGAATTCCTCCTTGGTCGAAACCATGTGTCTTGAAGCTCCAAAATCAATGATAAAATTGGGTGAGCTTGATGTGCCAGCAACCAATGCATGAACTCTCTCTCTGTCATCTGAACTTGATCCTCCTTCTCTCTTCTTTGATTTTTCTGGAAGGGAGATGCCATTCTTCTCCAGGAGTTGGGTTAGCATGTCAATTTGTTTTTTCATACAAGATCTTTCAGAGTGATTTCCCTTATTGCAGTATGCGCACTTGTTCATTTCACCTTTGTTTTTCTTCTTCTGGTAGTTCTTCTTAGAACCTTGTGGCTCCTCCGGAGACTATTTCTTGTCTCTCTTTTGCTCAGGTGGCTTTTTATCTTTTCTTTTGATTTTTGAATCCACCTTCAAATCTCTAGCAATCAGAGCTTGATATTTGGATGGTTTGATGGTGCCCATCATCACCAGCTTGTCTTGTTCTTGTGTGAGAGATTCCATGAAATCTGCAAGGCTAGGCATCTTCCAGGTTCGAGCTGTCCATTTTATGGCATAGAAGGTTGAAACAAACACTGAATAGTCAGGGCCTAGCTTCGAGAGAATGGCCACGATGAGCTAATCATCCTTCTTTTTGATCCCACACTGTTTCAGCTACAAAACAAGTGCTTTGAACTTGGAGAAATATAGCTGCAGGGATTCAAAGCTATTTGGACTCAGAGAAATCAGCTCATTTTTTATTTGATGTCCCCTCATCTCATTTGTCTTTCCAAAAAGATCGGTAAGCTTCTCCCATACTTCATTCGGTGATGTCAATCCATCAAGATGGAAAAGGAGGTCTCTGGAAATACTCAGACACAGGAGACCATAGGCCTCATCCCTCCTGTTGTGCCATTTTATCTTCTCTGAAGCTGCATTGGGCTCTGCTTCTGTTGCCATAGTCACCCTGTAGAGGCCTTTCACTCTCAAAAGTATCTCCATCTCTACTTTCCATTCAAATAAATTGAAAGGAGTCAAGATGATCTTTGGAGATTGATCCATAGCTAGAAATCTTGTCCCGGCTGTCAGTAGAAGGCTCCCAGTCACTGATGTCGAACCTGCAAAACAATTTTTGGAGGAGAGAAACAATCTACAGTGGCTCTGATACCATGTGGAAATTGAACCCAGTGATAGATTAATTTTACTCACAACAATTAACAATTGATCATGCAAAATCACTCACAAAAGAGACTGAAATTGGAGCTGAACACTAAATTGTATTGAATAAGTGTACAATAGCCAACCATGTAATAACATAGGCTGCTGCATTAAATAATTACATCATGGATTCAAATGCATGAAGAGCAATTCAAATCTAGCATAAAGCAGGCTTACTAAAAATAAGCAAATCCCCCATAGGTGCAAAAAGCTAGGTCCAAATCAGTCATGGAGCTCACGAATTAGAAAAAATACTTAGGCAATATAAAGAGTGATGGACTGACAACTCATACATGCTTTTCGAAGGAGAAAAGAGTGGAGTATGTAGAGCACAAAAAACTAGTTCACCTCACCTAGTCTAGCTTTTCCATTTGCCTTAAAACACTGAAAAAGCAGGCAATAAAGCAGAAAAAGCAGAAGGGCACCTAGGAGGCCAGGAATAAAGCAGAATTGATTCCTTGAGGTTTCCCAAGCACTACATGATTCAAATAAGGCAATTTTGACCACTATGCATAGGTAAAAGACAACTTGCACAAGGTGGGACACATGAACTAGGCAAATAAGACAAAAATAATTAAATTAATGTCTAAGGTAGTAAACTATGGGTTGATTATTCTAACACAAGATTGATAGCTTTCTGCTATCACTGAATTTTTTTCGATGCAAATCAGATCCAAATGTCTATTTGAAGCTGATTAATGGTTCATTAATGATCATTGTTTTATATGTTGATGACCTTCTCATTACAGGAAGCTCAAAGGATGAAATTGCTTCCTTGAAGGATGCAATGAACCATGCCTTCTCCATGACAGATTTAGGGCTGTTGAGCCAATTCTTGGGGCTTGATATTGCTCAAAACAAAGCTAGAATCAAGATGCATCAGTCCAAGTATGCCTTGGATTTGCTGAACAAATTCAGAATGAAGGATTGAAAGCCAAGCAAGACTCCTTTCCTTTCAGGAGTGAAGCTTGAAGAAGTTGATTCTTCACATATGGTAAACAATACACTATATAGGCAATTGATTGGATGTTTTTTGTATCTTACACATACTAGACCTGATCTTTCTTATGCCATAAGTGTGGCTTCTAGATACATGGATCAGCCTCATGAGATCCATTGGAAAGCAGCCAAAAGGATCCTTAACTTTGTTCAGGGAACAAGGACTCATGGGATCTTCTATAAAGCAAAATCTGATCTTGATTTGATTGGGTTTACTGACAGTGATTGGGTAGGTGACAGCATAGATCAAAATTCAACATCAGGATATGTGTTCACGCTTGTAGAAGGTCCAATCAGTTGGTCGAGCAAGAAACAGAGTGCCATTGCACTCTCATCTACAGAAGCAGAGTACAGAGGAGTTGTAAATGCAGCAACTCAATGTTTATGGTTGCAGGGGTTACTTGGAGAGTGTGGCTTCGAATCAGAATACTCAACTACTATCTACTATGATAATCAGAGTACCATTCGAATCTACAATGATACATTTCCGAAGTAGAGAACCAAACACATTGAGATCCATATGCACTACATCACACAGCTTGTGCATGATGGCACCATTCACCTACTCTTATGTTCATATTTAGAACAAGTAGCTGAGATCTTCACCAAATTTTTTTGTGAGAAGACATTCAGCAATCTCAAATCACTGCTAGGGATTGCTAATCATGCTGTGAAGCATGAGTGATGATAAGATTTTCAAATTTTGTTTTACAGTCCATGTTTAAGGGAGGATTTTCCCACTGGGTTTTTGCCTCTTTCCTTGGTTAAATGGACATGCAGTATGTAAAGTGTGACTAATCCTTGTTGCTAGGCCCTATAATTTTCTAATATTTTACTCATAATTTATGCTTAAGGGGGGGTGTTAGAATAATCAACCCATAGGTAGCTACCTTAGACATTAATTAATCCATTTTTGTCTTATTTGCCTAGTTTCCATATTCCACCTTATGCAAGTTGTCATCTACACATCCATAGTGGTCAAACTTGATAATTTTGAGTCATGGAGCACTTGGGAAACCTCCTAGAATCAAATCTTCTTTATTCCTGACCTCCCTAGTGCATGTCTACTTTTTCTACTTTATTGCCTACTTTTTCAGTGCTTTAAGGCAATTCGGAAAGTTTGACTAGGTGAAGTTAACTTGTTTTTTATCCTCCACATCCTCCACTATTTTCTCCTATGAAAATCATGTATGAGTTTTCCTTCCATCCACTATTATCTTGCCTAATTGATTTTTCCAATTCGTGAGATCCTAGACAGTTTTGGAAATTGCTTTATGCACCTATGGGTGATTTGCTTAGATTTAGTAAGCCTGCTTTTGACTAGATTCGAATGGCATCTTCATGCATTCAAATCCCTCATGTAATTATTTATTGTGGAAGCCTATGACTGCACAGGGTTGGCTATTGTACACTTATTCAATACAGATTAGTGTTCAGCTCCATATTCAGTCTCTTTTGTGAGTAATTTTGCATGTGTAATTGGCAATTGTTGTGAGTGTAATTGTTCTAACACTGGGTTCAATTTCCACAGAGATCCATAAATTATTATTTATTATGAAAGATTAATAAATATTATAATATCTATAAAAGTCCAATTAGGAACTAGTAGAAAGTTCCTAAGTTAAAATATTAATAATTACCCAAAGTAATTGAAAAGTGTTAAATCAAGAATCCAAGGTTTCTTAATTTAACTGTCCCTTTCACTAAAAAGTATGTCTATAAAGACTCAAGCCAAGGAAATGATTGGGGTTATGATCTATCATTAGAGGAGTCATTTTTCTTCCTGTTTGCTCTCAAGTAAATTCTTGAAGAAACATTTCCTGGAAGGAAAAGGAGAACAAACCTAGATATGATACACGAGATAAGAAACCTTACCTTAGGAGCTCTAAGCTACTTGCATGTTGGATTCCAGCTTGGGGAGATCTGAATTAAATCCAGGAACAGTTTTGGGTCATGGTTTGGAGGAACGTGGTAGTTCCCAAGTGATTTACTCATCAAAATCAGAGCTCAGATCTGTCTTAAATTGTTAATGTTGGTTGCTTTATGTGAATGTTCTTTATATATTTATAACCCTAGAAATGATGGTTCTGTCTATATATCCTAGGGTTACATTTCTTATATTTTAACCCTAAACTCTCTATGCTACTTTCTAGATTAATTGATGGATATGTTAGGTAAATGTTTTCAATGTATCTCCTAACCCTATGTATTTGATTTTCTGGTTAGACTCTGCTAGGGTTTTTATTTCTTAAATATACCCTTGGGTGGTGAATGTTATCATAGGATGTATATAGCTAGGATTTCATCTTTAAGTTTGTTTCTGTATTCATTCAATATTCAAAATTTGTTATTGTATACTAGGTTTTAATTTTTAGTAACTAAGTAATCGCCCTCTAGGCTGATTACTCTACTGACATATTTCATTTGTTAGCAGAGACTTGTCTAAATTTATTTCCAACTAAGTTCAGAGGTAGGAATTCATATATTTTCTTTATAATTACTAACTTCAACCTAAAGTACCAATAAAGGAACTATGATCTAATTATGCATCACAGTAAACAAACCAAAAATATTAAATATAAGTACCTTAGTAAAAGAACTTGTTGGTTTTCTCTTGGGCAGACCCGGGTTTACTATAATTGTACCAACAAAACCCCTAGCTCACTGGCCCTTTCGGCGACAGACCGTAGAACGGCCTGAAGTCTCACCCGTAGTGATATTGAATGGGTTGGATGAAGACTCAAATGTCCCCAACCAGGTTCTGTAGCATCCTAGTGGTTCTCTTCTCTTCTTAACCAATGGGATCTCTCTGCAACGCTTTGTTCTCTCTTCTCGCTGAATCTGATAGGGACTTGACTCTTATCACACCATAGCCTCTCTGACGATGCGCAAACCTCTTCTCTTTCTTATCTTCTTACCTACGATATCCCACACCGCAGCTTCTCTGACGGTGCGATATCGCCTTTCTATACTGCGATGTCTCCCACGACAACACTTAATATGCTTAACGACTCACCAGGTCTAAGGGTTTTTCCTTCCTGTATAATAACTTAGTTTTCTTTCATTAAGGTGCTTAGACAGCTTCTCGCTAGCTTCTACAGTCTAACACGCTTAACATAAACTCTACTCCACTTGCTAAACTGAATCTACTAGAATCACTTAACACTGTAACTGTTACTGGGTGGATCAAGCACTGGTAAACTCATACACATAATACTTGATACATTCAACTCACTGTTAACCTCCTATGTTACTGTAAACTAAGGAATAACATGCATATACTCATTAACTGATATATAACATTCATTTAACAGATATCAAATAGTACATAAGCAAGCACAATCACATGAAACAATCACACAACACACAGATTTTACATGGTTCACTTTCAGGGTAGAAGCTACGTCCACAGGAACTAGTTTTTATATTATATCTTGAGAGAGTAAACACAGTTCCACTGCAACCTCATATGCAGCTTGAGATCTTCTAGGTAACTCCGCACACACAGCCGGGAGCCCTTCTCTCTTAGATCTCTTTCTTCTATATTGCCTTCTTACAATATTCTCCTCCTCTCTCTCTCTCTCTCTCAATCCTTGCGGATTGTTACATTCATACTCAAGGAGTCAACTACTGGTTACAGTAAGATAACTATAGACTAAATAACAGAACTAGAGCTCGACTCTTCCTATGAACTAGAATACTAACTGACTCTCTGTCTAGCTAATTGTTTGAATAGATAACCTTTTACAATACAAAATACATGCCTTTATATAGGCGGCCCGAAGGTCTCGCCATTACAAAACTGTGGGCCTTTCCCAACAGTAACCCAAAAACCCTAACTAGTGACAGTTGGCCTATCTGTACTTGAGTTGCTACTTTCCATCAGACCACATCTTTCTGTAGTATTCCACGCTTCTCAATGCTGATCGTGGGTATGGGCGCCGCTTCCTCTCTGTCCTTCATCTTCAACACCTCGGCCCGTTGCTCCTTTTCTATTTATGAGGGTAGCCGAGATCTCCTGTCTTCGCCATTGCCTTAAGTGCAGTGGGTGAGCTCTCTCTTCTCGGTCGCTCAGGTACTGTTACCTTTGAATTTCTCATCTCGATATAGCAACTTTTCCTGTAGCTATGGGACCCTACTCCAACAGTTCCCTAACACTTACTTTTGGCTCGCCCCTGAGCCACTAATAGCTGGCTTCTGTTGCTGTAGCTTTTCCTTGGCTTCCTGCTAAGTCCTTGTAAGTTTCTCTAGAAGTTCTGTGATTTATTTACCCATGGCATCGACACACTCTTGTGCCATTTCAAGCATATCTTGACTAATGCTGGAGTCTTTTGTATCATCAATTTCATTTTTGCTTGTAGTGAACTCCTTAAGCTTCTGCTCAACCGCATCGACGAGCTCTATGATTTGTTCCTGATATGGTTGAAGCAGATTATTGAATTGTATCTATTTTGCTCTCAACCGCTGCACTTCCTGTTGCAAATGGTTCATCTCTATCGTCTTCTTCATCTTTGCAAGAGCTCCTAAGCTCTCGACTTCTTCCTTCATTGCTGCTGTGGCGTTCTCTATGTTCTGGATGCTCTTCTGCAATTCCAGTTTAGCTGGGAGCTCCTCTAGCTCCGACCATGTCTTTGTCGCTTCATCTAGTAAGGACTGTGCATCATCTATGCGACTCTTCATCTATGTAGACACGAGTCTAAAGGCCTCTACCCTTGCTTCCTTGTCTGCCTGAGGTATGCCTAGTGCTCGAGCCTCAAGCTCAGCAATCTGTGCCTTGTGGTATTCCTCCATCTTGGCCATTGTTTCTTCTAGAGCCTTTGCTCTATCTGCAACTCTTCTTACCTTTTGCGTTAGAGGTAAGGAAAACTCAATGATACACTGAGGTAACTCTAATGTAATGCTCTCCAGGACCTGACTGAGATCCTGTTCTCTGTCTTCATATACGCTCAACTCCTCTACCTTTTTCTGAAAGCTTGTGGTGAGCTCTGCATGCTGCTGTCTCAGGTGAGTGTTCTATTTGTATGTCGTGAGCTCTCTATCTCTGAGCTCTACGACTACCTGCTGCTGAATCATTTGTAATTGATCAACGGGGAACTCTGCAAGATTAACCTCGACAGGTTGTCTAATCTATATTTGTACATCAATCATCAAATCAGGGAATCGGATGCTCCTTGGTGGTATCAGCACTGTATTGATGTGATCCTTTGTAAAGACTTCCTCGCAGGAAGTCGGTGGTGTTGAACTTTCTCTGGCCATCGTCACCTTGACTAGCGGAATCTGCATCATGTCAGTCTTCTCAGTGAGTGCTTTTATCTCTAAAAGCTGCTTATCTATCGTGCTCTGTAGCTTGTCCTACGATTTCTGCATTGCCTCAAATGAGTCCCGCATCGCGTCCTGCAATCTTGTTGCGATGAGTTCATAGTAATCCTCGTTTAGTACGGTCTCTGTGGGTGTCTTTGTGGCTTTGGATTTTTTCTTCTTTGGTGCCTCTTGTGGTACTCCTTCTGCATCTTTCCTCTTTTGTGCCTGTGGTGGCACTTCTACTATGTCTATCTTCTTTTTTTCTTGTGGTGGTACTTCTGCTGTATCTGTCTTCTTGGATCTCACTTTCTCTTTTCCTTTGTCCCCTGGGTCTATCTGTGCGATACCTGTTGGGATGTTTCTTACTATGGCATCTTCTAATGCCTTATTCCATTCTTCATCAAAATCCTTGATGATGTCTTCGACATCTTGTGCTGTCATTCTGAATGAACCATTTTCCCAGTTATCCATTCTCGTCCATTTTGGTCTAAGGTAGATTCTATGGTGGTCCACCATGAAATCAAGCCGATTATCATACATGTCCACAACCTCTGTGCTGATCCGTGGTGTCTCCTGGATGATTCTCTTCAACAGGTTATAGTATTCATAGAATACTATCGCATTGATCTTTTTCTTGGCTGGGCTGTTGCTCTCCCATAAATTGGCATAGCGCTCGCCTCTGCAATCGCCGCTTCCTGTCTGTGGAAACTGGGTATGGGGTGGCTCCTTACACCTGATGAATGCACATAATATAAGCAGCCATGAGAAATGGAAGGGGTGGTTTGCCTCGTCCTGGGATGTCAAACAATCTTGGGTAAAAATATTTAATAAGAATAAACACCATTAAATTGTTCACCTTCTGCGACTTGTATGGCAAGGTGAATTACTGATCCTGTGACTTCTTTTGGGTGAACCTTGGTTAACAGTCTACCTGCAAGTAAACTGACTATAAATCTGAGTGTATCACCTTCTATTACTGCGAGGTCATAAGCCCGACCTCCTGTCTATAGCTTATATTTGGTAACTAGGGTTGCTGGCAGCTTGGAATCCTTGGTCTTACCTGATATATGTGTCTGAGGGTGTTTACCGGTCTTGGACAGCCCGGTGATGTGGTGTATTAGATCGACGTTCAATTCAACCCGGTTACCCAACCAAAGGTAACCTCCATCTACACAGGAAAGTACCACATTTACCACAGCATTAACCTCTGCACCTCGTCCAAAATGTGGTATTCTTAACAAATTGAGAAAGCCTGACCGCTCAAGAATATGGACATGTTCCATAGGAACAAACTCATCTGCATTGGTCCTTGGGTTCTTCTGAATCATAAGATACTGGTCCGGCTGAAACTGAGGATATGTCTTACCATCTCCAAGGTTATAGTCGATAAATGTAAGAGCAGGGACATATCCTAACAAGTCTCCATCTTTCTTTACACGAGGGTCAATGGCCGGTAGTGGAATAGGAAACTTAGCACCCTTGGGAATGGTTACCTCTGGTGCATCCTCAACTCGTGGCACAACGTAGGCTGTTGTCCTATGAACTTCCTCTTCCTGTTTGGGGATGGACTCTTCTACTATCTGAGATTGACTCCTCATCCTTGGCATCTGTCTGACCTGTGATGTACCTAATTTCACACCCTTGGGCGGCGTTTTCATAGTAGACACGAGGCCACCACGCTGGAATCATTTCACAATGTCTTCTAAAGGTTCCTCCTTGGACATACACCACTCAGTTCAGTACTCTGGACAGGCTATGGCTGCGAAATTAGGGAAAACTAGCACTCTGTAACTGGAATATCTCTGCACAGGGAAAACTCTTCAAATTTCTCTATAGCTCTCAGAAATCGCAAAAGTAACCCTTCTGTATGAATGATCTCTGTAGTTATAACAAAGGCAATAATCTCTGAAACAACGGCTATCTAGGCTAGACCTGTTGGCAGTATTAATTGCATGGATAAGACAACACCCGTCATTTTGATCCTCATTAATTGCTGAAATCCGATCAAATTTCCCTCAAACCGTGTGTGCAAGCGCCGGTCTTGTCTAATATTTTACCAAATCTAGAATATCATTGTATTGTTTCCAAATCTAGGGTAACGTATACCTATCATATCTAGATTAAATACTTGTCAGAAGGCGAAGTGACTGGCCTTTTGTCCCTTTTTCAAAAGTGTCTACGTGGCACGAGGAATTATCACCTTGCCGCAATGTCACACCGCATCATCAGAACCAAAATGTTTCAATTTTTTTTATTTTTTTTTTACCCCGCAAGCAGCCTATGACTTGCGCAAAATGAACCGTCCTCATGCCATTCCTTATACTTAGAATACCTGCCGGTGTAGACTAATTCCCGATGCGATGCCTCCTTTCAACTACACTGGACATCTGCACTCTCATAACTGTCTGAGTTAGGGCTAGGAGGTGGAGTGGCTATCACTATAGAGCTTAAGCCTACTGCCATTAATCAATGTAGGAACAAGCTCCCCGTTTAGTTTACTGAGCTGAACGGCACCTGCTTCTATAACTTGTTGGATCTGATATGGCCCCAACCAATGCGTCTTGAACTTCCCTAGAAACTTAACAAACTTGCTGTCATAAAGGAGCACTAGGTATCCAATCTAAAAAATCTTGCTCTTAATGTGCCTGTCATGCCAAGCTTTTTCTCGTGCCTTCTGCACTTTCTGATGGAATCCTGCGATGAATCTATCTTCCTCTAAGGCAATCAGCTACAGTAGTCTTTCATTCATCATATCTGTATCAACTATCCTGGTGATATGAGCAATTCTTAAACTGGGGATAATATATTCCATAGGCATAACAGCCTCTTGTCCATACACCAAGATGAAAGGTGTGTGTCCTGTAAGTTTCTTGCATGTAGTCCTATACGCCCATAATACAGCGTTAACTCTGAGCTCCTAATCATTCCTTTGGCTGTTGCAGATCTTAGTAAGAGAATTTTCTAGAATCTTGTTAAAGGCCTCCACCGTACCATTAGCTTGTGGGTGGTAGGGAGTGCTCTTATGGTGCTGTATCTGGAATTCCTCCGTCAAGGCCTCAATAGTGCGGTTCAGAAAATGTGTACCTTGATCGCTCATCAAAATTACTGGACATCCAAATCTACTGATGATGTTTTCAAAAAGGAACTCTGCAGCTGTAGCAGCATCACAATTCCTTACTGCTTTAGCCTCTACCCATCTGGTGAGGTATTATGTTCCTGTGATGATGTATCTCGCACCAGTTCGTTTTCCTGGTGGATTGATAGGACCCACAAAATCTATAACCCATTTGTTAAATGCTCACAGGGTAATCTGTGGTCGTAGCGGCATTTCATCTCTTCGCGAAGGTTTTCCTACCATATGGCAGATATCATAGCATCTGCAAAACTCCTTAGTATCCTTATGCAACATAGGCCACCATAATCCTACAGTCAGAATTTTCTGCGCAGTCGGCTTTCCTGTGAAATGACCTCCTGCGGTACCTGAATGTGCTTCTCTGATAATGGCCTCTTTCTCGTGTGGCATAACGCATCTGCGCAGGACTTCATATAGACCTAACTTGTATAATTGTCCTACGATCAAAGTGAAGTCTGTTGCTTTAACAACTAGCTATTTCTTTTGCTGCTTATTAAACTCAACAGGTGCCCACCCTATAGTGAGAAAGTGAATGATATCAGCATAGTACTCATCTGCGATCTAAATAGAAAACAATTGTGCATCTGGCAAATTGTCCTCTAGATCAATTGGCTCTTCTCCTGATTCTATCCATGACAGATGATCAGGTCCAGCATTTAATCTTCCTAGTTTTACAATAATTTCAAAATCATACTCCTGAAACAGGAGTAACCATCGGCAGATCCTTCCCCCTAACACTGGCTTATTGACCAAGTACTTTAAAGCAGAGCGGTCAGTGAACATTTTGAATGGGGCACCCAACAGGTAGTGCCTGAACTTCTGTAGAGCATACACCATAGCTAATCCTTCTCTTTCTGTAGTGGTGTAGTTCTTTTCTGCGGTGGATAACTTTCGGCTGGACTATGTGATAGGGTGATCGATACCCCCTTCTCCTAGATGGGTTAATACAATCCCTAGTGCAATGCCAGATGCATCCACATGGACATGAAATGGTTTGGTCCAATCTGGAAAGACTAAGATGGGTGGTGTAACCATCTTTTCTTTTAGAGTGTCTAGACTGTGCTGGCATTCCTCATTCCATAGGAATTTCACGTCTTTCTTTAACAACTCTTCCATAGGTGATGTGATCTTTACATAACCCTTGATAAATTTTCTATAGTACCCGGTATGACCGAGCACTGTCCTCAATTGCTTAACTGAGTTGGGTGCTGAAAGATTGACAATGATGGCAATCTTTGCAAAATCTACCATCAAGCCTTGTCTGCAAACAATATGACCCAACAAAATACCAAATGGCGCATAGAATATGCATTTCTTCAAGTTAAGAGAAATCTGGTATTGCCTACATTTCTCTAACATCAGTCTTAAATCTCCTATATCCTTGTCGATTAATCCAAATACAGTCCAGTCGTCAAAATAGACTTCTAAGAATTTATGGATGTATTCTTTAAATACAGCAACTACTACTCTAGAAAAAATAGTTGGTGCATTCTTAAGACCAAAGGGCATTATCGTATACTGGAATGAGCCCCATTATGTTGAAAAGGTGGTCTTATATCGATCCTTTGGATGGATTCTGATCTAATGATAGCCTAAAAAGCCATCAGTGAAGGACTATACCTCCTGCCCTCCCACATTGTCTAACACCTCATCAGTAAAAGTTGTTGGGAATGGATCATGAAGTGATGCGTTGTTGATTTTGCACAAATCGACACAAATCCTGATTTCTCCTTTGGTTTTATTTTTTTGCAAGACCATGGGACTAACCCATTCACTTTCCTCTACGGGCTCAATGATCCCTGCTTCTAGCATCTTATCAATTTCATCCTTGACTTTTTATTTATACCGCGGATTTGATCTGTATAGACGCTGCTTAACTAGCCTAGCATCCTCTTTCAATGGTATCCGCATGACTCCCAAATCTCCAACTATTCCATTCATATCTATGAACTTAGTGGGAAATAAGTCCTGATAGTCATGGAGCAGGTCTGCAATGTGTCCTACTATTTTATCATCCCAATAGTCTCCAATAGAGGCAAACTTTGGTTCTACTTCTGTGCCAATGTTAATTTTTTTTATCTTGATAGGCTCTATGATGGCTGGAATTTCTAACTTTGGTCCATCAACATCGCGAGTTCCTTCTGACTCTGGAATGTTGATACTATGAGGATTCTCATCCTCGTCATCTGACTCCTCTGTGAAGTTGTAACACTCAAGCGCATCTTCTAACCGGATAACCCAATCAGGTTGAGGAGATACTGATAGGGTACTGTCTTCAAATATCTTAGTCTTTATTACATCTAGGGCCTGATCAATTCTTGGGTACTTAGATTCAAAAGCGAAGGTAAGTTCAAAGTTGTCTATCATAAGTGGCCATTTAATGGTTCCTCTACGCAACTCGGTCTCAGTGTACCAGTTCTTTGGGACTTGTTCTAAAGTGTGAATGAATAGGTGAACCCATTCATCCTCGAGAATGTCTGACCAATTCTGTTCACAACTCTGAATGTGTGACCTAGGGTCACTTTCTCCTGTATATTTCTGTTGTAGATACTGCTTATCAGTAGAGAATCTCATCGCCATTAGTCTCTTGAAATCATCCCATGATGCGATATGTTCTTTGTGTGCATGCCACCATCTTGCAGGTGTGGCTCTTACTGCAAGGTCGATAACTGACATCCTCTGCTCATGAGGAATTTCTTGTTCAAACTGCTCTAGAAAGTTGTTGACATCTGCTAAGCCATCAAATGACGGAGTATCCTTAATCTTTGCACCAATCCATCGCAGCGACTTAGTCATGAACGCACATCTACGAGTTGATACTTCATAAAGTCTGTTCTGCCAGTTTTCTAAACCAACCTCTGAATCCGATGCACATGAGATGTTACATCACCAACTAATGTTTCCTTCTGCAGTCAGGTTGATGTAATCACTCTGATTAGCCGTCATCTGATAGAGGCTCTCCATATTGCATACCTCTTCCTCTGCTCGGATAGGTTCAATATATCTAGGACCCTGAAAAGGATCCAACGGTGCGATGACCCGGATCTGTGTATCCTTAAAGGTCATTTGCCTTTTCTTCAAATCAATAACAGCCATGTTATCGATTGCCCAATCAATACCTAGTAATGCTGGGTACGGTCTACTATCGCCAATGATTTCTATAACTTCAAACTCTGCAAAGCTGCAAACTCCATCAATATTAACTGGCACTTGCGATAATCAACCCAGTGGTGATACCCTTTGCTGATTGGCTAGTCTCAGATGGATAGGTGATCTGGCTAACTTAAGGCTACCCATTTGTTCCCATGTCTGCTTAGTCAGAACATTTACCTCCGATCCTAAGTCTAGGATTACCTCATCCATTACAAATTCTCCAACTTCTGGTGTGAGTCTCATCTCTCTTCCTGTTCTTGTATGTCCCATAAAATTATGAACAGCACGCTGCGTACTGTTCACAGAAGAAGATGACTAACATTGGTCTATAATGCGCTGAAGCTCTCCAATAGCTTTCTCATTTCTCACAAGTTTCAAGCAACTCCGTAGGAAGGATTGTACACTTCCTGCCATCTCATCCTCATCACACCTTCCATATGTGGTAGCCTGCGATGTCTGCATAGGGATAACGCCACAAGGTATTTGCTACAGTATGCCCCTAGATGGTAGTACCTGCGATCCTGATTGTGTAGGGTCATTAAAGAAAGTTTTAGCTTCCTGAAATGTTTCTTTATTCTTCTATAGGTCGAGTGGTGTTGATTTATTAGTAGCTTTACGCACCCACTCTAGACCTGTGTTATTTTCAGCATCCTACGATGTTCTACTAGTAGAAGCACCGCTGCGAGTCACAATGTTGACTCTTGGTTCTGGCTCTTTCTGCTCAGCCGCAATAAGATGAATGTTTTGATGTACTGCTGGCTTAGGTTCTCTAATATTGGCTATCAAGGTAGGACATTCTTCTATAGCATGATCATAAGATTTGCAATAGTTACACGTGGTAGTAGGGCTCTGACAGTCCCTAGCATAATGTCCTACAACTCCACAGTTGTAACAAGTGATCGATCCATGGCCATAGCCAAAGCCTTCACCATGGCCAAAGCCTCCTCCACGGCCTCATCCTCTGAATCCTCCTCCACAGCCTATAGGAGCTGGTTCATGCAGTGGTCTTGCTGCTGGACCCGGTGTCTCTGATTGGACTCTGTACAAGTCATGCTTTCTTTCAATCATGAGGTCGTAGGCTCTACAATTATTGTCGTCGTGTCCTACTGACTTACAGAAGTTACAGTATAAGTTCTTAGGGGTCTGTACATACTTCTGAAGTAAAGGGAATTCTTGGGGTCTATGTCCTCTTGTTCTGCAGAGTTCACACCACGGCCCTTGAGTATGTAGTAAGGGGTTAGGATCCCCACTTGCTAAATACTCGACAAATACTGGATAGTTATCTTTAGTATGGCCCTGTCCTTTACACTTTGTACACCATAGTTCTTGTGCAATCTCTTTTCCTTTCTTAATCTCATGTAGCTGTAACATGAGATTTGCTAACTGGTTTTGCAGGTTTGTCATACCTGTACTAGTCTCAGCTAGAGGTGAAGCCTCTAGTTTCATTTCCATCTCCAATGCTTCATCCTATGTACGGAGTCTCTGTTGCATCAATGGAAGTCTGATGTGTGGGAGAAATGCTACAATAAACCATTCCTTATGCTTCTCCGGCGCAAACTCAAAGCTAACTTGGTATATAAGGGCTTTGAATTTCTGATCAAAGTCCCATACTGACTCTGTAGGTAACTATTTAATGTCTTTGAGCTCTATGATGCACTGTGACTCAGAATTAGGTTTCTTAAATTATTTGATCATGGCGGTCCCAACCTGTATAAGGGTTCTGGGCTGCACTGTGGTATACTTCATATACCATGTTAGAGCTATGTCTCTAAGTGTGGTAGCTAACTATACAAGTTTAGTATTATCGTCTTGAATCTGTTTAATGGTCCACACAGCTTCGCATAGGAACCAATGTTTCTCTGGGTCTTCTGCCCCTGTACCTTTAAAGGTAGGTAACTTCATGTCATCCCCCATTATGTTTCTACGTGGTGGATGCTGATGTGCTGTGTTACTACCACTCGACGGTGTAGATGTAGGTGATGTAGTGGTAGTATGTGCTGTGGGTGAACTACTAGACGTAGTTCCTGCAGGATTGTTCTGAGTCCCAGTTGTTTTCTGTGGGGTATAAGGATGGTAAGGGATACCTCCTACTGTTCTTTCTTTATTACTCTGGCTCTGTTCTCTAGTGCTATCTGAGCTGTCTTCAAGGAAAGAAGATCTGAAGTCTACTTTATATTTCTTACCACTACGTGTACGTCCAAGTTCTTCAAAATCACTCTCAAACTCTTGTGACATTACACTTACTGAACTTATTCATCTGAGAATATATCAAGTATTCCTTGTTCATGTAATAGCATCTTAATGGACAAGTTTAAAGAGTTTAAGTACTTACCACGGTATCCTTTGAAGAAGTACCTCTCGGCTTCACTGAAACTCTTGCGTTGATCAATTGCAAACTCTGTGATGAAGCCTTCCAGGAAACTTGCAAGCCAGAAGTCGACTGCCCATGAAACGGGATTATCTATGCTCCTCACATTCTGAAGCAGCTCCGGTGTCCAGAAAATTTTCCTTTTCTTCTTGAATATGTGCTTATCAGTCATCTTTGATAACCATTCGTACAACTCATTTCCATAGGTCGTAAAAAATATCGTATGCAGGTCTGTAAAGATATGTTTTTGTAACCAGTCCTCTGTACTTAACGTATGACTCTTGTTTTCTATCGAAGAAAATTCTTTTTCCTTAGACCCAACCCACTGGTTGAGTTCTTCTTTAGTAGGATGCCAACAGAACATTAGCACTTGAATGTGTTCAAAGCCAGCAACAGAACCATTTGTTGGTTTTCTCTTGGGCAGACCCGAGTTTACTGTAATTGTACCAACAAAACCCCTAGCTCACTGGCCCTTTCGACGACAAACTGTAGAACGGCCTGAAGTCTCACCCGAAGTGATCTTGGATGGGTTGGCTAAAGACTCAAGTGTCCCCAACCAGGTTCTATAGCATCCTAGTGGTTCTCTTCTCTTCTTAACCAGCAAGATCTCTCTACGACGCGTTGTTCTCTCTTCTCGCTGACTCTGATAGGGACTTGACTCTTATCACATCATAGCCTCTCTGACGATGCACACACCTCTTCTCTTTCTTATCTTCTTACCTGTGATATCCCACACCGCAGCTTCTCTGACGGTGCGATATTGCCTTTCTATACTGTGATGTCTCCCACGACAACACTTAATATGCTTAACGACTCACCAGGTCTAAGGGTTTTTCCTTCCTGTATAATAAATCAGTTGTCTTTCATTAAGGTGCTTAGACAGCTTCTCACTAGCTTCTACAGTCTAACACGCTTAACATCAACTCTACTCCACTCGCTGAACTGAATCTACTGGAATCACTTAACACTGTAATTGTTACTGGGTGGATCAAGCACTGGTAAACTCATACACAGGATAATTGATACATTCAACTCACTGTTAACCTCCTATGTTATTGTAAACTGAGGAATAACATGCATATACTCATTAACTAATATACAACATTCATGTAACAGATAGCAAATAGTACATAGGCAAGCACAATCACATGAAACAATCACACAACACACGGATTTTACGTGGTTCACTTCCAGGGTAGAAGTTACATCCACAGGAACTGGTTTTTATATTATATCTTGAGAGAGTAAACACACTTCCGCTGCAACCTCATATGTAGCTTGAGATCTTCTGGGTAACTCTGCACACACAGCTGGGAGCCCTTCTCTCTTAGATCTCTTTCTTCTATATTTCCTTCTTACAATATTCTCCTCCTCTCTCTCTCTCTCAATCCTTGCGGATTGTTACATTCATACTCAAGGAGTCAGCTACTGGTTACAGTAAGATAACTACAGATTGAATAACAGAACCAGAGCTCGACTCTTCCTATGAGCTAACAGACTAGCTGACTCTCTGTCTAGCTAATTGTCTGAATAGCTAACCTTTTACAATACAAAACACATGCCTTTATATAGGCGGCCCGAAGGTCTCACCATTACAAAACTATGGGCCTTTCCCAACAGTAACCCAAAAACCTTAACTAGTGACAGTCGGCCTATCTGTACTTGAGCTGCCGCTTTCTGTCACACCACATCTTTCTGCAGTCTTCCACGCTTCCCGGCGCTGATCGTGGGTATGGGCACCGCTTCCTCTCTGTCCATCGTCTTCAATACCTCAGCCTGTTGCTCCTTTTCTATTTATGAGGGTAGCTGAGCTCTCCTGTCTTCGCCGCTGCCTTAAATGCAGTGGGTGAGCTCTCTCTTCTCGACCTCTCAGGTACTATTACCTTTGACTTTTTCATCCCGATATAACATCTTTTCCTGTAGCTGCAAGACCCTGCCCCAACAGAACTAGAATATAAATTTAATAAAGAGTAAATAGACCATTAAGATCTCACAAGGTTTGTCTTATTAACTATAAACTAAATAGAAAATCATTTTTCATTAAAATAACATCATCATAACTACATGAGAAAAGAAGGAATCGTGACCATTCATGTGGTCCTATATCAAATCTCTAATCATATATATATATAAGCACCCATAGGTCTATCCATTCCACCATAAACAACCAAATTCTCATATATTTAAGCACCCATAGGTCTATAGAGCTGGAAAGCATGGGGGGGGGGGGGTGCGCAAGTGTTTTTTTTTTAAAGAAAAAGGAAAAACCTTAACCATTGTCAAACAAGGGTTACAAGCCCTTCTTTAATACCTGTTACACAGAATCATAAGGGTTCCTTGATAAAAATACCAACAACGAAACTTTTAATGCAGACCGACTTTACCTTTAAAAATTATAGTAAACCATTGAACAAAGAAATAGGAAGATGGGTCATCATTCCACACAAGAGCCACAGCATAAAAGCCATTAAAAATACAAGAAATATTTACAGATAGTCCTTTCATACATAGCAACGTTAAAAAAGTCCAAGAACTTAGCCGAGCCATAGTTTCACAGCTTAAAGCATTTTACCACAAAAATGAAGTGCATTACAGCCTTAAGAGGACTGACAGTACGAAAATAACATATATATTTACACAAAGAAAACTAAAAATACCATAAATTGCTCATGAATGAGAGTCTACCATGCCATGGCTTCAGTGCCTTACTCTCTTGAAAGACCCATCAACATCGATAGTTCAAACATTGGAAACCCTCTGATTCCCTTACAAACGTAGACCATGAAGATCCCCAATCCTTTGGTTTGGAAAGCCCATAGCCAACAGACTTTACCACAGGGTCGATAAAACCACTTACCAGTAAAAATGACTTACTTACATGCATCCATCCAAACAATCCCGCATTTGGTACCTGCAACCAAAGGTGAGAGATTACGATCAGCAGAGGTTAAAAATCGTGACTAAAACTAAGAACTAGCTAAGCAGCAGAGAAAACGCTTTTACCTATGGCGAAAGGGTTCGAGCATTGATCGCTAGCAATAATACCTCCTCCAAACCCCCTAATGAATCCCGGCACTAAACACCAAACCCTGAGTAAGCCACTGAGCTATTTGAGCTTTCAGGAAGTCTCTTCTCTCTTCCAAAGGCTGCAAGTATAGTAACTTTAAAGAACATACTAATGACAAGCGTACTACGGCAGTTCACAGTGGTCAACAACTCATCGCGATCCATGTGATCATAGGGACCATCATAACTTATGCCTGCTATGAAATCATTAGGAGGTGACAGCTACGAGGTCAGCTCTAGACATGCTAGACACCCCATCATGGACCTCTTAACCCTTACGTGGAGCCCAGGTAAGTCATCCATGTGACACATGGCAGCGGGATCATGAAATGTGTGCAACCTTCTGTTGAACCTTGCGATAATCATCTTGAGATATATTTTTTCGTTGCAAAAACATTAGAGTAATCCGAGACATATAGTTTCCCCTTCAGAGGGAGGTCGGTCGCTTAAAAGCTTAGGATAACCCTTGATTCCTTAAAGTTGAATGTGCTATAGCTTAGAGATTGGACTTCAATCTTGGACCTTGCTCTGTATGTTGTGGACCTTGTTAGTGCAATGAGGAGATATGAAAGCTCTCAGCGTTGATCTTGGGCTTAGCCCTTAAAATCTCAAAGAAGTGTATTGTTCCAAGCCTTCTGATAGGAAGTAGGAATATCTTTACCTAGGAATGCCTTTTTCGATTCCTTAGTGCACCTGTCATGGAAATGGATGGTTAGTGGAAGCTTAGTAAGTGATTTTATCTACCATGTGGTCCAATCTTCCATCAATGGAACCTGCAAGAAAAATAATCCAACCTGCAACACTTAGGTACTCAACTACATAATTGCTTGCCAATTTAAAATAGTTAGTAGCTTCAAAAAATAAATGACAAGGCTAAATTTACCATTTCTTATGCCAAGACTGAACTACATCTTGAATATTTAAGGAAAAATAAATTGGTTATATGCCTTGGATAAAGAAAGGAAAGAAAAAAAATTTGAGGTAGTTTACATATAGTATCAGAGTGTAGGATTCAGCCCTGTAGCCTGTTGGGTGCACTTCGTTTCCTGTTTAAATTGCAGAAATATATATATATACAGTTTGATAGCACTCTAACATTTTATCGACATGTTGTGTTTCTTACTTGTGAATCTACAGGTTATTTTGATAAACTGCAGGAATTATCATTGCCTCTCCAATGGAGAATGAGTACCAACCTGAAAACTCGGAACAGGTACCACCGACCACACAACCGACAGTGGAACATTCTGAAGCCAGTCAAGTACTGGAAACAATGAGGCACCTAATCATGGAAATACAAAGCTATAAGGCCGATAACGAACAGTTAAAGAAAGCACAAGAAAAGGAACATCAGATCAATGAAATCCTGCTACAAAGTCTGCACGAGAAAAACAATGGTAAGGAGCCTCGAACCGAGACCAGAAAGGGTCCCAAAAGGGAAGAAAATGCAGAAAGAAAGAGTAGTTCCTCTAACGAGACCCAGAACTCTGAAAATTAGGTCAATACTAGTGGAAAGAGAAAGGTTGATCACCTGGAAGGTGAATTTAAGAAGATCAAACCCACTAGTTTCGACGGGGAATCCAGGACAAGGGAAGAAGCAGAGGAATGGCTGATGGACATCAAGAAATATTTCTAGATCTACAACTATTCAAGTAACATGAAAGTCCAAATGGAAATTTATAATCTTAAAGGCAAGGCTAGTATCTGGTGGCAGGACCTCAAGATATCACAAGGACTCAAGGAGAAGAATTTGGAGTGGGCAGATTTCAAAAGACTGTTTAAAAAATAGTACCTATCCGAGAATTACTATGAAAGGAAAACCAAGGAATTCTATGAGTTAACACTTGGCTCGATGACCATGGAAGAGCTCATTAACAAGTTCTTATACCTGCCGAGGTTCGTTCCCTATATCAAGGAAGAAAAGGTGAAGGTGTAGAGATTCCTAAGCTATTTGATGTAGGCTTACAAGGACAGAATTGAATTTGACAACCCAAAGACTCTGGATGAGGTGCTGAGGAAAGCCAGGTTGTGTTATGAGCAGTACAAACAGTGGAATGACCCATCCAGAACATGGAGAGATAGGAGACCAAAAAGGTTCAGTCAACAAAGGAATGGATTCATACCACCACCATACAGGAACACCCTGAGGAATGCCCAAGGAAGCCCTTATAATAAAAATGGACCACCCCTGCTAAGATATGTAAAGCCAGCTAGTCTGGGAGTAAAAGGGGCTGACGGGGCTCCCATAGAACCTCTGACCTGCTGGGAATGTGGGGAACCCCTTTTGAAGAGGCATTGCCCACGCCTAACTAGGGAAAATAATACCTTGCACAGCATTCAAGAAGCATCAACAGTTGGGGAAACTGGAAAGAATTTTCACAGCATAAATGCGGCCTTAGAGGATCAGCAAGCTGACCATCAATCTACTATAGTGGAGATCGAAGGTATTGTTTCAAACCATGCTATATCTGTATTAATTGATCCAGGAGCTACGTTGAGCTACATTTCTCCAAGGATGGTGGAGCTCTGCCAACTAACTAGGGTAAAGCATGCAAAACCATGGTTGGTCCAATTGGCCACAGGGACAAAAAGAAAGGTAACAGATGTTTTTATTAACTGTGAAGTTCAATTGCAGGATCATAAAACCAAAATCGACGTAAATATTTTTCCCTTGGGATCGTATGACATGATAATTGGTATGGACTGGTTAGAGAAGAATAAAGTAGTGTTGAACTATTTTTCAAAGACCTTTACTTACATTGCTGAAGACCAAGTCCTTCGGACGATAAGACGGTTTCCCAAACATGTCTCAGTAAGACAAATTTCCGCTATGCAACTAAAGAAATGCCTAAGAAAGGGCTGTAAACTCTTTGCTATTAGGGTTGTTGAATTGCTCCTAAATGAAAACCAGACCTCTCTAAAACAACACCCAGTCCTAGAAAATTTCCCTAATGTATTTCCCGAGGAGATACCAGGTCTACCCCCTCAATGGGAGATCAACTTCTCCATTGAGCTACAACCCGATTCTGCACCGGTGTCAAAGATGCCTTATCAGATGAGCATTCTAGAATTGACTGAACTGAAAATTCGGTTGCAAGAACTTTTAGAAAAAGGATATATCAGGCTGAGTGTGTCCCCCTGGGGTGCACCAGTCTTGTTCATTACAAAGAAGGACGGGACCTTAAGACTCTGTATCAATTACCAGCATCTAAACAAGGTAACCATAAAGAATAAGTATCCCCTACCCAGAATCAATGACCTGTTCAATCAAGTAGGGGGGAGGAGAGTCTTTTCCAAGTTGGACTTACAATCTGGCTATCACCAGATTTGAATAAAAAGTGAGGATGTAAACAAAACAGCCTTCAGAACCCACTATGGACACTACAAATTTGTAGTAATCCCTTTTGGATTAACTAATGCCCCTGCCACTTTTATGTGCCTGATGAATGGAATTTTTAACAAATATCTAGATCAGTTTGTACAGATCTTCATTGATGACATCCTGATTTACTCAAAAACCCAAGAAGAACATCAACTTCATTTAAGGACAGTGTTGCAAACCTTAAGGGAACACCAACTGTATTCCAAGTTGGAAAAGTGTGAATTCTTTAAGACTGAAATTCAATACTTGGGACATGTTATATCCAAGGAGGGGATTGTAGTAGATCCCAAGAAAGTACAAGCCATATCTGATTGGCCAATGCCCAAAGACGTGGCTGAAGTTCAGTCATTTATGGGACTCACTGGCTACTATAGAAGATTTATCGAGGGATTTTCCAAAATTGCATACCCCATTACCTCCTCACAAAAGAAGGGGGTAAAGTTTGCTTGGTCATCAAAATGCCAAGAAAGCTTCAACAAACTTAAAGAGTTGTTGACCAGGGCCCCAGTCCTAAAGGTAGTCGGCCCCCTTAAAAACTACATGGTCTGTACTTATGCCAGTTTAGAAGGAGTAGGAGGGGTTTTATCCCAAGATTGACATGTGGCCTATTATGAATCACGCAAGTTGAAAGAGAATGAACGTAACTACGTAGTCCATGACTTAGAACTGGCAGCCATGGTGCACGCCCAAAAAATATGGCGACACTACTTACTAGGAAAGAAATTTCTATTACTAACCGAGAACACTTGTGTGAAAAAATTATTTACGCAGTTCGGTCTAAACGCCTAACAAGTGAGATGGTTGGCCTTCCTTAGTGAGTTCGACTTTGAGGTGAGGCATATAAAAGGTAAGGAAAACAAGGTTGTAGATGCATTGAGTCAAAGGACTCATTGTATTAGTGAGAGAATCTCGAGCCAACCCAAGAGTGACCTCTTGGACAAGGTTAAGGCAGTAAGCACTCAGGACACTAACTATAATAAACTACTCATTAAAATACAAAATCACGAGATAAATCTGAACGGAGCAGCTTTTAAGGTTGACCAGAAATGTTTTATTTGGTTTAAGGATAGGTTGTATGTACCTACTGTTTTGGAAATCAAGTTGTTTATTATGAATGAGATGCACAAACCTCCATTTGCGGGTCATCCAGGCTACCAAAAGATGGTAACTGCTCTGAGGAAGCAGTTCTTTTGGCCCGATTTAAAATTTGATGTAATTAAATATCTGTCCAAATGCATAGAATTATAGCAAGTTAAGACAGAACATGGGCACCTGACTGGTTTGTTACAGCCTCTACAAATACCCCAGTGGAAATGGGAGATCATATCTCTGGATTTCATCATTGGTTTACCAAAAAAATAGAAACAACATGACTCTATCATGGTGGTAGTGGACAAGTTAAGCAAATCTGCTCATTTTATTTCGGTAAAATCAACACATAAGGCAGCTGATATTGCAGAAATATTTCTAAAAGAGATATTCCAACTGCACGGTGTACCAAAAATTGTAATATCTGACAGGGATGTGAAATTTACATCAAATTTCTAGAAATCTCTATTTGCAGGTTTAGAAACCAGAATTAACTTTAGCACCAGTTATCATCCGAAAATGGATGGGCAAACATAACATACCAACCAGACCATCGAAACCATGTTAAGGATGTATGTCATGAAAAGACCCACTAAGTGGGAGAACTATTTACACCTGGTGGAGTTCGCTTATAATAACGGTTATCAAGCCTCAGCGAAGATGAGTCTGTTTGAGATACTATACAGGAAAAAGTGCAATACCCCTGTTAGTTGGGATAATCTTGTGGATTGTGTACTAATTGGACCTAAGCTATTACAAGAGATGGAGCAAATAGTTCGTGAAGTGCAGAAGAATATAAAATCAGCTCAAGATCGACAAAAGTGTTACGCTGATTTAAAAAGAAAACACAAGGAGTTTTGTGTTGGCGACCACGTGTACCTATGGTTCAAACCTAAGAAGAGTTCCCTCAAGCTGGGGAGCTGCAAGAAACTAGCTCGACGATTTTTTGTACCTTTCCAAGTCCTAGAGAGAATCGGTCTTGTAGCTTACAAGCTGGCCCTTCCTGTTCATTTAAATATTCATAATGTTTTTCATGTTTTATTGTTAAAAAAATATGTATATGAATCAGCTCACATTATCGATTGGAATGTGGTACAGGTGGAACCCGAAGGAGAGTTCCAGGTGGAACCTGCATGCATTCTGGACAGGAAAGAAACAATACTTAGGAACCGAGTCATCACTCGGGTAAAAGTGCAATGGAAGCACTTTAGCCCCGAGGAGGCAACCTGGGAGCTAGAAGATGAAAGGTGAATAAAGTACCCTAGCCTGTTTATCAAGCCAATGGAATAAAATGAACACTGAGGACAGTGTTTAAAATAAGGGGGTGTGGATGTAATGCCCCCTGAGTATGTTTTATTTTATTATTATTATTATTATTATTTACTGACTGTCTATGCATGATGAATTATGGCTGTTGATAACTCAGCCAAAGATTCCGGGGAGGACTAATGTAATAATTACCCTTGGGGGTTAATGACAATGAATAATAAAAACAAAAAATTATTGATGCAACGAATATGGTGGAAGTAGCTAGGTTAAAAGAGGAAACCTATAGGAGACAGTAAGGAACAGGGAACAACTAACTTCAGGGACTGAAAAAAATAAGTGTCAGGTGTGCAGAATCAGCACAGACACATCCCTAAAAATAGGGGATACCATTAAGCCTTGGGAATTCTGGTGAGGAAGGGGAGAGGGCTAATGGGGAAAGACCTAGGCCAAAAAAAAGAAGGAAAAAGGATCCAAGGAAAAAGAGACAAAAATAGCATACGGTGTAGGCACGATGCTGCTGAGTATGCTGGGGAAAGAGGACTCTGCTAAGAGAGTGCCTGCTATTGGGCATGAATTCCTGTGGATATTCTGAGATTTGAATCTGAAGTTAGGGGTCCCTGCTGTCTCCTGGGAGGTTTGGCTCGGGGGTGACTAGAAGGCAAAGGAGCTGATCCTAGTCTACGGTCGGGTTGAATGTGGTTGCTTCCACTATAGTCGGTGCAGTTGATCTACAGGTTTTGAGTATGAGTTTGATGATTTTTCTATATACTGAAATGTGTATTTGATTATCTCAGATTTATGTTTTTGTTAAGTGTGAAATATCCTGGTTTTGTTGCAAGTAAAAAAATTTACCTGGTAGAATGCTCTATGGCTAGAAACCGAAATTATATATATAAATATATGTCTATATGCATGTTCCTATAGCTGACAGACCTATTCATATTCACTCAGTTTAGTTATCAGGAGGATTGTTGCCATAACTTTAATTTTTAATGCATAGGGTATGGTAGTTTTTAATTACAGTTCTTGGGTATTCTAGTATTAGATTAGATTCCAATTGTAATGGTGATTTTATATTCCAAGACATTGTTTTTGTTTTCTTTGTATACCCTACACATAGATCAGCCTACGAAATGCCTATTAAAGGTTTCCAACCCTTGAAGTTACCAAACGCGGTTCCGGAGCAACCAAGCCATGTATCTAACTCTCGATGTAGTTTTATCTGTCGGTAGGGCTACGACTGAGACCAAAGGGCAATGTTATCGTCATGCCCCTTCCTCTCAGACGTTTAGTGCTCAGTTTTGTGGGGAAATGGATCAGGATTTAGTGGTAACTAGGAACCAAAAACACTAAGCCGCACGGACCAGACATTGTTTTCTCACCAACCACGCCTGTAACACAAAACTTGATCCTTAATCCCTGTCGCCGGAAGAAGTGTCAGCCAGAGAAGGTTTGGCTTTGGGGAAGGGAATCCTATTGATGATCGATGAGGAATCAATGAAGCCCTTAGGGCATGAATTCCCTCACCTCGCTCACTCTGACAAAGCTGGAAAGCGTGGGGGGGCGCACGTGTTTTTTTTTTAAAGGAAAAACCTTAACCACTATCAAATGAGGGTTATGAGCCCTTCTTTAATACCTATTACACAGACTCGTAAGGGTTCCTTAATAAAACTACCAACAACAAAAATTTTAATGCAGACCGACTTTACCTTTAAAAATTACAGTAAACCATTAAACGAAGAAATACGAAGATGGGTCATCATTCCACACAAGAGCCACAGCATAAAACCATTAAAAATAGAAGAAATATTTACAGACAGTCCTTTCATACATAGCAATGTCAAAAAAGTTTAGAAACTTAGCCAAGCCATAGTTTCATGACTTAAAGCCTTTTACTACAAAAATGAAGTGCATTACAGCCTTAAGAGGATTGACAGTCTGAACATAACATATATATTTTACACAGATAAAACTAAAAATACCATAAATCGCTCACGAATGAGAGTCTGCCACACCATGGCTTCAGTGCCTTACTCTCTTGAAAGACCCATTAACACTGATAGTTCAAACATTGGAAACCCTCTAATTCCCTTACAGACGTAGACCAGGAAGATCCCCACTCCTTTGGTTTGGCAAGCCCACAGCCAACAGACTTTACCACAGGGTCAATAAAACCACTTACTGGTAAAAACGCCTTGCTTACATGCATCCATCCAAACGATCCCACATTTGGTACCTGTAACCAAAGGTGAGGGATTACAATCAGCAAAGGTTAAAAATCGTGACTAAAACTAAGAACTGGCTAAGCAGTAGAGAAAAATCTTTTACCTGGGGAGAAAGGGTTCTAGCATTGATCGTCGGCATTGATACCTCCTCCAAAGCCCCGAATGAATCCCGACACCAAACACCAAACCCTGAGTAAGCCACTGAGCTATTGGAGCTTTTGAGAAGTCTCTTCTCTCTTCCAAAGGTCGCAAGTACAGTAACTTTAAAGAACATACTAATGACAAGTGTACTACGGAAATTCCCAGTGGTCAACAACTCATTGTGATCCATGTGATCATAGGGACTGTCATAACTGATGCCTGCTGTGAAATCATTAGGAGTTGACATTCGCAAGGTCAACTCTGGACACGCTAGACACCCCATCATGGACCTCTTAACCCTTACATGGAGCCTAGGTAAGTCATCCATGTGACACATGGCAGTGGGATCATGAACAGTGTGGAACCTTCTATTGAACCTTGCGATAATCATCTTGAGCCATATTTTTTTGTTGCAAAAACATTGGAGTAAGCCGAGACATATATTTTCCCCTTCGGAGGGAGGTCAACCGCTTAAAATCTTAGGATAACCCTTGATTCCTTAAAGTCGAATGCGCTATAGTTTAGAGCTTAGAATTTAATCTTGGACCTTGCTCTGTATGTTGTGGACCTCATTAGTGCAATGAGGAGACATGAAAGTTCCCGGCGTTGATCTTGGGCTTCGCCCTTAAAATCTCAAAGAAGTGTAGTGTTCCAAGCCTTCTAATAGGAAGTAGGAATATCTTTACCTCGGAACGCCTTTTTCGATTCCTTAGTACACCTGTCATGGAAAATGGATGGTTAGTCGAAGCTTAGTAAGTGATTTTATCTGCCATCAATGGAAACCACAAGCAAAACAATCCAACTTACAACACTTAGCTACTAAACTACATAATTGCTTGCCAATTTAAAACATGTAGTAGCTTCAAAAAATAAATGACAAGGCTAAATTTACCATTTCTTATGCCAAGACTGAACTACATCTTGAAGATTTAAGGAAACATAAATTGGTTATATGCCTTGAATAAAGAAAGGAAAAAAAAATTGAGGTAGTTTACAAAGAGAAAAATCCTTCAAGAGGATGTTTTATAACATGTAAAAGTTGACAAAAGCTGGTAAAAAGCCCTAATTCAAAGAAAACGTAGCATTAAAACCACCATTCAATCCATAGAAGC